>OZ020291.1:3383400-3983400 GCA_963971205.1 Aethes cnicana | reverse complement strand
TGCGGGCTCAGTGCTAATTGGGGACTTCACACACATCTTTGAATTACTTTGCAGATGCGTGCAGGCTTCCTCACGATGTTTTCCTACACCGAAGAGTTCAGTGGTAAATTCAAATTGAATTTCGCACATAAGTAAGCTTAGAGGTGCGAGCCGGAATCGAAGCCCCGACCCTGTGCATGAGAGGCGGTAGGTCGAACCACCAGGCCATCACGGCTTCCACGGAAAAAAAAAACAAAGTTAAAATATTTTAGCTGTGCATACTTTACACGAGGTCAAGGCTTCACAGATCTGGAGGTAGTTTTCTACCTCCAGATATCCAGTTTCCTGGATACCTGAGATTTTAGATCGCCAGCAAGTTACATTGATAAATAGGCCTCTCGCATGAGTTTATGGCACGGTCACGTATTTGTTTCAAACGTTTAAGAAATGCAATGCTCAGGTATATTATCCATGTCGTGGTGTCTAACGGTTTGCTCTGCCGCCCGACCCGCTTATCTTGTGGTCGGTTGTGGCAAATTGAACACTAGCAGACCAGCTGCTCCAAACAAAGCCTGTTTTTAGATGCATGTACACGTACGTTACGTGATCGTAAACGGAGACTCTGGACGGGAAAAAAACTGACTTTAATAACCCGTTAACACTTTTGGGAGTAAAGTTATAAACGATAAGTACCTAAATAGTAGTGAACGCTCCCAGATTCGTTGGTATGGTGCATTTGATAGTGATAGGGCCTAGTTAGCACCAGCGTTCCGTCCGGGGTGGTACCACCATCTTTCTCCGCTAACCTGTCGCAAAATAGCAGTGCTCGCACTGTTGTGTTCCGGTAGGAGGTTAAGGCAGCCGGTGAAATTTCTGGCATAGAGACGTACCATCTTAGGCCTCAGGGCAGGCAACGCATTCGAGATCTTATGGTTTCTTAAGAGGGATCATAGGATTTCGAGGAGGTCTCAGTGACCACTAGGTTAGCATAAAGAAATTTCTTCTAGGGATAAGCTCGCCTTTGTACATGTGTCTCTTCTCTGTATTGAAAATTGTAATTGTGTGTTTTTATTCTGTACGATAAAGTGTTACTTACTTACTTACTTACCACTTACCATCAGGTGGGCTGTGCACTCGTTTGCCTATACCATCGACATTAAAAAAACTATTTTAAACACTTTTTAAAATATTATGAAGAACTTTAAAAAGCTTCCATCAAGATGAAGCGATCACCTGGTGAAGGTCATGGAAAGTCAGTGGATGCGAGCAGCACAGGACGAGTTGGAGTGGCGAACCTTGGGGGAGGCCTATGTCCATCAGTGGATGTCTATCGGCTCATATGATGATGATGATGATAATGCTGAGGAACAAAAATCCTGTAATTTATTTAAGCTGAAAATAAAAAACGATAACTTTCAAAAATCCACCAAAAAAGTAACCAGAACATAAATAATTAAGTTAGTCCGAATTAGATTTTATTAAATGTGATTTCATACTCTCAACTTAATTTAATTTCGCTCCCAATAGTCCAATGTCGGCTCATTGATCTCATTGCTCAATTTGCGCTTGAAGTCGATAGGATTTTCAGCATGGATAAATTTTATCTTGCATAGGTTAAAATAATGTGAAAGTGTTCGTGACAATACTCAACATCTACATAAATCGCACAGCTTTCTTGCAGATATTTGCATAGAAGCCATCTCTCCGATAGAGCTGTTATGTAGCTACTCTAGCAACACGGATCCTGATCGTACGGCGACGGTCAAAAGTTCGTATTGTGCGGCGTTTCGCAGCGGTCGGTACTGGGGTCGCTGGGATTTCTTACATAAGATGAGGAAGAATTTTATCACCTAAGCAGTGAGTGGTTATAATATTCTCATGCATATGCCTTGTAAAAAAGGTATAAAATCGTTCACGGGGCTATTCCGTTGATTTTAATAGCCATAAAATAGATACTTTGCTTATAAAATTGTCATAAAATGTCACCGACGTTGGTGAGAAAGTGGTTCAATTAAAGGTGGCAATTACGACGCCACATCAATATGCCGGGCATGTCCGTCTTCCACTTCCGTCGCGGATAATTATAGCGATATTAGTTTAATTCCTTGTAATTGAAGATAAATTTTATTTAAGTAAGTATAATAATAATACTTAAAACAAGTTGTATCGTAGGTCCCGTTTTTCCCCGTTCCCTTAGGAATTTTGGGAAGTCCTCTCACTCTAGTGCTCCCCTATACTCCCTAAGGAACCTACATGCCAAATTTTAGCTTTCTATACGACCAGTAGTTCCGGCGTGGTTTTTGGGCGTTGTCTGTCAGTCACTCAGTAACGGAAGAGTTATATAAATATAGATTTATTAAAAAATAGCCCATAGAGTTATCCTACTGAATAGGCACTCAACCTAGGTATAATACAAATATAGATCTGGCATTATTTGTGAGAAGTGTTATCTCGCCATCTCATTTTTGGTCGGTCTCTTTATCGGAAACCAACACATTAAACGAGTTAAGTATACAAACTTATTTTATAGATGAAACGTGTTTCTTTTAATAAATTCAAATCATTTCATTTTTCTTGGACAGGAGCTAGGAGAATCCAGTTTTTTTGAGAACTGTTCGCTGAAAAATATACCTATCGAGTAGTTATTGGTGTCCGGTGAAAACAAAATCGAAATTCAATGATGATTCAATTATTAAATTATCATTTTGATGGATGAATTATTACTACAATATGAACTTAAAAAAAACTTTCTGAAATGTGTTTAAAAAGTTATTGGAAAAGCACTTAGTAGCCGTAGAAGTTACGAGTCCAACTTACGATCGACGATCGTTAAATTTCAATATAATTTACAACCGGCGTCGCGTAATTAAGGGTACATGTGCAAAAATAACTGGTTCCGCATATTACTCTAATGAACTGCGTTTTAATTAATACAATTACTTACAGTTTTTATCGTCATTGTCAGTTTAGTTTAGGTTTCTAGCTTTCAACGGTGTCTGTCGGCAATCGTGAAGATACGCCTTGAGTGAACGTAGATTACGTTCATTAATCGACCTTAAAAGCCCGAGTCACAGCAAAGGTGTGCGCGGCAACGTACACGCGCACTCATGCTTTGTATAGCATTAGTTCCCGAAAGACATGACACACCGCTTACGTGCCGTACACAGGACTTGCGCTGCACAAAGTCATCGCGGGTCAAGTCGTAGCCAATAACTGAAAAGATGGTTCCCAAGGTGTTATACTTAGCCCCATTTGCAGCAAGCCGTTAACCTCGGGTTAACCGCTTAAATAAGATTTATTTGTATGAATTTGACGTGGGTTAAGAGGCTAACACGAGGTTAGCGGCTTCGTGCAAGTGGCTTTGATACTAATGTTTATAAATACTAATAACTCGATAAAAAGAAAAACTGCATACGAATTATTGATATACTTACCCAGTGTCACTCTCACAATCAAGACGAATGTAACATCTTACCTCTGTAATCTTTTTATATTGAAATAAAGCATTTTGTATTTGTATTTTGTATATGCAGGTATGTACTTACGAAATCTGCTTGAAAGTTGATTTATAATATATAAGAATAATGAGTTTATTTCAGACATAGTCCATACAAAGATGTTAGTAACAATGATGACTTACGACTAATTGTTAGTACTAAACTAGATACATATATAATAATAACAAACCATTTTTTTATATACTATTAAAAAATCCTATCACTATATAAGCATCTACTTGACCGCATGCAAGCGTATCCAGTGGCCCAGCATTGGGCAGTCCCATCGGTCCGACAGTGCGTTCAGAATACGGTTGGGGCTGGCGCGGACGCGGGCAAGTAGCGAGTAATACAATCATTATTGTTAGTGTCCGATGTTAGTAAATGTAGTTGTAAAATAAAACACAATTAAATTACAGTCAAAAAACTGTTTTTTTTTTAAGTTTGTATGGAGGAAACTAAAATGATCCTAGTTTCTTTGTTATTCAATTTATTACAATCAAAGTGTATTTTGGACACTAATATCTCTGCTACACTATTACTTGTAAAATTTGGTGCCAATCTGATAAGTAGTTTGCGAATTAAAACGTAACTACGTTTGTATGGAGAACAGAGCGTACATGGGACTCTTAATAGCTAAAATCCATCAAGCCGCTTTACAACTAAGAAATATACATACATACATCATCATCATCATTTCAGGCGATAGACGTCCACTGCTGGACATAGGCCTACCTCCCCCAAGGCGCGCCACTCAGACCGGTCCTGTGCCACTCGCATCCACCGCGTTTCCGCGACTTTTACAAGGTCGTCACTCCATCTAGTTGGAGGCCTACCGACAGCGTACATACATACATACATACAAGAAATTGTTAGAATCCGCTGATACTTTGCGGAAGTCCATAACGAAATGACAACGAATTAGTTTGCTTTTCCGCTACAATTCGATATCAACTAGCCACACTAATGCTGTCAGTATATCACATACACACACTCGAAAAACATAACCATCATTCTGTCGCAGTCGGGTAGAAAATAACACGACCCTCCGTCAGTTAACGGATTCTCGGCACCAAATTAACGATTTTATGGCGTCATATAAACACCCTACGCATTTCCTCAATATTAATAAATAAATAATGGCTTGCAAGATACTGGGAGTCAGATAATTTTCTACATGACCTTCTAAACTCATATGCATTCCTCTTTTGAAATAATTACAACATATCACTGTAGCATATCTCGGAGATTACGAGACAAGACTTACAAGTTACAAGACTTACAAGTTACAAGCTACTAGTTTTGTAATTGAATCTTGCTCTAGGTGTAAAGATGGCCCGAGCTGCCTGTTTGATAGGAAAATAAAGCTATAGTCCAGTCCCAGGCATGCATAATGTGTCCAGTCCAGTTCATTTGAATTTTTGATGCGTGTAAGCTGAACCAATAGGAGTGACTTTTTATTTTACGACACGCCACATTTTTATTGAGAGACTAGCTTTTCCCCGCAACTTCGTATGCGCGAAATATTAAATGTAAAATACCGCTTTTTCCCCGTTCCCGTGGGAATTTCGCAAAATCCTTTCTTAGCGTATGCCTACGTCATAACATCTACCTGCATGCCAAATTTCAGCCCGATCCGTTCAGTGGTTTGGGCTGTGCGTTGATAGATCACTATGTCAGTCAGTCAGTCACCTTTGCGTTTTATATATTTAGATTGTTATAATTTTATAAGCGAAATATGGCTCTTTCACAAAAAATATCAGTTGTTAAATTTTTATTTAGAAATTTATCTCTTTTTTAACTTAGCTTAAAACGTGTAAAGAGAAGGCTATATCTAGAGAACAATGTTGAAGAAAAAAAACCATTCATTTTTTTTTGAATGAATTGAAAACAACTCTTTTAAATAATCCCATATTGCACACAGTGTAGCATTTCTTGAACACAAATGTATGCTCAAAGTGCTATAGACTAGACATATTACGACGCGGTGCATGGTAATGATAATATTCATACAACAGTCATAATAAATACCGTAGTATCCGTTGCAGCAAAAAAGGAGAATCGTGATCGCCCTTAATCGGTCTCAGGTTGTATCTACATCTCCCGAGGGGGTCTAAAATGCTGCCCACGATAGTATCAAGTAGTTCTCGATGCAATTCAAAGATGTATTTGAAGTGTCATGCTACGTACATAGGTCTCGAGTTGAAAGCGGGCATACTACATTCTGCGCATAAACTTCTAATCTAAAAAAAGCAGATCCTAGGTAAAGATAGAACATGAAAAAAAGTTTATTCAGTACGCCTGCACATACAAACGATATTCTTATAAAACGTACAAACAAAATATAACAGACTATGTGATACGCCGCAACTGAAAAGGTCTGCTCAGCATGTGCTGTTGTCACACGAGTAGGTAACCGAGTATTAATTAATTTAAAGCTAAATTCACTACTTAATCTTTGGTTGGATTTTTTTTTAGCGTCAACTTTGCATGAGCTTCTTGGTTAAAGTCATGGGGACTGCATACCTAAACACATAGGGACAACTAAACGCTATAAAATTAAATAAAGTTTCATATTAAACGACTAAATGCCAGTCATTAGAAGAAGAAGAAGAAGAATCATTTATTTGCCAGAACATTTACACAAGGTGATATTTCGCGTGTATAGGTTAGAATGTTGTGTCGAAGAATCGACATGCAAATCTTTATACATTTACAAAAAAAAACATTACTTTTTATAATCAATAAATTCTTTTACAAAAAACAATTATTTTCTAGAAATTTACTGAGAGCTGTAACAAATTTTGTGCCATTAAATTGCCATTAAATTCGCTTTCCCGATGGAAATTATTTATTCAATACACCTGTAGGTACTTTTACTGTTTCATTCCCGTGGTTAAAAGCACCTAGAGCCAGCAGCATTTTAGCGACGCTCGATACCACGATCCTCCCGCGGCCAAACTGTAGCAAAACGCCGGGATATTTTTTAATCGTCCTGTTTTATGTCCGCCAGGAGCTCGTGTCCGATGGCACCAAATTAATGTCCTCAGATTATGGAACCCGCTGTGTGGCCAGCAGAATTGAAAATATTGCAGGATATTTCATACCCTATAGTTCTATACTAGGGTCACCGATATAGCTCGAAGAATTGCGAAGCTTAGGTGACAGTGTGCGGGGCACATTGCTCCCAGGACTGGATGGCCGATGGGGCCAGAAAGTTTTCGAGTGGCTTCCGCGAACCGGGAGACGAGCTGTCGGTAGGCCTCCAACGAGATGGAGCGACGACCTAGTGAAGGTCGCGGGACCGGGTAAACATCAAAACGTCTACATAGAAATCAAAAAGACGATTTTCGTTACTAGAAAAAAACCCTGTGAAAATCTGTGTAAATCTTCCTTTCAAAACAATTCTAAGTGGATTAAAGGATATCCAAAAAAATACCATACCTACTTATATAAATATTACTAGTTTTTGTTTATTGAGAAAACTTAGTGTAGAAAAGGCGGACTTAATGCCTCGTGGCATTCTCTAACAGCCAATAGTAGGTATAGGCAGAAGCAGAAAACAGAGGGATTTTGCAGAAGACGTTTCTAATTTATCCATCTGAAAGGCAAAGGTTACTTGTTGGCAACAAGGACACTTTTAAAACATACTGTAAAACCTTCAACGCAAGGAAGTCTTCACGTCATAAGTGTAGAGTTGAAATTGGCGGTACTTTACGGTTAAAAGGTTAACGAGTAAGACGAACGCTGCTGGAAGAAATATATGACAGTTACTGTTATTTATGCATACGCCCTGAGCCTTTGACAAATGCCTTTCGCAGGGCTATTGCATAGCGCTATTTAAAATACATAACTATGAATCAAAAACTAAAGTAGTAATAAATCTTAAGATTAGTTTAAGTACATAGTAAAGTTACGACGGTTTGTCCAAGTTCTTACATTTTAAATACTTACATAAACAAATGACTACCTACTTCAGTTATTAATGCAGTGGCTTACTATTCAGACCTAAACACTAACGTGAAAATAAACGGTAAGCACTTATATGGAAAAGAAATGACCATCGAAACACAGAACCTCTTCCATTTCTTGAAGTCGTTTAAGTATAAAATTGTCGTAACAAAACTAAGTAATAAAAAAAAAATCTCAAACATGCTCGGAAATGTTCGTGTTACTTTCAAAAAAAGAAGACGCGAGGCTGTCAATTGCCGGCCTTGGCCAGCAAAAACATTATTGTCGTGTGTGTTTTTTTTTAAATTCGCTTGCTATTTGAGACACCTCTGTAGAGAAACTGACAAATCCATGGAGGTAATAAGTACAACTTCCATGGCCAAATCATCCACGATCATGAAAGTAGTAAATACTGATGTGGGGTAAGTGCGCCTAAATTTATTTCGCCCCTATGCCTTGTAAACAGCCAACTACTAGTTGAGTAATATTTATAGGTTTCGATATATTTATGTTAGGCGCACTTACCCCATCCTGGCGCACTTGCCCCGACTGACCTTACGTATTTCCTCGCTGTTTGAGAAAAGCATTATATATACCTCGGCCGCAATTGCGATTGCCGGACTCTTACTAATAGAAGGCTTCGCTTCGCTCAGCCTTCTAACTGACTCGTCCGGCAATGCGCTACTTGGCGGCCTCTGCAATAATGTACTATTAAGATCTGCGAGACATTAAAAATAAGAAGAGTATAACAATATAATATGCATAACGTTTGGCTACCTACTTTGTATCAGGGACTGTTCTAAAAATCCTCTTATTTTACTTACGTCGCTATGACAAGGTTTTTTTCTTTTGCGCTCGCCGTACAACGATTTTACGGCCGACTATTTCCACGTCTATCTAGTTTTTGTCCCATTTCCCAACCATAATCGTTGTGCTTGGTTCACGGCGCGCCACGGTAGGCACTAAATTTCACGAGAAAGAGCTCTGACCCCAGGTCGCATCGCATTCCAGGCGAAACGGCCGGGGAGACTAAGTAATGGTCACTCCGAACAATAACGCTCCTACAAATTAAGCTAACGAGAAGAATTGCACTTGTCTGTTTGTATAGAGACACTAGATTTTGCCCGCGACTTCGTGTGTGCAGAAACACTAACATCTCGTTTTTTTCCGTTCCCGTGGGAATGTCGGGAAATCCTCTCTTAGTCTTAGTGCTTCCCCATACTCCCTCTCCCTACCTACATAGCATTGGTATGCAGACAATTTTTTCAAATCCTATGTATCTGTTTTGTCTCTCTCTGTATGTCTGTTTGTCAGAGCTAATCTCCGGAAAAACTGATCAAATTTGCCTGCAGTTTCACAAGTACATGTATGTATCACAACTCGTACCTACGTAGCACAATTTGTTTGTTTGATTTTCGGGAAAAAAGTTATCGTCATTTTTCATGTAAATATTTGCTCCGCGCGTCGCAAAGCACAGCTAGTAAACTTAATAAGGTCATAATTACCATTTGCTATTCCAAGGCGTACATACTTGGCGCCTGCGTGGGCGCACCTCTCGCCCCGAATCTGCATGTAATCACCGCATACATATAAAATGGTCATATCTGCCACGTCGACGACGTCATTGAAATTTTAATCTATAATAAGAAGGAATATGGTTGTAACTTGAAGGGAGATATTGATGAATGGAACTTGTTCACTTGTTCAGTATCAGGTCATGATCTGTAATTAAGAGTTCTTCGAATCTAAAGTCATAGGACTGGAACTGGATGTTTTAGGTCAAAGGCTGACAAGTTCAAATTAAAATTTTATTGGTTGTGCTCGGTAAGTAAAAAAAAAAATATTTAGCTTAGATTCATTTTCATATCATTAAACCTATACAGAATATAACATAATGTATATGTACATATATATATATATATATATATATATAACATACAATAAAATAATATAATATAATATGTATATATAGTTAAAAGTAACTACTAGTTAAGAAATGTAGTGTATAGATATCAACTAGAATTAATGGAAGAGCGGGGCTGCCTGACACAGGTATTAAATACTTACTAGGCAGCCCCAATCACCTTTGTAAAAAACCCTACTTGTAAAACCAATAAAGATTTTTTCATTTCATTTTCATTTTTCAAGTGCTCGGACTGTCGTGTCCCGGCAAGGGGGTAAAAGACAGTGAAATTACCAGCGTAGAAGCATTCAATCATAATCCCCGCATGTGGTAATCTTATTATTTATTATGTCCATAGACAACTTACCATCAGGTGGCCTGAATGGTCGTTTGCAAAAATTGCAAAACAATGGCAAATTTTTTAATAAGTTTTTGAGCGTACATTCGTTATACCAAGTTGTACACAACGAATGACATATTAACAATAGAAACCTATTGTAGGTATTGTACTTTGTCAAAATTTCAAATAGGTCCGTAGGTACTAACTTAGAAGGTTCATGAGCAAATTTTCAAACCACAAAAGTTTTCGTTCCTTTTTATCAAACATTTTATCCATTTCGGCTGTGTTCAAACTTTTTGTAACAAAATAAATAAGTATATATTTTTTTTAATTTTCAACCATGTCAACCATTTTTAAACATAGTTGTATTAAGGTACCTATAATATAATATCATGTAAGTACAAGTAATAAAACTGTGCTTGTTTACATACATGCCTGCACGATTTCAAATGTTACCAGTCTTCGGAACCACTGACATTAAACGAATTAGTTTGTTTAAGTTCCATAGTTAGGGTATTGTATTAATCGAATTCCATTTTATGAGTAACAACACAAAGTGAAACAAACGTAAAGATAGAAGCGGTACATATAGTTTGGGAATGAATACAATGGGAAAACTCGTTTTGATGCATTTTCATATTTTACTCAAACTCATTCATTAGAAAACTCAGAAGGTAGTAAGTACAATATTAAGTATCTGGGCGACCAAGCTTTGGTCGCCCCGGTAGCCCGGTACTTAATATTGTACTTTTTACTACTGATTTTTCTAATTAAACTAATGATCATGAGCGGGTATATTTCGCCAGTTACCTAACTGGCGAACAAGAATGGAGCGAGGACTTCGTCCAGAAATGGGACAGTATAGGCCGTAATAATAGCATTTTTTTTATACCAATGGTGTAGGCAAACGAGCGCATAGCCCACCTGATGGTAAGTGGTCACTGCAGCCCATGGACTCCGAAATTCTATGATCCCCATTAAGAAACCATAAAATCTCAAATACGTTGCCAGAAATTATCGCAAGAATCATACACACATTGTCGAGGTATAAATTAAAACTTATAAACATAGTGCTTATAGTAACAGGCGGTATTATTATAAGCATTTTTGGACCCGTCATCAATTTAACATCTCTAAAAAAAGAACTGTACAATTTTATCTCAATAGTAACCACCAAATTCTGTTCCCATAAATGGAGACGTTTTAAGTGTCCAACGTTTATTTAAATAAATAAGGCGGCCATCATCTCGTCCACTTAGGAAACATACGTTTTATCATGCGCCTGAGTTTGATGTATGGGACAGGCGGAGTGACAGGAGCTTAGAAAACCATGGAGATGCCGCGACCGCTTGCAATAATCGTAATTCAGATTCGTATCCGTTGACGTTTTTTCGCATTAACTGAATTAATTTAAGATAAAATTTAAATAGGCATAGTCAATGAAACGCTAAAAAAGTTGCAGAATTTTAATGGTCCTTTGATATTGTGATAGTGTTTTGTCGTTGAGTTACCGTTAAGTATGGTAAATAATGGTCAAGGCAAAAAAAATGCTGACAGATAACACTAATTTTGGTGGGATATCAACATGATCATAATGACGATGATGAGTGGATTTCGTGAGATAAAAACTTCAAGTGTTTTAAGAATGACAAACGTGAATTCCGTCGAATATTTTCAAAGTACCCTGTCATTGATCAAAAATGATAACGTGCCTATTAATTAAATCGTTAAAAAAAAGTTTAAATAAACACTTTTTAAAACATTTAAAACGGGTCCCTAAAAAAGAAACAAGATAAATAATTATGCTCACACTTGATATATCGCTTAACATTCTAGTTAGTTCCCCTATTAGCGACAACAGAACCTCACCGAACGCCCCAGTAGTAAAAAAAAAAAAACACGATACAGCCTGTAGATAAGGCTAATTATTTTAAAACCCAGTAGCCATCGTCCACCTGTCGTATTTGGGCGCAGGCATCTGCCCGCATCCGCCAGTTAATTGATTGAACCAAAATTATAGGAGACCGAAAATGTTGACAATTTGTTGCGACATCTGATCATATCGATATGAGGACGTTAATATTTATCACGCTGATCAATACTGACAACTAAAATATAAAGTGACTGCCCCTTTTGCAGTAGGCAGAGTAGCCCATTGGACAGAAAGGGGTAAAATATACATGTCCTTTGTAACGAAACTATGTTATGATTGTCCACCTTCAGTGCTTCGATGGCAAAGAGAAACAGTGCTCACCTTTTTACCCGACTGCGCCAGAAGTAGGGTTATGTTTTCGAGCGTATAATATGTTTGTATATTTCTTTGGCACGCCCTGTAGCCTAAACTGCTTCATTTTAGCTTGTGAGGTGTCGTTAGAGTCGTCTTGACTAAGTGCGTAAGTCACTAAGTAGGTGCTTATATCAAAAGTTTGTGCGCAGTCGGGATTTTTTTTTCAAAAATCCGGTTATTATGTAGCGTTGTAAAGTAACTGAGCATTTTGCATTGTACTTTTTACTGTTTTATTTAGGTAGGTTTAAATAGTAAATTAAACACTTTTTACTGTGAATAAGTATAGAAGAAATTAATCAATTTAATTCGCTTCTTTCACTACCTATCTTTTAGGTTAGGTTAGGTATAATACGTCCCTACGGGCAAGGTGTTTATTTTATCTTAGATTTTGTTTTCGATGTAGCTTCATCTCCATAGATTTCGTTCACCGATCCCGCTTTACTATCAACCACCCACGCCATTTTGATTTGAAGGCTTGTCTTTATAAATATTAAAATTATTCGTAATTACACTCAGTGCGCTCTGGATTAAGAGCGCACTGAGTGTAATTACGAATACTTGATTAAATTAGTGTAGCATTATATTTAGTAGTCTATTTATACGAATACTTTGTACGAGTGTCAGGGTGATTAATACACGTCCAAACACTTGTTGCGACACGGAAGTGATTGAAGTTTGAATTATTACGTATGTTTTGATTATATGTGGTTACGAGGGCATTATTTAAGTTATTAATAATCTGGTTTTTCTAGCTGGGCTTATCTTCAGTATGTGAAATTGATATTTTTATTCCAATCATAAGACACCGTAATGGTTGGTCATTGCTCTAACTCCCGTTTGCCTATGGATCAGTGCTATGGATGGTTAAAAATTGACATTTGCTCCATTGAGAATCTGTCAAATATTAAACGTTTTGTGTATGGAGTGTGGAATATGTGAGGAGCGCAATCTTATATGGCGAAACAGTTGAAAACGTGTCCAGCGGATTTGATAAGCAACAAAACAAAACACACTCTCCTCACAACCGTTTTCGCTGCGCTTTCGCCTCAGCAGCGCCGCAAGGCGCTGCTACTGCAGACTATCCGTCTAAGTGGCTTGACTGGAGTGGCGACCGCAGCGCCCCCAATCTACCCGATTTGATGTCCACTTTTGGAACTATAAAGATTGCGCTCCTTTACTTCAACCATCCATTAGTTTTGTGGATATTCCTATATCCAACTGGGAACCGGGTTTAAGTCTATCGGGGAAAATACACCTATAAATATTTAATGATAGCTATAGATAGATTATAGATAGATATTGTAACACCCCACCCCTCACTAACCTAACAACTCACTCCTAACTAACGGATTATAACTCTGTAAACGGCTCTTGGTCTTTATTAACCTAAATTCTTATATATTCAATTTATTTTGGCCAAATAATTTGTGATTGCAATCGTCTAGTAGTTTATAGAACCTTATGTTATGAACCGTAAATAACTCAAGGACTTTTAACGTGAATAGGAATGGTATATTATGGATTAGCGAATGTTCAATTATTAAAATTATTAAGCAAGAAAAGATTATTGTTTAAACTATTTAAAAGATATAAGGTTTTTAAATAATTATCAGTTTCCCTACCTAATTCCCCTACCAGGAGGTCGGATACAACATTGATTCATTTGGATATAGGCATCAATACTTGTAATTAGATTTCTAGAGTTTCATAAGCTTTCTTGTCTAACGACATTATATTCACATTTCCAAATTAATCCTTGTTTTGGATGGGGACTGACCAGCTAAGTTCTTTATTTAAAAGCCATTTTGAGCTTATATAAAATAATTAGTTAAGACCAAAATTGGTCAGCAGATATATTTATTCTCAGTTTTAGCTTCAAGTTTTCTAACTGAAGTAAGTAGACACTTGTCTTTCTATAAGGAAATGTTTTCCACTTAGTTCTGATACATTATGACTGAGGTTATTAGCATATAATAACAAATGATTAGTCAGTGACTCTGTCGATCAATATGTCTGATTTCGAGCGACCAAGACAGGGATTGAGAAGGTACATATGACCCAGTATGACTCAATCAATTGATAAAAATATACTTGAAGATTCGTGTACTTATTTTGCGTACAAACAAATCATAATAAATCAAAACTTTGATTACTATTTAATATTATTGATCCTCAGTTAAAATTCTTTCCACTAGAGGAGAAGCTGCAAAAGATAAACTACCTTTATGCTTTGAAGATTAGGTTAATGAAGAATTGTAGTAGTTAATGAAGATTCCGTATCCTACACATAGTTCCCTGATACCCTAGGCTAATGTTTGCAAAACTAGAGGCCACGCCGCGCCTCACATTTACTTTTAAACGTGTTATGTGTGATGTAACTTAACTCAGTGCAATGTTAAGTTTCTAAGCTGATATAAGGCTATTCGGTGCGAGGTTCGGGTTACCTCTAAAGAACCTGACACTATCACCCGGTGTTGTGCCGCTGAAATGGCGTTAGGCCCCCACAGCAACCGAGAGGGTTGGGAGAGAAGAGGGGCCACAGGATTCCCTACTTATGTTGTGCGAATAAATAAATATATAGATAAAGAGGGACCACGGCAAGCAAGTACAGTTGAGAGAATCACTGTCTAGACCCCGCATACTGTCCAGTACTCCACCGTGTGTGGAAGATCTCATGAGTTGCGAATCATAATAACCCATGGTTATCATTCATAGCAATCATGCCCCAAAAGAGCCACATCTTGGGGAACTCAAACGGATGAGTTTTAGGAGGAACTTCGTTGTCACAGTCAGTTTCAATTCCAACTAAAGGCCCCGGACTACGCCAACCCTAATGCAAAACAACAACAAAAGGCAAAATCCATTTTGTTATGACATTTACATTTACTATGGTTCGCATGTTCCAACTGAACTGAATGCTAAACCCTTGCTCCATCAATCCATCTGAAACAATCACATTAATACACAGAAATACAATAAAATATAAGAAAATACTGCACTCTAAAACGATACAAGGGAGATGCTTCCCATACGAAGACCAAGTAAAAACTAACTCCTGTCAATCAAAATCCACCGCTATTTATACTAAATTCCGTTCGCTCCGTTCGCCGCGTTCGCTCCGTTCGCTCCGTTCGCTGCGTTCGCTCCGTTCGCTTCGTTCGCCTTGTTAAATTACGCCGAAATGGCTGAACAGATTTTAATGAAACTTGATATAAATATACCTCCGAACCCTGGGAGAAACATAGACTATAGCTCATCCTTGGAAAATGTAGAGTATCCGCGTAATCGAGAGAAACCGTTCCGTTCGCTGCGTTCGCTTCGTTCGCTACGTTCGCTCCGTTCGCTACGTTCGCTCCGTTCGCTGCGTTCGCTCCGTTCGCTACGTTCGCTCCGTTCGCTACGTTCGCTCCGTTCGCTTCGTTCGCCTTGTTAATTTACGCCAAAATGGCTGAACAGATTTTAATGAAACTTGGTATAAATATACCTTCGAACTCTAGGAGAAACATAGTCTATAATCCATCCTTGGAAAATGTAAGGCATCCGCGTAATCGAGAGAAACCGTTCCGTTCGCTGCGTTCGCTCCGTTCGCTACGTTCGCTCCGTTCGCTGCGTTCGCTCCGTTCGCTACGTTCGCTCCGTTCGCTTCGTTCGCCTTGTTAATTTACGCCAAAATGGCTGAACAGATTTTAATGAAACTTGGTATAAATATACCTGGGAACTCTGAGAGTAACATAGACTATTTTCCATCCTTGGAAAATGTAAGGCATCCGCGTAATCGAGAGAATCCGAACTCCACATAAGCAATATCAATAAGTCATAGTATCCCAGTAGTTCGTCCTTCCACCTCTCATGCAGAAGATCATAGACTCTTTTCCGGTCTGCTCCTCAAGTACCACTTATGTGCAAAAATCAACTTCATGAGGGCCAACAGAAGGGCCATCTCGCTCTTCGATGAAAGTAAACATCGTAAAGAAACCTGCACGCATCCGAAAGGCAATTCAAAACGCGCGCGAAGTCTCGAATCACTCTGAGTCTGCTGTGGAGGTGGTGGAAGTCTCGACTCAAGTTAACTAAACTACAAATCCATATTAATATTATAAAAGCGAAAGCAACTCTGTCTGTCGGTCGGTTCGTCTGTCTATCTGACTGTCTGTTACCTCTTCGCGCCTCAACTACTGAAACAATCTGGATGAAATTTGAAATGAAGATAGCCGGGATCCCGAGAAAGGACTCAGGATACCTTTCATCCCGAAAAAACACATAATTCCCGCGGAAGCGCGACAACCGAATTCCTCACAGGCGATGTTGCGGGGAGAAGCCAGTATTCAAATAATAAGAAGACTTTATCTATTCCTTAAGAGATCTAAAATATTTGTGATGTAACAAACAGCTTAAAGCAGTCTGTTCTGTTACAATATTACTTCACTTACATAAACTAATATAAAACTAGGTATTTATTTACTTACTTAAATATTAAGAGTTAGGTTTTCTGATGACGCTGTCTATTATAAATTCGGACATTTTACAGTTTCAACAAGATTGTGCAAAAATAAATTTTATTTACCGAGGACTATAATTTCGCTTAAGTCGTAAAAGCTGGCAATATTAACATTTTATGGACCGAATGGCCGGCCGTGTTACTTGGACATGTAATATATTATATTAAACAAACACTTGTAGTTAAAATACCGTCACACGAAATAACGGTGCAGGTCGTAAATCCAAGTGGAAAAATAACAGGTTTGTATTGTCAAAATACTTCATTGCTAGTTTGGTAAATGGTTTTATACCGGATATGCAACTTTATTAAAATAATTTGAATGTATATTTAAGTTAGTATATTACTACTAGCTGACCCCGCGGACTTCGTACCGCCTTACTTTTTTTTGGGTATGAAAAATAGCTTACGTCTTATTCTCATACCTACTGAACATACACTCCAAATTTCCTAAGAATCGGTCGAGCCGTTTCGGAGGAGTTTGGTTACAAACATTCTGACACGAGAATTTTATATATTAGATAGAATCATATTGTAATTGATGAATGATAAACTACTACTACAGCCTATTTGCGTCCCACTGCTGGGCACAGGCCTCCTCTCATCACGAGAGGGTTTGGGCTATAGTCCCCACGCAGGCCCAGTGCGGATTGGGGACTTCACACACATCTCTGAATTGCTTCGCAGATGCGTACAGGTTTCCTCACGATGTTTTCATTCACCGAATGATAAAACGGAATAAAAAATAACTATACACTATAATTAGGGACACTTTCTTTATTGTGTAATAAACAATACAGGTATGGCGGATGTACAACCTAAGCCCATACACCATACATATATTTACGTTAGGTAAACGTTCATTGCCAGTTGATAGCATCTATAAAACTTGAAAATTGCATCTAGTACTATGATGAATGATCCGCGCTTCGGACTAGCTCCATTAATGGCCGTAAATGATAACCCGACTTATTTACTGCTTCACCAATTAATAGACCTACAATTCCACAATCAGTGCTCCATTTGATTTACACCCATTGTCCCTTTTGTACATACGAACTACGCGATAGACAGACAGTGACAGGCGATACGATGTTTTATAGTGCGGACTTGTCGAGTGGTTCATAATAGTCGGCAGTAAAACGGAGCGGGCAGTATATCAACGTCCGATTTTAACGACAATAGGCTGGCAACACTGCCATTTTGAGATGAAGTGATACGCCGATTTCCAATTTAAACTGTGGCAATATCTTAGACAAGCCGTTGTTTATGGGGAAACGCGTGAGAATTTCTTTACGATAAAGCTTGTTCGTAGTCATGCTATCTATTATTATGTTTTATGGAGTGTAAAGGGCCGAGATTGAGAGCTGTCATTTTATAATTGTCTTGGTTGAGTTTTTTTTTCAAGAGATATTTTGAAAAATGCGTATGTGCGATTACTCCGCGTTATGTAATGGTAAAACTAAAAAGTAAGATTATTTTGGTGACTTTACGGCCACTAATCACGTTTATTCGCAACATGAATTCCTCAGTGGCTTAGCAGATTTTCTTGTCGCAACGCGGTTTTCAAATTCTATTATAACAATGCAATTATGCTAACATAATTTTAATGTTTTAACTGCATTGTTATAATAGAAGGAATAATAGGAGGAATTCAGACTGTGTTGTTAGCAACACAGTCTGAATTCCTTGACGGTAAAAGAGTGCCCTAATCAAAATTATAGAGGAATTAAGAGCGAAATAAGTCCGCAAAAGAATCGACTCATATGGCGCTAAGAAGACGACTAAAGAGGGTGACGAAAGTTAGATGAAATTCCTTTAACTTTTTAGTGGCTCTTCTTCTCAGTATATCCTGTCCGAAGTACTACATACCATGGTGAGTTCTGAAAAAAAAGCTTAAAATGGCAAATGCTAATAAAGTTTTGACCTTTAGTATAACGTACCTATATATTGATGATGATACCTCATGAAGCATTGTGCCGAATAAATTTTGAACGTAGACGTCGTTTGATTTATCATAATGGTAACTAATTATGGTCCAGTGATAGTTGTACTCAGAACAATTGGGCTATGAAAGGAATTTAGAGCGGTGACATTGAGGCCTGCGGCTGCGCATAGTATACGAGTAACTAGCTTTAAGTTTTAGTTACAGCTCACCTTAAATTCAAAACCATGGCGCCTAAGGTGTCGCAAGCGCATAATAGGTAACTTTGTATCACCCACACACAAGCCACAAGCAAAGATAAACTGTTTAACAGTAAAAATATTTTATAACTTACTGTTTACCTTCAACGATTACGTATCATCAATCAAGAGACACGCAATAATCGAATCTATAAGCAAAGCCAATAAATTATTTAAACTTTCACGAAACAACTAGCAAACTAGGAGTCTTTGAATATAGATACGTAAAAAAGAACCTATTTTATATAATAACATTAATATTTTACACATAGGCACTGTTAAAAGACCTTTGTTAAAAAGAAGGTTGCTCTCAGAAAATTATCAAGTTAAAATTACATTACCCTTACGCTACCATCCAATCTAGGTATACTTACCTTATTCGCAATTCACTCTAAATAGTATTTTGGCATCGTAAAACGTTCCTTCGTATGTGGACAAAAGTTATAAAATGGGGTAAAGGGGTTGGCAAATGGACCGAAGGAGTAAAGAGATGCATTATCATAACGTGACCTGAAAGTTCCATTTTGTTATTTTTCTTCATTCAGGTGTGTATAAACCCTACAACGGACTTAAGGTGAAAACTCACGGTTCTATGTAGCCTCTACGGCAATAGATGGCGCGGGTAGCTGTATATTGTAGATATAGCAGTTTTTCAAGATTTACGCAAAATTACAAGCCAAGGAAGTTGCCAAAAAAGTGTCACAAAGAGGACCTTTTACTGGACCCAACATTTGTCACAGTTTTCTTTAACCCTTTAAACGCCAAGGTTACCTAAAGGTAGCTCAATACTGCCGTGCCTACCACGCCAAGAGCACCTAAAGTTGTCTAAGCTAAGGTGTAATTAAAAAGGTTAAATAAAGAAGCTTAAGTTCCATATTCGCTTTAGACGTCACCCTTGGCGTGTGAGTCTTTGTATTTGACAATGGCGTGAAAAGGTTAAACGACCAGGGTAGAAAGGTTGAAATACCTGTAGTCAAATTTACTTACCTACCTACACATATTGTAAACATATTCAGTCTACAACATACGATCTAGATTTTATCAGTTCTTATGTTAGAAAGTAGATCAGTCTGCCTTCTCCTAGTTACCAAGAACAACAGAAGAAATCGTTCTCTCGATGTAGCTTTATTGACCGGAAATCAGCTCTAGAACCCACTCAATCGGAGATCACGAGATAGTTTCTAACTACCATACCTATACATAAAGTTAGCTATGGAAGTCATCAAATATTTCAAAAATCAATACAAAAACTTAAAACGCCCAAGAAAAGTTGAGATGCCTATGCAGAACGTGTTTAAATACATTAATTGCAACATGGTGCTTCTTTGAGATGAAATATAGTCGTATTACCTGTCATAATGCAACCAATCAGTTGCGCACATTCTCGGTCAAGTTACGGAATTACGATTCAAGGGGAAGGCCTGGTCTTTATTACAAAAAAATTTCTTTGACATGTCATAGGTGCTCTCCCATATGTCACCGAAACGAGAACGTGATTTTGTAAAGTCAAAAAAGTCCTTTTTTTCGAAGACTTCCCAAGATTCAACGTTAGTTGAAATGAAATCTTCTTATACATATACAAATGAATTGCCGTGTGTTAGTCTTGCTAAGGCTCGAGAACTGCTAGACCGATTTGGCTGTTTATTGATTGTGGAAAGGTTTAAAAAGAGAATAATCTAAAGGAACAGCTAAAAAGACAATTAATTTTGGTGATACGAAGTTTACCGGGCCAACTACGAGTAGATTAAAATAACATGGAATTTAAAGTGCGGGCATAGAGTTATATTTTACAGCGATAATAAATGTGATATACTACTACTACAGCCCATTTGCGTCCCACTGCTGGGCACAGGCCTCCTCTCATCACGAGAGGGCTTGGGCTATAGTCCCCACGCGGGCCCAGTGCGGATTGGGGACTTCACACACATCTTCAAATTACTTCGCAGATGCGTGCAGGTTTCCTCAAGATGTTTTCCTTCACCGAAAAGCTCAATCAAATGTGATATGCTGTTACCGAAGTCTTGACGTGATAACAGTTTATAGGCAAATATAATAATCAATTATGTATATTAAACTCTTAGTTTTAGTTACTGACTAATGAAAACGCACAGACAAAACTACTGGTTAAAGAGAGCTGAAATTAGGCATTTATTGTTCCTTGGGGTATAGAAGGGAGACTAAGAGAGGGTTTTTCAAATTCATAAGGGAACGGGAATAATGGGATTTTAAATATTAATATTTACGCGCATACGAAGTTGCGGGCAAAAGTTCGTAGTTTGTTAAACCCTGAGAAATTCCCCTATATCTTATTGTCACATAGATGTTATAACATAGGTAAAATCATGTTATACGTTTCCTAGGCACATTATTCCGAACTAGATCATATTTTTTGTTTTCACTCCTTTTACATCTAAGGTATGTAGATTAATGAATTCACTAATAAATAAAACACACATGGGAAATCGCGGGCATTCTGTACGGTTCACAGACAGGTTTTTTAATGACTTATTTATACAACTTTTCCTGTACCTTATTAGATCGACTTGTTTCTCATGCCTATTAGTAAGTGTGGTTGGTATAAATGATATTTCCTGCTTAAAATTGTCGAGAGGATTAGGTAAGTAATTTGTCCAATTTGACAGCTGTTTAAGATACGCTACACGCAAAGACACTATTCGTTAGTTTTTAAACATCTGAACTTAATCGGTGTTAGTGCGCTAAATCCATACTAATATCATAAATGCGCAAAGTAGGTAACTCTGTCTGTTTGTTTGTTATATCATCACGCTATAAATCGCGCGGAAATGTGTGGAGATAGTTGGAGCCCAGAGTAAGGCTACTTTTTGTCCCGGAAAAATGCACAGTTCCCGTGGAAACGCGATAGCCGAGCGTGTAGTTGAATATTCATTGTTCAAAGGTACCTGTTCTATGCAAACCGTCTTCTTCCTATACTTATTCCGATTCTCAAGGAACGCGTTACGATACATTTGCCGTAGGCTTTTATAGCTCGTAATTACTGCATTGTCTTACCTTAACCAAGAAGTTCATGTTAATGTCCTACTTTATGATTCCAATTACTCGAAATAAAAAGTGCATAAAGTTAAAATTAAGTTATTCAGGTGTTTATGTTATAGTTAAACGTACTTCATTCCCAAGATTGCGTTTGAATTAAATCAATTGACTTATCCGTTTACACTGGAAAGATATAATACAATATTTTTTACTTACATCTCTTTGCTGCGGTATTTCTAATTGTCGTAGCAACTTTCTCAAAATACTAAAAGAACCAAATAAACTTGATTTCATGAATGAGGACAATAGTAGAGCCGTCCTTTTAATATCTATCATATGGTAAACTGATATCAGTTACTCACATTTTGAATAATGTGCATTCAAATCGCTAACTAATAAAATCTAACTACAAAAAACCCTATCGCTAAACCTCAGGAATCCAGTAACACCAGCTACTTATAAAATGTCTATTCATCCAACCTTCTTTAAAAATAAACTCTATTCTCAACCCTATAAAAGCATCGACTCACTTTAATATACTGCAGTATTGTGTAATTTTTAATTCTATCTGAGTCAGAGTAAGATTCAAAACTGATTGCGTTCAGAGTCGAGTAGGTCCACCTACTATACATATATATAGTATCGAATGACTGAAGCGACATGTCGATTGACAAACTAGTTTGATATATACGTCCATTGTAAGTATGATTGCGAAACAGGGTCAACATTTATAAATGTAGACGAAGAGAACGAAATGGCAATAAGTACCTACTGCATTAAATTGTTGTAACCGTTTTTTTAACCATACATTTAAACTAGAATAAAATAAAGCTAATACAAAAAAAAGATGCTCACAAAAAGCCATAGTCACATCAAAAACATAAAAAAACATAATCAGCACATACTTTATTATAAAATAAAGTCCCCCGCACGTCTGTCTGTGCGCGATGAACTCAAAAACCGGCCAAGTGCGGGTCGGACTCGCGCACGAAGGGTTCCGTACCATTATCTATAAAAACGGCAAAAATTCGCAATTCTTCGGGCTATGTCGGTGACCCCAGTTCTACTGCGGATATCCTCATTTCTGATTCTATCACGCAGAGAAACCCCTTTCCATTGCCCTCTGAGTGACTTTGAGCCTTCTTATGAGACCCATCGTAAGCGCCCACGTCTCGGAACCATAAGTCATCACTGGCAACACACACATGAAATTTGGTATGGAGATAGTTGGAGTCCCGGGAAAGGACATAGGCTACTTTTTATCCCGGAAAAGCGCATAGTTCCCGCGGGAGCGCGATAACCGAATTCCACGCGGGCGAAGTCGCGGGCAGAAGCTAGTAGTTTTATAATGTTAGAACCTAAGTATAACGTTTCTATAAAACAGCAGATAGACTACCCCGAGGAAAGCCAGGCGTAATCATATCCTGAGTAATAGCTGGTAATAGGTAGTCTGCGTTTTCTGAGAAAGTTTAATTATCTAGAATGTGAAAAAGTTTTCATGGCGCTTATGACAAACTCCATGAGGTAATATTAGAGTAAATATTGTGTTATGAAATAAAATTATTAGGTTCTCGCAAAACTGGTTTCTGGATCTATCTCGGCGTATTCAAGTATAGAGTGAAAACCTAGGCATTTTCTGGGTAAGCGTGTTCCACCTTAGACCCTGTCATCACTTTCCATTAAGGTGTGATCAGGCTTAAACGCAAGCCCATTTGTAATAATAAAAAAAAATTGTTACACTCGTATATACCGTATACACCCGTTCGAAACAGAAGATAGTTGCAGTCCCGGTTCCCCGGGACTGCAACTTCTGTGTCATGTCCTTCGAAGGACATTGGCTACAATGTCCCGAAAAAACGTAGGTATGTTTCCCATCGTGAATACCATGCGGGCAAACTCGCGGGCAGAAGCTAGTAGACTGTAATATAACTAATATAATGGTATATTATACTCATTGTCTGTAAGTACATAACGTACGCTGCAGTGGATATACAGCAACGGTTTAAGGTGACAGGAGAATTCTGAAATGACACTTGACAGTCACATTCCTGTCTTGGTAGTCCATAAATGACCATTTCAAATGAAGTGCGTTTTGTATTCGAATACAATAAGTTACTGTTTCACGGTGTTCGAAATTTATCTACTTTTGTGCTTCAAGTAACTGTTCAATGTTCATGCTTTTGGAATAGCCAATTGAATATTTCCATACGAATGCAGTCACGTGTCAAAAATATTTACTTAAATGATTTATATACTTATGAAAATGAAAATGAAAATGAAAATATTTATTCAGCAAATAGGCCACATCTGGGCACTTTTACACGTCACTTTTAAATGAATTTAACAAAAATGAATTTACCAGCGCTTCTTAGACCCATTGCTTGAGAAGAAGCGCCGCAAAAAACTCAGCAGAAGGTTTTTTTTCAAAATTTAAACATATAGATTTACATTAAATTTACGTTAATATGTATAAAAATACATATGTAGGTACATACTAAAATCACATTTAAGGGATGTATAGTCCCTAACTTAAACTTAAATCTAAGATCTTAGAGATGGTCTTATATTACGAGTAGGTACAAATTAATGAAAATATTAATCAAAGTACTTATCTAAATATGTATACTAAAAATAATAATAAAAATCTCAAATGTTTAGAGATTGTATACGTCTCTAGGTATCCTAAAGTTGTACACAGTCTCTAAAATTATATCATACAACACAAGTTTAGGAGATGTATACGGTCTCCTTAGTCAATTTTGGAGATGTAAGGTGTCTTGGGTACAGTTACATCGTTCAAGTTCTATAGTTTCACAGTAGTTAGGTATAAAACATTTTTTCGAAGGCTTTTTGTATGCAGCATAAAGTAACAACTATAACAATTCTCTGGGGGAAGCATACCAAAATTGACCTATCAGATTTCAGCTACAGTGATTGGTGAATTCCGCATAACTAAGGGACAGTTGAAATGCACTCTTAGCGCTAGAATTATTCCATTATTCCCTGTTCCATTACCTAAAACATATAATTTCTAGCACAGAGGCATTCCATCTTAGGCCTCAGGGTAGGCAACACACTCGAGATCATATGGTTTCTTAATGGGGGATCATAGTATTTCGGTGTCCATGGGCCGCAGTGACCACTTCCGTCACACATCAGGTGGGATGTGCATTATGCACTCGTTTGCCTATCCTACCAATGACATAAAAAATAACATTGGTCTGATAATATTACACGTTATGCTTATTTTCAACACCAACAATAGGGATGACGACAGGGTGAAGAAATCGAAATTCTAATTAGTCAGGTAATAAAAAAATATTAGACACGTATTTTTTGTTTTATCAAATTAACAAACGATGACTAAGTTAAAACGCATTGAGAGAGAGTTGGAGGAGCGTTGGAGAGTGGGGGCTAACTACGTCACCGTTAGGTATAAATCGTACCTAACCGTGACGTCACGCGACATTTCAACTCAATATATCTCCGTATAAGTTTGATTATGTGAAAAAAGAAAAAATACGTGTCCAATACTTTTCAATAATCTTCCTGATAGACTAAGGAAAAAAAAGTTGTCGTCATCCCTATTAATGTAGTAACATCTTAAGTACCTAATACTTTCACTTAACAGGAGCACTCAAGCACAGACTCAATATTCAATTTTCATTGAAACGTATATAACTATGTACCTAATGCTTTGTTCATTCGATACGCTCCAGCCAAGCCGCCAAACAAGAAAGGCTTATTGTTCGCTGAATTTTATAGCACTTATGTCCTTTTAGGTGCACACGAGTGGTCGTCACAGAAAAGGTGATAAAGCAGGGAATTCAATTTCCTCAATGTTGGTCGTTCTGAGGTTCCGACTACGGACACGGAAGGCGAAGTGTTCTTTATCTCAAAAAAGGCATCATGGTGTTTTGATTAGTTTAAATTCAGTACCTGGGTGACCGATCTTTGCTCGGGTGAAATTAGCTAAAAATGTGCTTTCCCAGATATAAGAGCTAGATCGACTTGTCGCCCCGAAAACCCCTATATTATGCTTTCATCCAAATCTTTATACCTAGCCGTTTCTAAGATCGCTGCTTAGGAATTAATTAAAAAAAAAAAAGCACATACCTAGTTCGTTTAAAGTATAAGATACTTAGATCTTTTGAATTCAGTCGCTCAAAAAGTAAACATTTCGATACCTGTTTAACGTGCCAAAAGTTTGTCATTTCCGAACGAGCGATTTTTGTTTTTTGACAGCTAGTGAGCGTGCCAAAAGTTGTTTTTTACGGACTGGTGCGTAAAGTTTTTTGAGCTTCATCCTGTTCGTTTATTTCTTTATTCTTTTTTTTTCGTCGTCGATACACGTGCGAAATTGTCATTTTCACTCGTTCCTTAGTGTTAACGATCGCTTTCGCTCGCGCCAACTAGGGACTCGTGATAAAATGACAAACTTTTCGCACTTGCATCAAAATATACTATTATCGACTACACTCTAGGATAAAATGGTTTGATCTACTCTTATAATTATGTAAGTACATACGTAATGAAAACAACAAAATAAATAAAGGGGCTATTTTATTTGCCTCTCGTGTAATAAGAGAAGTGTCGACAAGTGAGCAACAGCCGACGTTCATCGGCTGTAGTAGTGGTGCTAAAAACCTTTAGTAAATAAGTACCTGCAGAAAAAACTATTCAAAGAAGGTTCATACGATAGTTGTCTTTCTAACCGTGCTATTAAGGGCTCGTAACCTCGTTATTAAAATTTTTAGTACGCTATCAGACTGAACTAGTTTTCTAACAGGCTCGGTACACGCCAATTTGATATTTATGTCTTCATTAATCACCCCCTTCACTTCAATCCGGACGATGAAGGCAGTACACCGATCCCACTAATTAGACGAGCACTTCCAGACGTGTTGCGACAAGTTTTCTCCACTTTCCTTTCAACCTTTTATCCACCTCAAGTTAGGTCTCGCTTAGGGAGTAGCGACGCGATGCGCGGTGCGTCAAGCGACAAAATTAAAGATGTGTCGGTATATGATAGTGTTTATGGAGCAGTAGGTTTCTCGCGCTTATTCATCATCATCACCATTTCGGCGGAATGAGGTCTACTGCTAGACTTCGGGCTCACCCAAGGAAAGCCACTCAGACCGCTTTTGTGCCACGCGTATCCACCGTGTTTCGCGACCTTCACCAGATCGTCGCTCCATCTCGTTGGAGGTCTACCGAAAGCTCGTCTCCCGGTTCGCGGACGCCACTCGAGAACTTTCTGGCCTCATCGGCCATCAGTCCTGCCGCCTGCTATATTCATAATCAAGTTTATATTCAAGTATTATTTTACCACCTAAAACCTCGCCGATCCCTTAACCGACAACATCTACAGGATAAAATGTAACATCAAGTCGTAAGCATCTAGTTCAAAGTAACGCTACGTTTGATACAGACGTGGGTTAATGTAAGCGCAGACGTCTTACGGCTTTTCGCGCCGCAGGAAGACGGCGTTTATATCTCACATAAATCCGTCTCTATTACACGTTTCTAATTTGAAAAGGACAGGCTATAGGAGAGATAAAGTTTAACTACGTTGGGGTCTGAATGTTCGACGTCACTTTCAATTTTTATGGAAAGGATTTTACATGTGCCTATAAACCGAAGAATACTTACTCTCTCGCGAGAGGTCTAAACCCGCTAGGTGTATGGTTGGATTCATGTTAACTGAAAGAAAATTTCAGCTGGTGACATGAATTTAGTTTAAAAATGAATTGACTGATATTGTAATTATTTAAGTTGAGAGTGAACAGATACCTAGCTACAATATGATAAGCATGTATCACCTTCGGTCATCTAACTCAATAAATATCATATTTTAGTATATTATTTTCATTTAGCTATAACATTTCAGCCCAATAAAAATAATTCTCAGCATTCCATCCGTTTTAAAGTTCATTACGATTCAACCCTCATAATATAATGATCATTTTTGTGGCATCATTAACCCTGGATTTAGTTCATGAGACTACCTACTTAAATATGAAACTAGTGTTCCTCTAAACGAGGTGGCACCTTTGAGTTGATGATAACAATAAAAAGTTAAAATATATTAACTCATTATACCTAGTTAGGTCCGACGAGCTTGCATGAAGAGAGAGGGGGTGAATGTGGAGTAAATAAAAGTAACACAACTCAATTACCAAAATGAAATTTCCCATTTATTTTAGTGCAAGTCCTCCACGAGGAACTGAGCAAGACCCAGCGCCAAAGAGGCCTAACACTGTAAATAAAACTGTCAGTGTACTTACGTGTGTGTTATCCTTTTCAGGGTCTCACAATGTCGAGCTGTTCCGGGCCGGGGGTGTGCGGCGGGGCGCGGAGGCGGCCCCCCCCGCCGCCCGAGCCCGCCCTTTCCCTGGCCGCGGACCTGAGCGAGCTCAGCCTGGACCAGGGCTACCACACCCTGGCCGACTGCGGCCCGCCGAGAAGGCGACGGGACAACACGCTCAGTGACGCTATCTGGCTGAAGATCCTGTCGCAGTTGGAGGTAGGTTTGGCATCAATGGCTTCGTTTTGCCTACTGCAGAAGAGGACGTACTATCTTCTTATCATGTCTCTCCACTATTCAAGGTAGGCAGTAAGCTCCGCAAATCTCTCCTTTCATCATATCAGAGGACAGACTAACTCCTTCAAGGTAGGCAGTAAGCTCCGCAAATCTCTCCTTTCATCATATCAGACGACAGACTTGTTGGAGGGCGCATATGCCTGTACTGCGGTACTGGCAAATAGACTAATCGTATTACATATGTCTAATTTGAATATTTGTAAGATGAGATAGCAACCGTAGTTGTTTATGTTACAATGGTGTCACTTCAGTAAATAATGCGAACGGTCAATCACTGCATTTATTATTTTACATTAAGACTAACTCCTTTACTATACGCCAAAGGTGGCCAGCCGAGGAGGCGACGGGACAAAACGCTCACTGACGCTATCTTGCTAAAGATCCTGTCGCAGTTGGAGGTTGGTTTGGCATCGATGGCTTTGTTTGACCTACTGCAGTAAATAGACCAAGACGTATGATCTTCTTATTATGTCTTTCCACTATTCAAGGTAGGTAGGCGTCAGCTCCGCATAGCTCTCCTTTCATCATATCAGCGGAAAGACGTCTACTACGTACGTACATAGGCATCCCCTATCTCTACTAGATGAAAAAGGTGTTCCAAGCTGGCAATTCCGGCTCATTCTCTAAGGTAGGTTTTACATCAATGGCATTCGCAAGTTCGTATGACCCACTGCAGTCACTAGACGGCGTATGTTCTGGAATGCAATGATTTAAAGGGTCAACATTGAGAGTGGGCCCTATCTGTCTGACACAAGTTTCTTCGTTTTATTTGTCAAGTCAAGAATATCTACTTTGTGATGAGCTTTGAGGGATGCTTATGGCCAGCAGCAGAGGATGTCTGTCTGCTGTTAGCAGAAATGATGGTGATTTATCTGCCTTCAAAAACTTATCGCATCAGCCTTTCGAAAGAGTTTTTTACGAGCAACTAACTTTTAGTTTAAAAATAATTTCTTCTTCTATAATCTTTTTTTCTCTAGATATCGGATCTCTGCCGCATGTCGCGCGTATGCCGCCGCTGGGCGCGGCTCGTGGCCCGCCTGACGGCGAGACCCGAAGTCTGGCGCCGGGTCCGCGCGGCCGGCCCGCTCGAGGTGGCGGCGAGGTGCGCGGGCGCACGAGCGGGGCCCTGCGTCAATGGGGTTAAGGAGTGGAGGGCGAAGAACTCTGTGGTAAGGGTTTCAGCCCTTTATAATAGGAATACAAAAGTAATCGCCTCATTTTTGTTACCTTTCCGCTCTTAAAACGATAAACCGATCTATCTATCTAAAGAGATACATTGTGTTGAGACTCTGGCAAATAAATAGTAGATGCCTTTAGTGATTAATAAGATATTTGATTTGAATTCTTATTTGTTTTGCAGATATTCTGTGTTTGCTATAATTAAGTTTCTTGAAAGAGGAAGATGTCACGCGGGCTGTAGAAACTCCAAAGTATCGACTCGACTACTACTACAGTCTGTTTGCGTTCCACTGCTGGTCACAGGCCTCCTCTTATCATGAGAGGGTTTGGGCTATAGTCCCCACGCGGGCCCAGTGCGGATTGGGGACTTCACACACATCTTTGACTTCACAGATGAGTTTTCCTTCACCGAAAAGCTCAGTGGTAAATTCAAATTGAATTTCTCACATAAGTAAAACTTAGAGGTGCAAGCCGGAATTGAACCCCCGACCCTCTGCATGAGAGGCGGTAGATCGAACCACTAGGCCCCCACGGCCTCGACATCGACTTACCCAGTTAACATTTATTTAAATGTTCTCACGAGAAAATTGGAGCGCACAGAAAAAACAGTTTAATTAATACATTTTGCCATACCGAGCGGTTGACGGTTTGCTTGCAGCTGACGAGTTTTCTCTAAGCCATTTATAGAAAGTCATTAGTCACAGTATGTTGAAAATAATTAGTGTTTACGGTTCTTTCCCAAGTGGGTGGCAACTGTGAAGCTTTATTAATTAAATTATTGTAAATTGTTGTTGCAAATAAAACAATAATTTAACTGCGTTAGCTGTGAATTTAAACGCTGTTTGCTAGTAATAATTTTCCAATTTTTTTTTTGGCATCTTTACAAGTTTACAATCAAAGAACCAGTAATGAAAATTAGAAATCCGGGTAAAGCGGGCTAGCTACTCAAAGCCCTGCACTGCAAGGGCTGCAGGACCTGCTTGCAGTGCCACCGCCAAATCGTATTGTATGCATGCAGGGCTTACCCTGCCGCATATCGGCTCTGCATGCACCCACAATAAGATTTGGCAGTGGCACTGTAAGCAGAGGCAGGGCTTTGAGTAGGCGCCGTTTAAACGATTTGGAGGATTTGATCGGTCAGTATGAAACTATAAGATATACGAAGATCTGTTGTTCTCCAACCATTTCTGGCGTATTCGAGTAAAAAAGCTAGGTCAAAAGCTACTCAGCAATAAAACTAAACCATCCACTTTTTAGGTGACAGCTGCAGGCGCGCAGCTCCTCGCGGCCACGTTCCGCAACCTCACGCACCTGGCGGTGACGGGCTCGAGCAGCATGGATGCGCGGACGCTGGCGCCGCTGATCATCGGCCTGGCGGACTTGCGGCACATCGACCTTACCGGTAACGAATTATTATTCTATTGGCACACGGCGGACACGACCTATAAAAAAAGCACGATTTCGAACACAATTCGAATGAAGTGTCAATGTGTGCGTGCGAGGACGTCTGTGTGTATACGAGGACGTCTGTACACTTGTAAATGTGTGTGTACTACTACGTGGGCCATCGATTCACTCACTATCTGCGGATGAAACAAATGACGGTAAGGCGAGTTGGGCGCGAGTTCGTTGCGGGTTAGATTCAGGCGTGTGATTCCGTGGCCATTCTGTATGTAGTACCTACTATTAAATATTCTGTGCCACCAGCATATGATTCTTGTATGGAAACAGTTCAATACCTATTCATAAACTAACAGGCAACTAACTAACTACTCTTTACAAGACAAGACACTCGCGGAAGGGACGATGTCTTCCGTGTGTTCAGTCCGACCACAAATTAAACACTTCGTACCTACGCCATTGAGGACTCTGACCAGTCATTTAGACGTGCCACCAAGATATAACTATGAACTATAAAATAACCGTAACTTCACGTCATAAAATATCAATTACATAAAGCGTGATTATGAAGCACTCAAATAAAATGACCATAATAACAGAGGTGGATAATAACGCGGTTACTTAGGTGTGTAATAGGTACATTAATGTCTGTTTGTTTAAACTCACAATTATGGAATGAGACCTAATCAGGATTAATGAAACTTCTTTGAGACTTTAAATTACAGTGGAATTACTCTAAGTGCTTTCTTTGTGAATGTAGAATACCTCGTTTTAAGTTGGTAAAATGTCGTTACTGAAATGTCAAAGGACGTTTAATATCAAATTCGGTTAATGAGCAATTTGAAAAGCTTCTAAGTGTGGTCTAACTGTAAGGTTGAATAACGTTTCCGACCGAATGGTTTTGCATCTTCTTGCATAATTTACAGTTCATGTTTTGCCTGATTGAAAAGTACATAATTTTATGAATAGTTTCACTTTGAAAATGAAAATTTTAGTGTAAAAGCTTATAAAGCCGCATCAATAATTTTAAAATGCTCATGATAAACGCTGAGTTGATATTAATAAACGGAGAAACCCGTGGATCAAAGCTTTCTTAAATTAATTAGCATAATATTGAAAACATAGAGGTAACGACGTTCTGCAGAAGTATCTTTAATAAGGCCTACTAAGGTCTACCTTTTATCATCGGGTCACAGAGACGACGGGAGGGTTTCCATCCTCATGTGGTCGAGTTTCCCATGAGTCGGAAAAAGTTGCGATAGATATTTTCTTGTTCGCACTGTTAAACTTTGGAATTCCTTCCCTACGTTTGTGTTCCCCAGTTTCTATAATCTTGATGTATTCAATGTCTAGAGTGAATGGGCATCTTCTGGTTAAGCGTTTACCACCTTAGACCCTATCATTACTTTCCATCAGGTGTGATTAGAGTCAAACGCATTCTTAATAGTAAAAAGGTTACTCACTTCTTTAGAAACGCTTAGCGTAAATAGAGATGCAGTTCCTACTTACGAAGTTTTATTTAAAACTATCGTCTCTTCGCGAACTTCGTCCGCGTCTAATTCGGTTATTAGCGTTCCCGCGAGAACTATGCCTTTTCCGGGATAAAGAGTAGCATCTGTCCTTCCCCGGGATTCGAACTGGGTTTAAGCGTGAAGAGGTAACAGATACACAGACAGAGTTACGTAGTTTCGAATTTATAATATTAGTATGGATAAAACATTTAATATTATTCAAGTGTGAAATCAAAGTTGTTGGTATATCAAAGATTGGCATGCGTTTAATGTTTGACCCTTTTTCACATCAACTGGTAAAAAGCAGCGATATGAATCACGCGACTGCATATCAACTACAAAGAGTCGCCTTGTGCTATGTTCCTTATATTTAGTTATATGTAGAGTAGTTTTTGTATATCATTGCTATAGGTAAACGAGCGCACAGCCCACCTGATGGTAAGTGGTCACCGTGGCCCATGGACACTGAAATTCTATGATCCCCTCTAAGAAACCATAAGATCTCGAATGCGTTGCATACCTACTCTGAGGCTTAAGATGGAATGCGTCTGTGCCAGAAATGTCACAGAAGTTTAATTTATTTGTCTCTTCCAGGCTGCCCAGCGGTGGACTGGCCGGAGTGGGCCTGGCTGGAGGGCCGGCTGGCCGCGCGTCGGCCCCCGGTCGAATACATCGACTTAACCGATTGCGGAGCCGTGACGGACGCAGGCCTCTGTGCGTTACTGCACACTTGCCCTTCCCTACAGTACCTGTACCTACGGAGGTGTACTTTAATTACAGGTTAGTAATTCAAAATTACTCGCAGGACTGATGGCTGATGGGGCCGGAAAATTCTCGAGTGGCGTCCGCAAACTGGAAGACGAGAGGTCAGCTGTAGGCCTCCAACATGATGGAGTGACGACCTTGTAAAGGTCGCCAGAATGCGGTGGATGTGATTGGCAACAGATCGGTCTCAGTGGCGCGCCTTAATGGAGGCATATGTCTAGCAGTGGACGTCTTTCAGCTGAAATGATGATGATGATGAATTAAAAATTACAATTATTACTACCAGTAGCCTAACTCCTGTTACTTTCATTCTATCCCGAATCATTTAAGACCCTCTTGCACCACGCCGCTCAAGTTGATACTATACTAATCCTGAGTTAAGTTAAGAAGCTAACCCGAGGTTAGCGGCTTGGTATGATTCGGCCTTAAGCGTTCCACAAACACTACATTAGTGAGCGTGAAAATGCTATTTGTCTCTTAAATATGATCATAATTTCATTACAATGCCGCGTAAAGCACCGATTCCGTTGTAGGAGCAATTTGTTACTGTGGTTTATGCTCCTAGTTATGTGACATTATGAGTTCATGAAAAAAGATACTTACATAATCCCGTTTTGAGTATTTAAAACATACTATCTCAATAATCACAAGAAACGTTATGGCATTGGTGATCGAAGGACCGTTGTCGTTTTTTTCCGTGCACTCTTTACGTTATTATAACGGTGTACTTAATCTGACACACCTTTATTAAGTGGTCCGATATCTATGGGTATTACTGCCAAAGTAATTGGAGTTTATTTAATTAATTTAGGCGTGACGATAACGGTAAAATTTCCTAACCATTAGCGATATTTATTGTGAAGCTATACGACAAGGTAAATGGCGCCCTGTCCATCTAAGTTTTTCATATGGGTGCAGTAAATTATCAGATTTATCACTGAATTCATTAAGGGTGAAACCTATTTGTATTCAAAGTGAATCTTGTTCTTTATTCTTCAAGATTAAATACTTTTGGAAACTTTTTATTCGTGCGGACATGTCATTAAACCTCATATTAAACACACTATATCGTGTTACTTTCAAAAAAAGAAGACGCGAGGCTGTCCATTGCCGGCCTTGGCCAGCAAAAACATTATTGTCGTGTGTGTTTTTTTTTAATTCGCTGGCTATTTGAGACACCTCTGTAGAGAAACTGACAAATCCATGGAGGTAATAAGTACAACTTCCATGGCCAAATCATCCACGATCTTGGAAGTAGTAAATACTGATGTGGGGTAAGTGCGCCTAAATTTATTTCGCCCCTATGCCTTGTAAACAGCCAACTACTAGTTGAGTAATATTTATAGGTTTCGATATATTTATGTTAGGCGCACTTACCCCATCCTGGCGCACTTGCCCCGAAACTGACAAATCCGTGGAGGTAATAAGTACAACTTCCATGGCCAAATCATCCACGATCATGGAAGTAGTAAATACTGATGTGGGGTAAGTGCGCCTAAATTTATTTCGCCCCTATGCCTTGTAAACAGCCAACTACTAGTTGAGTAATATTTATAGGTTTCGATATATTTATGTTAGGCGCACTTACCCCCTCCTGGCGCACTTGCCCCGACTGACCTTACGTATTTCCTCGCTGTTTGAGAAAAGCATTATATATACCTCGGCCGCAATTGCGATTGCCGGACTCGTACTAATAGAAGGCTTCGCTTCGCTCAGCCTTCTAACTGACTCGTCCGGCAATGCGCTACTTGGCGGCCTCTGCAATAATGTACTATTACCTCGACGTCTTCTCGTGACCACCGCCGCTGCATCGCGGCCGAAACTTCGAGGTAAAATATAAATAGTTCTTTACGCGAATAAGTCCCGTTGTGTGTGTTTAATTTGAGTGTGTATCGCGAAACTTTGAGACATTGTATGTCACTAAACCTGATGGAAAGAGGTGACCGAAGATAATATAGCAATACAATCTTATTTCAGACGCCGGCGTCCGGTGGATCCCTTCATACTGCGCTCTCAAAGAGCTGAGTGTGTCTGACTGTACCGGCGTCACCGATTTCGGGTTGTACGAGCTCGCAAAACTAGGCCCGGCGCTGCGATACCTTTCTGTGGCTAAGTGTACACAGGTACGGCAAAGAATGTTATTACGTACTTAAATATGTAAAAGCTGCTCCTAACCCAAGCTACATTAGACTACCAAACGAGGGATCTCTGTTTGATATTTGATATTGGTGTTTACCAATAAATATTTTTTTAATACAGTTGCTCAAAAAGTGCTACTTTGCGTAGCTGTTTAGCGTGCGCAAAGTTGGTTTTAGCGAACTAGTGCTTTTCTCTTTTCCCAGTGACTCAATCTTCACAGACATGTGAGATTAATAATTCAGTCAGCCAAACACTTAATTTACCAGCAAAAACTTTCAATATCACACTCAATAATTGTACAAATTGTGCCATTAACTATTATGTAAATAAAAAATAAATAAATAAAGATAGAAGAATTTTTTATAAGAAGATTTTTTTTAATTTTTGTAGAATTTTATTACTTTTCAGTTCTATTGCAATTACAAAATTAATAATATAAATGTTTCTAATTCCTTACTCGTTGTTTTTCTTACTTTTTCGCAACTGTATTAAAAAACGTCGTTCGATACACGTGCGGAAGTGTCATTCTTCACTCGTCCCGAGTCTCTATCCTGTCCCGATATCTCGTTACTCGTGAAGTAATGACACACTTTCCGCACTAGTATCGAAATGTACTATTCCTTTTTCTATTAGTATTAGGCGAGCTTGCGCGTCTCTTAGCTCTCAGAAAACGACGCTGGCTGCGTGTAAAAATGGTAAAATTTGGAACTGGGTTCTAAAGAATTGTAAATAATGAAGATTATGTGCACATACTCAAGTCACATATTTAGTTCCACTTTTGCAAAAGACCATTAGGTTTATCTTCAGGTATAAGACATCACCTACAACAAATATTAGGTACCTACATTGCTCTATTATAAGTAAGGATTCACAATCAACCGGTGAAAAATGGCCCGTCAAAATGGATGCCCGAGCTGTTCGTTTGGCGCCCAGTAAATTTGACACTAAGTCCTATAGTGTTAGGTTTACTTTTGTATAAAATATTTATCTTCATACATATTATAAAGAGGAGTTATTAAAATATTGGAACGTATTTTATAATGTCAGTTTGCTCCATATATTTTGACATATTCTGTTAGGCACTGTTCGTCCATATGTTATTATAGGTCAATGGGTACAGTCAGCAGCAGAAGTAGATAAGCTGTCCAGGTGTTCAAAATGACCTACACACGCCCTTAACGTCTTAAGAATAAGGTCGTGTGTAGGTCATTTTGAACACCTGGACAGCTTATCTACTTCTGCTGCTGACTGTACCTACCACATAAAAAAGCCGTGGTGGCCTAGTGGTTAGACCTACCGCCTCTCATGCAGAGGGTCGAGGGTTCGATTCCGGCTTGCATCTCTAAGTTTACTTATGTGCGTAATTCAATTTGAATTTACCAGTGAGCTTTTCGGTGAAGGAAAACATCGTGAGGGAACCTGCACTCATCTGCAAAGTAATTCAAAGATGCCTGTGAAGTCCCCAATCTGCACTTGGCCCGCGTGGGGACTATAGCCCAAACCCTCTCGTGATGAGGGGAGGCCTGTGCCCAGCATTGGGACGCAAATAGGCTGTAATAATAGTAGTAGTACCATAAAAAAAGGATTTGTTAGCTAAGGTTCTTCAGATGTTTCTATTTATGTATGAGATTTTGTTAAATAAGCATTGAAGTTTCATTCGATAGGTAATTGTTAGGCTGAAGGTAAAAATTTTTTCGCATCAGACTATCACCGATATATCTGTCCCTTCAACCATATCATGGATCGGTCGTCTTTTATTTTAACTTCATATTTCCTCCCCAGGTGTCAGATTCGGGAGTCCGAACGCTGGCCCGCCGGTGCTACAAGCTCCGGTATCTGAACGCGCGAGGTTGCGGGGCCCTCGGAGACGACGGGGTGGAAGCCGTCGCCAGGGGCTGTTCCAGGCTGAGGGCCCTGGATCTCGGGGCTACGGACGTCTCGGAGGCTGGCCTTCAGGTGAACTTCTTTATGACTATAGGTTGGGAAACGAGTTGGCCAAGTGATGGTAAGTGGTCGCTTTGGCCCATGGACAATTCAAAAATTCAAAATTCAATCATTTATTCAGCAAATTGGCCACATAGGGGCACTTTTACACGTCAGAAAAGAATTTACTAGCGCTTCCTAGACCCATTGCTTGAGAAGAAGCGCCGCAACAAACTCAAGCAGAAGGCCTTTTTTCAAAATTTACACATATTCGTAGAGGAATACACCTCAACAGCCAATTTTTTCCCACTGCTGGTCATAGGCCTAATCCTGTCATCACGAGAGGGTTTTGGGCTTTAGTCCCCACGCGGGCTCAGTGCGGATTGGGAACCTCACAAACATCCTTGAATTACTTCGCAAATGCATGCAGGTTTCCTCACGATGTTTTCCTTCACTGAAAAGCTTAATGGAAAATTCAAATTGAGTTTCGCAACATAAGTAAATTTAGAAGAGCGATCCGAATTCGAACCCCCGACCCTCTACATGACAGATGTAGGTCGAACTACTAGGCTACCATAGCTTCACACATAAGGAATCATAATTAAGATTACAAATTAAGTACCACCTCTGAGGATCAAGATTGAATGACTCTATGCTGGTAATTCACCTGCTCTTACCGCCTTGCCAGAACACAACAGTGGGAGAGCTATTGTTTGGCGATAGTTGGGTTGTCATTGCTTTCCATTAGGTGATACAGGTCAGTCGAATATTTTCCTGCTGAAAAGAAAGTAAAGATGCATTGTATTTTGATACAAACAAGTTTAATAAGTTCGTTACAGAGTAAATTAACAAAACACGTTTAACAGGAAACCACTTTAAAATAAAGAGCAATGTGTTTTTGTGACCCATATTTACAAATGACAACGTGAAAATACCTTGATCTCGTAAAATCACGACTTTGCCTACCTTCTAACCTTGTGCACGTGACTTCGCGCACTACATAATACTTCCTTCAGCTTTGGTATTCATAAAGGAAGACGAAGAAATATGATGGGCGGTAAAACGCACATTTTCTATCTTATTGTCGGAATCGAAGGATGAAGTAAATCGACAGCATTTTGCCTTACTTTTTTTAAGATTTTCGCATTATGGGATAGTAAAGCAATTTGTCTATAAGTAACTTATGATTTCGCCTCGAAAGCAGGTAGTAAAAATGGCTTACCTACCTGCTGGATGATAAATTCCAGCCTTAAAGTTGTAAACTGTTCTATTTCTTAGAGTAATGTTACATTTTCTACTGTTGAATTTTTTCTGGTGTAGCAAAATATAGTGAGAACGCATCTGCAATAGTTAGATATTCATTACGCGAAGTCACTACATAGTATTTAACAAAGTCGTTTCCTGCTGTCTGTCCCTATGTATGCTTAGATCTTTACAACTACGCAACGAATTTTGATGCGGTTTTTTTAATAGATAGAGTGATTAAAGAGGAAGGTTTTAGTATATAATTTGTTATAGTGTAACGCTTAATTCCCACGGGAGTGCTGTAACCGAATTCCACGCGGACGGAATCGCGGGCCGAAGCTAGTATTCAATTCAATTAATTAATTCGAGTTCATATCTAGCTCGCATGAGTGCTAGATAAAACCCGCATAAAAGGATAACAATAAATTATATCATCGCTATAATTATTTATACGTAGCTACAGATGATACAATCAAGAATTAAAGGAGTATTAAGGTGTAAAAAATAATTCGATCCATCTTGCCTTAAATTGACGTCATCTTTTCCAAGAAAAAGATGACATCAATTTAAACAAACAATCACGTTTTAATGGTTTCATGATATATACTTACCTAATACCAGCGAAGAAAATAAATCAACTTTTATGATGCAGTCACAAGTAGGTACTTACTTCATGACATTTCATGTGAGAGAACTGCTTTACCAATTTTTAAAACAAAAGAGGCTAAGTAAAATCCAATCCAATTAATCATAACTTCAATATTCCAAAACGCAATACTTGCCTTGTTTTTAATTTCAAATTGTATAGCAATGTCGCGAATCAAACAATCACCGAGCTGTCAATCCAGACATTGAGTAATGGACTCGTCAATGACCTGCCCACCACAACAGACAGCGCACCATATTTCAAATCAAATCAAATCAAATTCGTTTATTTCAAAATTTTTACACACAGGCACATATGTTATTACAGATCATATATTTATATTTATATCACATACTTCTAGCTTCTAGCTTCTGCCTGCGATTTCGCCCGCGTGGAATTCGGTTATCGCGTTCCCGCGGGAACTATGCGCTTTTCCGGGATAAAAAGTAGCCTTTGTCCTTTCCCGGGTCTCCAACTATCTCCATGCCAAATTTCATCTTAATCGGTCCAGCGGTTGAAGCGTGAAGAGGCACTTAAAAGACAGACAGACAGAGTCACTTTCGCATTTATAATATTTGTATGGGTTAATCTATTTTATGAAAGTTTTGATTCTTAAAATATGAAAAGGGAATTTAATAATGAAGTAAATATCATGATTCAATTCTCCATTTAATGTAAGTAACATGTTGAGGCACAAACAAAAACCTTTGTTATTTGGGAAAAGGGTTTTGTAGACATGTCAAGAGGCAAGGAAACGTACGTACGGGTGGGGTTGCGGGAGAAGAGTGTCGGTATTACGACGCGCCGTTCTCCCTGTCTTCCGCAACCCCACCTGAGATGCGCAGAATCCACAGAAGGGGGAAGGAGTTTCCCCAGAACAGAACCCCTAGTGGATTGCTGCTGAGGACTCGGGTGGTGAACCAGGGGGTTCACTGCCCGTGGGTCGAGTCCTCGGGCTGGTCGGCGTGTCTTGTTTCCTCGGCACGCCTCCGGCGGTGGGGCCGGCTTCCAGCCCCAACTTGGAGGAGTCCTGCTCCGACAGGCGGCCGCGACGGGGCAGCGGTTGAATGCGTCACGGCGATCCCGCACACCGTCACTATGCGGGTTTTTAGACGGTAGTCCGGGCAGTTTGGGCCAACTGCCTGGGAGTCCGTCATACCCGTCCTGGTCCCCCGGTCAGACGGGATGTGTAAAGGCATTTTCCCAAGGTTAAAAAAAGGAAACAGTACGTACAAAGGCTATGATAATAATCTATAACGTACCCGGTAAATTAAATTACATTATGATTCGAAAAAGTTTAATGAAAACGCTGTATTTAATAACGCGCTAAAGTTTAATAGGATTTGCAGTACGGTTGATATAAAAAACATGTTTACACTTTTGCACCCTATTCCGTTGTCCAAAAGTGTAAACATATCTTTGACGTTGACTGTACCTATGTAATAAATTGAAGCCATGGTATTAGCCAAGTAGTTTGACTGAATGCTTCTCATGCCGAGGGTCGGGAGTTCATAACTGGCTCGCACGTCTGAGTTTGACGACCGGATTGGTCCAGTTGGTAGTGACCCTGCCTTCTGTTCCGATGGTCGCGGGTTCGAGTCCCGCTCGGGGTAAACTTTGTGTGATGAGCACGAATGTTTGTACTCGAGTCATGGATGTTTAGTATTTATATATGTATGTATTTCTCTATATAAGTATTTATATCGTTGTCTAGCACCCATAATACAAGCGTCGCTTATTTTAGGGCTAGGTCAATATGTGTGAAATGTCCCAAGATATTATTTATTATTATTATTATAAGTTTATGTGCTAAATTAAAATTTCAATTTACCACCGGAATTCAGCTTCTCGGTCAAGAAAAATTTCGTGAGGGAAGCCTGCATGCAATTACGTAATTTAAAATACAGAATATACCGAAAGTAGGGTAGGTAGGGTAGGTTACATTATTATAAGTTACGAACTTTTACCCGACTTCGTCTGCAGGGACTTTTAAATTATATTTCCAAAGCCCTGTTTTCAGAATAATTTTAAAAGCTTTTCCAGGATTCCCGGAATTACGGAAGTTCCGGGATTCCCGGGATTTGTGGGATTCCCGGGATTTATATGCAAAGTCCTCTTCCGGGGATTTCCGAGATAATAGGTAGCCTATAGCTTATTCCAGGTTATAAACTATCTGTTTGCCTAAATTGATGAAAATTGGTTGAGCCGATTTAGCGTGATTGAGCATTAAACATCCAAACATCTAAACATCTTAACACACAGACTTTCAGCTTTATTATATTAGTAAGATAGGCTACGTTATAATGTAGGTGAGAGTACTTCGGTAGTACACAAATATGATCATGTTCGATCCCAAATCGTATACATCCATCAGACGGGACCCAATCTATCAACCTTTCCTTGAAAATACTTACTCCTCGTCACCTTACGAGCAACGGAAAATAACACTAAAGGCTATTTGAGTTGAAGGGTATAAATACGGTGCTAATGGAATTTTGGAGGTAGCCATTTAATGTCTATAATCTATCAAATTTTTCAATATTCTATCAAAAATAGTCATGTTTTTTTAGTGCAAGGCAGGGTTCCGAAGTACACAAGGAACTCTTATAGTTTCGCCATCCGTCTGTCCGCACTATTGCTCCGAGATGCTTAGTTGTAGAAAGCTGTAATTTGGCATGAATATATATATTAGTTACGCCGACAAAGTGGTAAAATAAAATTATGAAATGTTTTTTAGGGTACCTATACGATATATATTCGTAAAGTGGGGATGTATTTTTTTTTATTGCTTACCCCATGATGTGGGATGTCGTTGAATAGTTCTTGAAAAAACACTGTGGATTTGTTAAAACCATTTTTTGATTAAACGACGCGTTTGTGAAATATTAAGCTTTAAGTGCTATTTTTTGGTAGAGTCAAGTGGCCCCCACGTCATACCGCAGCCTAGCTAAGATGCAGTCTTAGAAACGTACTAAGGGCATCGTCAACTTCGGAACTCGGAATCCTATACATTGCGCGTGGCCCGACATGCACTTGGCAGGTTTTCATTTCATAGGTACCGATCATGAATCCACGAATCGGATCTACTGAAGACTGAAATTAATTGTATTATGTGTAATTTTATTTTTGGTTGAAGAAGAAGGTTGAAAATATTTTTTAACCTTAGTTGGCTGTGGCATTGCATTATCAACTACTTAGTTGGCCCGGTGAACTTCGTATCACTCGAAGGCGATCCCTACAAAGTTTTCGTATTTTTTTTAGCTGTTCCTTTACACTTTTCCCGACTTTTTATCTTTCTAAACCTTCCCTGAATCACAGGAAATAAATCAAAAAAAGAATCAGCCAAATCGGTCCAGAAGTTCTCCAGCCTTAGCCAAACTAAAACACGGCGATTCATTTTTATCTCTTTTATATCTTATATGAGAAGATTTAGGTTGTCTGGAATGGATCACAATTTAGCGATTAGACCGCCAGCTTTACGCCGTTCTTTTTATATAATAATGTTTATATATGTAAAGTGTTGGTTATTGTTTATCTAAACCGACACTCAATCCCCTTCTCTTCCGCAGATCCTTGCGCGATGCTGCCCAAACCTGAAGAAGCTGGCCCTCCGAGGCTGCGAGCTCATTGGAGACGACGGCCTGGAAGCCGTCGCGTACTACTGCCGAGGGCTGACGCAGCTCAACATCCAAGACACGCCAGTCACGCTACGGGGCTATAGGGCTGTCAAGAAATACTGCAAACGGTGTGTCATTGAACACACTAATCCTGGATTCTGTTAGGCTTGTTTCACCCGTACCACAACCACACGCCGACCACAACCACACCACAACCACAACACGTAGTCGGGCGCATATTTTGTATTGAAAACGCAACATTTCAACTCAATATATCTCCGTATAAGTTTGATTACGTGAAAAAAGAAAAAATACGTGTCCAATACTTTTCAATAATCTTCCTGATAGACTAAAGAAAAAAAAGTTGTCGTCATCCCTATTCACACGTACCACATGATGGCAAAATGTGGTACGTGTGAATTGTCAAAGTACTATTAATTTCCAATACAAAATATGCGCTGGACCACGTGTTGTGGTCGTGGTGTGGTTGTGGTTGGCGCGTGGTTGTGGTACGTGTGAACCAACCCTTAAGAAGGTAGTTTTCGAGGGTTTTTGGCTTGATCTGGTCACCAGCGGAGTCCGAATCGTAGCTGATTTGAGTGACTTCTCGCTTTGTAAATAGAGTAACGTAAAGGGATCAATCGACTTTTATTTATTTGTCATTTCTCAATTCTTTTGATCCTTTTAATAATCGTGTTTCATTACTATGATTAGAAAAGAAATCAAAATGTCGGCTAAAAGTGGCTATAGCACGACACAACTTAGAAGGCGCGCGGATTAAGCAATAACAGTCTCTGCGTCAACGGCTTAAGTGCTTCGCTGCGCGCCTTCTAAGTTGTGTTCTGCTATACTAAAAATTGAGAAATAAATACATTTTTGACCCATAAAAAAGGCGTGCTACCCCAGTGGTTTGGCCTACCGTCCTACAAGTGGTACTTAGTACTCAGTAGGTTTCTAGTTATTACTCAAACAGGGTAGGTAATATCAATCGAAGGAAAAACTAGCAAGTAAATAATTGTTAAGTTTTTCTCTTGTAAATAGCTCTTTTAATAAATTAAAGATATATACCAACACACTTGAATAAGAGTTTGTATTCTCCGAAAGCAAAAAGATTATTTGAAATTAAAGCGAACTGAAAGAAAAACCTCTAAATATATTTTAGGTATATATGTATTACCAAAACTTTAATGTCAGATATCTCTCTCATTTGCTGACTGTAATTATTTGGATAAGTGAAAATGGGTAGTGATTTTCATTCAAGAACCTAGTTGTATTTATTAAATATATTTTATTCCGATTGGTCCAACATTCAAAACAATAATATAATTTAACAAATATTTTAGAATATATGTAAAACTAACATAAAATTTAACATGTGCCATAGACTTAAAACCACGAATTCAATCTACACATTTCAAAAGCTGTTTTCACACCGTAAACTTATAATTGTACAGTTAATTGTATAAAATTCTGTAAGTATACTATATAGCAAAATTCTTTTAAAATTTATTGTTTACTTATTTTATTTGTGTAAAGTGATCATTATTAACATTTGCCATTGTTGTTTTAATTTTTATTAAATTATAATTTTCCATGGACTCGATTTTTACTTATGAATATTTTCCTATGTTGTGCTGAGACTAAAATATGGTGTCAACACGTCATCGAAAACCTATAAACCTGCATTATCATATCCAACTGCTGGCCACACGTATATGTAGGTACATAAAGCCAGGGTTACACTAGGGCAAATAAGGGTCCATCCATAGCGACGTCCATGTGGAGCGAAGTCCGGCAACGTCACGTCACTTCTCCCGACGTCACTGTCGACACGTGTCATAGGACATTTGTCTCCTACTGTATCCCTGGTTAGTGACCTAAAACCGAATATATACTACTACTACCTAATACTACTAATACAGCCTATTTTGCGTCCCACTGCTGGGGACAGGCCTCCTCTCATCAAGAGAGGGTTTGGGCCATAGTCTCCACGCGGGCCCAGTGTGGATTGGGGACTTCACACACCTGCGGGCCCAGTGTGGATTGGGGACTTCACACACCTGCGGGCCCAGTGTGGATTGGGGACTTCACACACCTCTTTGAATGACTTCGCAGATGTGTACAGGTTTCCTCACGATGTTTTCCTTCACCGAAAAGCTCAGTGGTAGATTCAAATTGAATTTCGCACATAAGTAAACTTAGAGGTGCGAGCCGGAATCGAACCCCAGACCCTCTGCATGAGAGGCGCTAGGTCGAAACAAGACAAGGCCACCACGGCTTTACTGCTTGCAAATATGTACAGTCGACACTAGTTATAATTATGAAAGCGAACTATCTTTGGTTAGGTATATCAACCTGATCACGTTCTTAATTCTCGTATTATCAAAGCCTCACGTAAAAGTGCATGTTCACATATTTATGATCACCTCACCCACTACGATATATCTGATGGCGGCTGTATCTAAATAAAACATACATCTATATTACCTCATTTTGGACTTTATTGATGACGGTTAAAAACAGAGAATATGGTGAACAACGCAGTAATTTTTCTCTTCTTCATCAGCGTGTATTCGCCCACCGTTGGGCATACGCCTCTCCAATCTCTCTCCATTTAGAGCGGTTGTCCGCAACGCAGTAATTTTTACTAGGTATATACACGGTGGGTCAGAAAATATGACAAATAATTAACCCACAGTATCGGCTATCGATTCTAAGTATATTGTATTGGTCTTTATTTTTTTTTGAGTTGGTTGAAAAAATCATTTTGTATAGGATTCAGGCGTCGCTCACACAACCAATCCCATATACAATTTTTTTTTACCAACTCAAAAAAAAATAAAGACCTATACAATATACTTAGAATCGATAGCCGATACGGTGGGTTAATTATTTGCCATATTTTCTGACCCACCGTGTATATACCTATTTATTTAACAGGGGCTAAGTCTTAAATAGGGATCTCTCTCTTCCCTATTAGGATCGCTCACGCATCAAGTTGAACTTTAAATCTAGCTGCTTAAAGTTCACGCGACGCGTGAGCAATCCTATAGGGGACAGGGGGACCCCTATTTTAAGACTTCGAATATACCCCCTGGTCTTTGTCTACGCCCGCTTTAAATCGTTTAATTTTCAATGCCAGCTTCCCCAATTCTCGTACAAATTGGCCTCCCCAGCGTGCTCCTGGCAGCGAAGGCGTTCTTTAATATTCATTCACGAGAATATAATCCCCTTCTAATGAGAAAACAAAGAGCGTGGGGGGTAATGTACAGCTTTCTATCCATCTCATTATTACAAAATGCAACGCCGGTAGCGCTTGATTGCTAATTAGTGACACTTGTAAACATTGAACAAACAGTAGGTGACAGGCAAACAATTTGGGAAAGTTCTATTTTATCACATTGCAATTGAAAAATATTTGGCGATGCAAAGATTACGTGCGCTCTCCTAGCGGTGAAATTTAGAACACGAACGTCTTCCACCACCCACCACCACCACAACAGCCTATTTACGTCACACTGCTGGGCACAGGCCTGCTCTCATCACGAGAGGGTTTGGGCTATAGTCCCCACGCGGGCCCAGTGCGGGTTGGAACCTTGAATTATTTCGCCGATGCGTGCAAGTTTCCTTACGGTGTTTTCCTTCACCGAAAAGCTCAGTGGTAAATGAAGGAAAATTTGCTGCCGTCATAATGCAAAATAAGTTATTTGCGCATTACAATTGTCATTTACTTGTTTAAGCACACAAATTGGGACAAGTTAAAAACAAATGAAGGTAATAATTTAATGAAACACAGAATACATGGGGGTCGGGGATTATTTTAATTGACCACTTGCAACACACAACAGTGCAAATGACGCAAGGGTGACACCCACAATACTACAGAATACCGGACTGCCATACCTGGCGAAGTATATTATTGTATCATGGGCGGAGCTATGATTGATTTAAGCAATTCAAAAGAAGACTGGCGAGGTCTACCAGCTTTTCATATCAACTGGTTATAAATGGGACAACCCAGGCACTTTGTCAACAATAAAGGTCTAAGAGACGACGAAGGGGATAAATTCTAAAGCATTTTTCTGAAAGTCTCCGTTTTGAAAAGAAAGATGCTTTAGATTCTGGCTGTCATGAAAGGCAATTGACGTTGAGTTTTTAATCTAAGTATTCGCGAACGAGACTGAGCGTGAAGTTAATTAAGCCTCTTTTGCGAGACAGCATAAAGCGTCTTTAATCATAATAAAAAAAACTCAGACGGTTTTTATTTTGGATATTTAATCTCTCATCGATGCTAAGAAATAAATCTTGTGTTCCTGAATAATATATGTGTATTGTGGCTGTCTCCTCAAACGAATTTGCAATTCAGCTTGTTTTGAACATGAGATGGTTTAATAATAAACGTGCTTAGTTTATAAATGAGGACGTGACAGTACAATCAAAGTGAGACGAGTCTAGTAAGTTTTTCTCCTATTAATTATTGCTTACAGGAGTAAGGAAGAAGTGATTATGGCTGCTAAAATAAATCTTTTATACATATACCTGTTAGATACACCAAGGTGTACTAGGTACTTACTACGAGAGTTGAAGTTACGCACACAACAACATGTCATGTAATGAGACTGGGGCTATAGTCGAAGTCTTTAATAGGGACAGGGAGATTCCCTATAGCATCGCTCACGCGTCGCAGCTAGATTTAAAGTTCAACTTGAGCGCCGTGATGCGTGAGCGATTCTATAGGGAATCTCCCTGTCCCTATTTAAGACTTCGAATACAGCCCCTGGGATTATGGATTTACTGTTCTTTTTTCGTATCGATATCCGTTCTTTGTTTAGATAGGTATCTATCATTCACCTCAACCATAGTGGCGCACTTAAGCCGTTCGAAGGGGTTAAGCCGTTCGACTGTAAACCGTTTGTTTGGGTTAACATCTAATGGAGTTAACCTGTACATGGATTAAGACTTTAGTCTGAGTTAAGCTTAAACCAGGCTAGGTTAGGCTTGGGTTAGGGTTTTGATCGGGTTTTTGATGGGCTTTTGAAAGGGGTTTTATTTGCTACTGTTCAAAATACGAGAAGGGGTTTTCAGTTCATTTGAATTTATTCAAATGAGCGACTGCGCTGTTTTTAATCATAATCAATGTAATAACTATGACGTCTAAGATCAATTTAGTTTGCGCACTGTGTGGAAGAACTTAACACTGAGAGAGTTTTTATTCTAATGATTAGGTTATGAGTTAACTGGAATTAATTCAATCGTTGGGCTTCGTCATTTAAGTACTAAGCGGTTGATAAGCTTAACCAAAATAACATGATTTTAAAAATCAACCTCTTAAAAAAGCTAATTTAAAAAAAACTCTTAAAAAACCTCGATACGGGTAAGCGGTTCCGATCCCTGGTGGCGATACTTGTATTTCAACTGTAAACCAGGGGCTCTATGTGAAGATCTCGTTTTTTCCTATATATAGGATCGCTCACGCGTTAAGTTGATATTTAAATCTAGCTGCTTAAAGTTCACGCGACGCGTGAGCGATCCCATAGGGAAGAGCGAGATCCCTATTTAAAGACTTCGAATATCTATATGCCCAGAATTCGTATGTTACTTAAGTACTTATCTAAAAACAATAAACCACACAACAACCACAAGTAATGCAGCTAGGTTCGACTTCGCATTTGATTAGTACGACTTCTAAGCTTGGTTCACACCCTATGCGATGCCGGCGGCGTGTCTTGTTTTATGAGAATAATGCTTTAGGTACCAGGTACAAGACAAGCCAAGCGTGTACAAGAAAGCACTTCGTTGTGAACCGGGCTTAACAAAGTAATCAATTAACCCTCAAGGTCCAAAGTGGAAAATGTAATTACAGGTATCTATTATAATGCTTCTACCACAGAATATTTAATAGTACTACATACAGAATGGTCACGGAATCACCCGCCTGATCTAGCCGGCGCGCAACTCGCGCCCAACTCGCCCTTACCGTCATTTGTTTCATCCGGAGATGGAGAGTGAATCACTGGCCCGCGAAGTGGTACACACACATTTACAAGTGTACAAACGTCCTCGCACGCAAACATTGACACTTTATTTGACTTGTGTTCGAAATCGTGCTTTTATAGGCCGTGTCCGCCGTGTGCTCCTACTTCCACTCTCCATAAGGGACTCATTACAGGAGGGCCCAAGGACCCTTTTAGCCTTTGATCCTTTATATACATAGATAGAAAATAGTACCCCATAAACGGGTCGCGGTCGACCATTGGTTCAATCCACAATGAACCCTAAATGAGGGGATGATTGGAGTGGGAATTACACTCATTGAAATGAAAAGTGGCTCGCCATTTGAGTACCTTGTTCCGTTAACGTGTGACGTACGTATGATTAGCTTTTATTATATTATTAGGGTCCGTACCCGCCTATTAATAGAACGGTTTGGTTTCCGGAACATTTGATTTCAAATGCGCCTTTGATCCCAGTTGTTGCTTAAGATATCGTACATATCTAATCCTAGGTACATCCATTACTAATATTTAATACCTTTTTAATGTGAAACTATCAGGGCCGCCGGCAGGGCCGCGCTCCTGTTAAAGGGCGTTAGTGGTACACCAGCGCGCTACAAGGACTAGAAGCACTTCATCTCATCTCTTACGTTGCGCAATTAAACAGCTGAACGAGTTGATGTTTTACCTACGTAGAGATTCAAGATTCTGCAAAATACATCATCATCATTTCAGCCGAAAGACGTCCACTGCTGGACATAGGCCTCCCCCAAGGCTCGCCACTCACACCGGTCCTGTGCTACTTGCTTCCACCGGTTTCCCGCAACCATCACGAGGTCATCTTGTTGGAGGCCTACCGACAGCTGCAGAATACATACAGAAAAGTATTTTTATAACAATAATCATCATTAAAGGCGTTGAAAGGGGAGTGAACTATGAAATTTCAGACGAAGTGGCGGGCGAAATGAGTCTTTGTTTGGAATAAATTAGACAAGCTACTTTTTGTCAGTTGTGTAACTCTCTACCGCTCTACATAGGTACCTATTTCAACTTAATCCGTAACCGTTTCATTAAAACTTTTGACATACTGAAATGTGTTGCCATTTTAATTACCTGTGGAAGGTCGAAATATTTTGCCACCCGAGTAAAAGTTTCACTCGGGATATTAATTTTCCACCTAAGTAATACGAGTTTGAAACTAAGTAATACGTTTTGATTGGTCGTCGTTCAAATAGCATTGTTAAATACTTCTCGATGGACTTTGCACATGAGAAGAAGTAGGCACAAACACGAAAGAATTCTGCTCTTGCAAGTATTGTTCATGTTCAATATTAGGAAGGTGGTTTTTATATGGAATTGCTTTGCGGAATGTACCTAGACCTGAATGTAGTTTGGTCTGAATATCATTATGATACTCTTGCTGTGTCCAATTATTTTACCATGACTATTGTTATGACTTTCCTATCATTTTTCATTCAACGTTAGTCAAGCTTTTTGAACAAAGGGATGATTGACCGGCCGCATCCCACACATGTCGTCCAAAAAGAAATAACGAACGCAATTTAGGGTTCTACCAATTTAGAAATAAAATAATTTAACAAGCGAACACCCGCTGCAAAAACTTTACTTCGAAACAGAAATTTTCGAGTTCTGAAACTACACTTTTATCTATTGTTAAGATAATTTTTGTCGAACAAATTGGATTTTCTTTTTCAAGTTCTTTTTGCGCGGTGATTTGTCCGGCATCAGGGCCCTTATTATCAAGAAAATTCAATGATATTGAAGTTGCTGTAAAGTCACCATCATAATCTGTATTATGTCGTCATCATCATCAACAGCAACAACAACAACAGTCTATAGTAGTGCTCTGCTGGACATAGGCGTCACCCAATTGTACGCTTCTGAGCTCAGTCCAAGGCGTCCCGCATCCAATCTACCACCACCAGTAGCAGCCTTGCGCAAATCGTCACTCCACCTGGCAAACAGGGCGCCCTAGACTGCCTTGCTGAGGTCTATCCACTTATCCACCCAAGTATATGGTAGGTATACCTAAAAAGAACAGTTGAAAGTTTTTTTTTAGGATTCCGAAACTGAAGAGGTAAAATCGGAACCCTTATAGGATCACTCGTGTGTCTGTCCGTCCGTCTGTCACAGTCGATTTTCTCCGAAATTACTGGACCGATTAAGTTCAAATTTGGTACGTATATGTTTAAGTTTATGACCCAAAGACGGACGTGTAACGAAAATAAATGAATTTTAAACATAGACCCTATTTTTGAGGGCTAAAAAAAATTTGAAAAAAAATGAAGTTTTTCAAACTATGTCGTGTGACATATCAAATGAAAGCTTCTTATGAGGTTATTTAAGAAAATAGGCGAAAAATGACCATCCCCCCCCCCCTTTTTCCGAAACTACTGACCCTAAAATTTTGGAAAAAATACGGAGGATAGTTATTGACCTATAGATTACAGGAAAATTATTAAGAAGTCCATGCTATTTGAAATCTATCATATAAAACAGCTTATCCTGTGAAACGGTTTGAAAATTACGTCATTGAAAATAATCAAGGGTCGGAACCCTCTCCACGCGAGTTTAACTCGCTTCTAGGCCAGTTTTTTTAATTTAACATTTGGAGACTTTAAACAAAAAGGTACTGATCTTGCAACTGCATCTCTTTGGTGAGTCTAGAATTGTATGCTACACTACACTATCAAAAGTATCAACGCAACAGAAGACTTACGTTTTCACTCAAATGTTCTGCTCGGGAGTTGCCAACTGAAATTGAATCCAGACATTATCATTTTCTCATTGAAAACAGAAAACAGAGTTCGAGTTTGGAGAACAAGGTACTCAAGATAATAGGTAACATGTAAAAGAACTATAAGACTCGAAAGAAAATAAGCTTGTGAAGATACTCCGGAATACTTACAGACTTTAAAAGCCATCATGTAGACATTTAAATTAAATGTTATTTAAAAGTTTAAAATGTTAGTTGATGGTCTCCTGTTAGTTTATGTGTTGATGTAACTAAAGAATAAATAAAATACTACTACCACAGCCTATTTGCGTCCCACTGCTGGGCACAGGCCTCCTTTCATCACGAGAGGGTTTGGCCTATAGTCCTCACGTGGGCCCTGTGCGGATTGGGGACTTCACACACATCTTTAAATTGCTTCGCAGATGTGTGCAGGTTTCCTCACGATGTTTTCTTTCACCGAAAAACTCAGCGGTAAATTAAAATTGAATTTCGCACATAATTAAACTTAGTAGTGCGAGCCGGAATCGAACCCCCGACCCTCTGCATGAGAGGCGGTAGGTCGAACCATTAGGCCACCACGGCTTTTTATCAAAATAAATTAAAAACCTTAAAATAAACTTATTTAACTAGACAATAACTATACATGGTGGGGCAGAAAATATGGCACATAATTAACCCACAGTATCGGCTATCGATTCTAAGTATAGGCCTTTAATTTTTTTCGAGTTGGTAAAAAAATAATATTTTGTATAGGATTCAGGCGTCGCTCACACAACCAATCCCATCTACATTTTTTTTACCAACTCAAAAAAAATCAAAGACCTATACAATATGCTTAGAATCGATAGCCGATACTGTGGGTTAATTATTTGCCATATTTTCTGACCCACCGTGTATACTTACTAACTAAACGTAAAAAATGAAATTATCTAAAAAGGGTCCTTGCGGCTTTGTACCGAGGATGCTGGCAGCATTTCCTCGCTGGATTGCTATGCTAATCCGTTGAGTGAGGAAGCTGCCAGCTCTTCGGTCCCCCGTTGTGTCGACCAGCCCCTTACTGCTACTAAAGAATGTATTTTGATGAAACTTTCTAAGCACTGCTTACAATCTAGCGGGATCACACTTTCAGAGATAACAACTGTTTGTGATTCACTTTTAGTTTTGCTTATGTAAATTAACAAAAAAATCATCATCATCATCATTTCAGCCGAAAGACGTCCACTGCTGGACATAGGCCTCCCCCAAGGCTCGCCACTCAGACCGGTCCTGTGCTACCTTCCACCGGTTTTCCGCGACCTTCACGAGGTCGTCCCTCCATCTTGTTGGAGGCCTACCGACAGCTCGTCTCCCGGTTCGCGGACGCCACTCGAGAACTTTCCGGCCCCATCGGCCATCAGTCCTGCGAGCAATGTGCCCCGCCCACTGCCACTTAAGGCTCGCAATTCTTCGGGCTATGTCGGTGACCCTAGTTCTACTGCGGATATCCTCATTTCTGATTCTATCACGCAGAGAAACCCCGAGCATAGCCCTCTCCATTGCCCTCTGAGTGACTTTGAGCCTTCTTATGAGGCCCATCGTAAGCGCCCACGTCTCGGAACCATAAGTCATCACAAAACAAAAAAATAACCGAATGAAAAAATTTTCACGTCTGTTTTATATATTAGACAGTTTTCCGCGATATAACTCACGTAAAATCCATATTTTCCTCTCTCTTAGGATCTCCCCAAGGATCAGTCAGTCAGTAATGGAAGAGTTTTATTAATATTGAATTTCCCGTTCTGTATACTTATACATACCCACGTAGGTAATAATTTATTTTTCTCAAACATGCTCGGAAATGTTCGTGTTACTTTCAAAAAATGAAGACGCGAGGCTGTCCATTGCCGGCCTTGGCCAGCAAAAACATTATTGTCGTGTGTTTTTTTTTTAATTCGCTTGCTATCTGAGACACCTCTGTAGAGAAACTGACAAATCCATGGAGGTAATAAGTACAACTTCCATGGCCAAATCATCCACGATCATGGAAGTAGTAAATACTGATGTGGGGTAAGTGCGCCTAAATTTATTTCGCCCCTATGCCTTGTAAACAGCTAACTACTAGTTGAGTAATATTTATAGGTTTCGATATATTTATGTTAGGCGCACTTACCCCATCCTGGCGCACTTGCCCCGACTGACGTTACGTATTTCCTCGCTGTTTGAGAAAAGCATTATATATACCTCGGCCGCAATTGCGATTGCCGGACTCGTATTAATAGAAGGCTTCGCTTCGCTCAGCCTTCTAACTGACTCGTCCGGGAATGCGCTACTTGGCGGCCTCTGCAATCATGTACTATTAATACTACTACTACTACTACTACAGCCTTTTGCATCCCACTGCTTGGCACAGGCCTCCTCTCATCACGAGAGGGTTTGGGCTATAGTCCGCGCGGGGGGGCCAGTGCGGATTGGGGACTTCACACACATCTTTGAATTACTTCTCAGATGCGTGCAGGTTTCCGCACGATGTTTTCCTTCACCGAAAAGCTCAGTGGTAATTTCTAATTGAATTTCGCACATAAGTAAAACTTAGAGTTGCAAGCCGGAATCGAACCCCCGACCCTCTGCATGAGAGGCGGTAGGTCGAACCACTAGGCCACCACGGCTTACTAACTACTTTAGTCTTCATAAAAGCATCCATAAATAATTTGCATCCTGAAAGTGTGTAGTCTCTTGATAGGCTTTTTGCAGGGATTTCCCAAGGGGATGCATTGTATTGTATTACGAAGAGCAGAGGAGACGTGAAGCATCGTGCATTTTTAAGCAATTTAGTAATGTAAAAATATTGATAACGTATTTTTAACGCATTCACTGCCACTTCTTTTTACGAACTTTCGACAGGTGCCACATCTGTCATTAAAATAACATTGCAACGCACATGTGCGTTCAAGGCACTGCGGGAAAGTCAGCAAAACGCATATATGCGTTGGTGGCAGTGAATGGGTTAACGTCTTTATGCACTCAAAGAATACCAAAGAAAAAGTATAATAAGTCTAGAGACTTCACTGTTCGCAGAACCTGAATGTAGTTACTTACCTACACAATTTACCCGCTACTTATGGCAAATACTCAAAGAACTTTCTGAAATTGACAGCGATGCAATAACATTATTCCGTAGTGATTCAAGAAATGAAATTGCAACACAGATGTTTCGCTAATAGAAAACGAGATAGACGAAACCAATTTCAGTTCTACACGTACCTGAGACCGTGATGGGTCGGTGAACTTTACAGACGTGAACTTCAGATTTTGTATCGACAAGAAACGAACAAGTCAATCGGTTAAACATATCTGCTTCAAAATTGAGTTGCAAGAATCCACCCGAACAAAATATACATACATACAAGTTAAATAAAAGCTTTTTAAAAAGGTAACCGTGCGCTACATTGTCGTGCATACAAAAAATACAGTTTCAATTTTCACTGACTTTCTAGAATAAGGAGGAGATTGCCGGTTAAACTTTTGTATTAAATTTGTTAGGGTGACACGTCATCGGAATATCGGGAAATTTTCTGTAGACACTTATTCTGTCCACCGGGGACTCCAGTCCAGAATGCGCTTGCCCCATCCTGGATGAGGGAAGCACAACACAATCATTTTAGATGTTTATTATAACTTGGGCGTATCCCGGAAAAAGGGACACAGCTTTTTTATCCTGGAAAAACAAAGCGAACTCATTACCTGGATTCCACGCAGACGAAACGAGGTCACGGGCAGAAGCTGGTATTAAATTTTCCGTCGTTATACTTAATTGCATGAAACCTCGTAGCATAAAGTGTCTGATATTTTAAACGTGGAAAAGATCTTGCCTCTCAAGAGGCCTAGTAAAGTTACAAAGACTTTTAACTTATCGTCTGTCCTTTTCTCCGCAAGCTGATCAGAAAGGGATGCCGCTAACGCAACAGTTAGTTAAATTAGCCATTCGGGTAAGGCATCGTCGAGTCGAGGACTACATAACTTGCCGTCATTTTAATTAATTGCTTTACTAACCTAATTAACACCTAAAGCGCAAGTTTCATGGTAATCGTGACTGTAACCAGAGTCAAGGTAATTTGTATAGACTGAAAATCTCCTTACATTGCGGCGTACATCGGAAAAGTTCTGTATGTGAGCAATATCCAGGGGACGTTTTAAATTTTCATACAGGCTACCTAGGCAGCGACATCTATTATCGCATTTAACACTTATTTCGAGAGTAAGTTACTCTTCTTCTTACACTTGGCATTCTAGTTTTTTCTATCCACCACCACCACCACAACAGCCTATTTACGGCCCACTGCTGGCCCTTGAATGTTTTCGCAGATGCGTGCAGTTTTCCTCGCGATGTTAACCTTCACCGATACACCTTCAGAAATAAGATCAAAATGCTATCTTTAGATATAGTATTTGCTAAACAGTCTTGAACCATTCACAACACAACGGAACCTTGTCGCTTTCATTTAGGGCCCTCACCCACGGCGACTTTTTGTAGCGATGCCTTTCAAAACGCGCGACAGCATCGCTACTGCGTCGCTACAAAAAGACGCTGTGGGCGAGGGCCCTTAATGTAGACTTTCGTACGTACTCTTATGATAGTTATAAAACAACATGGTTTTCGCCTAACAACTGATAGTAAGTTAAACTTATCTTCAATTCAAGATAGCCAATAGCAATACTCAATGATCTGACTACCGAATGATTCAGCCCATAAAGATTCAGCCCAGCACAATAAAAAACCCACGCAGTAGGTAACTAGATAAATACCGCGTAAATCACGGCGCATTTCAATTTACCAATTTCATATCCACTCGAATAATGATAAAAGGTAATATAGTCCGTTATCGCACACTTTATTAAGTTATTTTATTTAATTCAATAGCCACTATCTTATCTCGTCGATAGATATCGGTTGCTCAAATTTTCCTTTTCGGCAAATGTGATACGTGAGGCGAAGGCAACGCGCGTTCTGCCTTCGCTGAAAAGTTTCATTTTCTGGACGTAACGTGAATGTTGTCGTTTTCTGTTTTCAGTGCGCTCTGAATCGCGGCAGGGGGAGGTCGCTCGTTCCCTCGCGTCTGTTGCGAAAGTTCGGAAACCATTTTACGAATGATATAAATTTCTTATGTTGTGTGTGTTTGAGTGACGTTGTTTGACAGTGCGAGGATTTATAGGTACGTAATGCTTTTTTTATTGTGTTTATGGTTTAAGATTAACAGCTCGAGATTCTTTCTAGTTATCAGACGCCGGTTAGTTTTTTTTCATTTTAAATCCGGTCTCTTTCGGTTTACAATTACCAAGTCATCCTCGTGAGAAATATAAATTATTCCGAGATAAAAAGTAGCCCTTTTATCCTTCCTCAGGACTTGAATTATACCCGTATCAAGTTTCATCTAGATCGATCCAGAGGTTCAAGCGGGAAGGGGTACCAGACCGACATTCAGACATTCGTATGTCGGTACTTTTGAAAAGAGACCACCTGACTGTGCTTGAAGTAAGTAAGTAACTATTTATTCGTTGTAAACTGTGTACAGCAGATGGTAAGCGAGAATAATAGTATCAACAGGTGCCTATTTATTCTTATGACTATAAACTTTAAATTGATGCAATTGAGACATTACTTCAAATCTTATCATAGCTACATAGTCAGGCAATAGTCAATAGTCAGTTCATGGATGCAATATAAACAATTTGAATCTGAATTTGATTACTACTACTACTACTACAGCCTATTTGCGTCCCACTGCTGGGCACAGGCCTCCTCTCATCACGAGAGGGTTTGGGCTATAGTCCCCACGCGGGCTCAGTGCGGATTGGGGACTTCACACACATCTTTGAATTACTTCGCAGATGCGTGCAGGCTTCCTCACGATGTTTTCCTTCACCGAAAAGCTCAGTGGTAAATTCAAATTGAATTTCGCACGTAAGTAAACTTAGAGGTGCGAGTCGGAATCGAACTCCCGACCCACGGCATGAGAGGCGGTAGGTCGAAACACTAGGCCACCACGGCTTCTTACATGTTTGTTACATCTCGTCGTCTAATAGCTCAGCTAAGCTCAAGTGAAACATAACAAAGTCTTAGCGAATAAATTTAGTTGTGAAAAGCACGAATGTTTCTAAGGAAGAATTTAATAAGAGCTTCTGTAATGAGGGCTCGTTAATTTACACCTTCACAGAATAAAGTATTGTCAATTTGTTTCCTTGACGTGCGCTTCTTGCCTAAGGGTTTCGGAATAAGTTTGATTTTTTAAAAGACAGAACCTTCTAAAATGCACACAAAGTAAATAATACTAATATCTTGGGACATTTCACACATATTGACCTAGCCCCAAACTAAGCGACGCTTATATTATGGGTGCTAGACAACGATATAAATACTTATATAGAGAAATACACAACATCCATGTAAGCAATATATAAATACTAAACATCCATGACTCGAAATAAATGTTTTTTACGTCATGGCTTCATCCTCATCATCTCAGCGGAAAGACGCCCACTGCTGGACATAGGCCTCCTCCAACGGATTCCCGCGACCTGCTTTTTAATGGTGTTTGCATAATCTTGGTGCAGTGATTTCAAAGCATGATGTTGTCAATATACCTACTTATTTTATCACCAGAAGTAATGAAACGTATGAGGTATAGGTAAGAGTATCTTGACAGAGTTATCAGCAATAACTTGTGATGGTGAAACAAATGCAAAAACTTCCGATACGTTCTAACAGATAACATACAAATACAGATATTTAAGAGGGTTTATTCCGAAAGTTGGCAACGTCGCAAATATTAATATTTCAAATCAATAAATAAAAATAAATAAATTATTAAAGAAGAAACCTGGTTGTCTGTAAAGTCGGTTTACGGACGATAATTTTACGTGATAACGTCACACTTAGGCCGATCGTGCCTCTCTATCGCTTGTTCCACGCTCTCGCTTGCACCGTAACGTTACTATAATATTGCGTCATGATTCTTTTCGTGCGCGCAGCCGGCGTTCATCGATTTATAGGACGATCACGTCAAAAACAAACCGACTGCGTGTAAACTTACACCTACAGCTACTCTATCACTCTCAGAATTAAAAGTTAAGGACACCTCTCAACTCAACATAAATTCCATCAAACAGTTTAGGTAGGCTACAGTGTCCTTAATATTAGAAAAACATGACTCTCCTTCGGCAGTCGCAGTCGGTCAGATAACTAAAATTAAGAAAAGAGATTGCTTTTTGCTACTTAAAATCGGCATTATTATGTAACAACCTTAATAACCTTAACAACCTTAATAACCTTAACAACCGTAATGACGCAATATAACCTAATGTTTGTTCATTTTCAGGGTAAACAAAAAGAGGGTACACAAGTTACAATGTCCCTAAATAAAATCCCGATTTGATTAGGACTGTCCTTAGAAAAAATCGTGCGTGGAATAAAATAAGAAATACATTGATAGCAAATTACCGGCCATAGTTTAGGGATACGTTTTTACAATTGTTCTCTTCCGGTCTTGTTTTTTGATGTTCAATAAAAATAAAATTACATTTATTGGGTACGTATAGTATATTCTATTGTACAATAGAATATTTAGTACTCTTAACCCTTTAATTAGTCACGTAATAATTACCTAAGGCCAACTGGTTTCAATTAATCAAACAATGTTTGAAATACATTGTTTGATTTGTGCCCAGTCGCAATATTAGACTTTTGCATTCATGATTGCTTTAAAATTTTTAAAGTACATAATTGGTTTAAAACTTTAAATTACTTTACTTTTGTATCACTTCGGAGCATTGTGATCTGCAGATAATCTATGGAATCATCTTTCAATTTTCTTGTACCTTTTCTTTCTTATACAGTCTGTATGTATAAGAAAGAAAAGATCCCTCAGTAGGTATACCAACAAAAAGGTAACTGAAAACTTTATCAAAGAGGAAATATAGTTCGTGTTTATTTGGTAAAATGAGACACAGTAATACAATTTCATACAAACAAGCAACGTCACTCCAGCACGCTAGAATTTCCCCGCGAAACTTGAGATAGGTACGGTGTTTCTGAAAATTCAATTTACTTTTTGCTAAAAATTGGCCCTTCGCCAGACGGATGGCGGTCAGTCCTTTCAGTCGACTAGACCGAGTTAAATTTCTTTTTAACCGACTTCAAAAAAAGGAGGAGGTTCTCAATTCGTCGGAATCTTTTTTTTATTTTTTTATGTATGTTCACCAAAAATAAATAGTAAACGTGAACCGATTTCGATGATTATTTTTTTGTTCGAAAGGTGATACTTCCAAGTTGGTCCCATATTAATTTGGTTCAGTTCTGATGATGGGATCCATGAGAAAATGAGGGAACTCCTCGAAATTTGCTAGCACGTAGATGATTTTGGTGTCAATTTCGAGGACTTCAGAGTTACTTATGTACTCCTATAGTAATGTTTGGAAACTGTAGCCGAAAAAAAATTTTTAAATAAAAAAATAAAAACCGCCTTCAAACTCCGACAGACTGCGAAGTCGGTGTCAAGTGAACCGACCCAAAGAAATGATAATCATATTGTGAACTTGACATTGACTTCGCAGTCTGTCGGAGTTTAAGGCGGTTTTTATTTTTTTATTTTTAGAGCGTACGAATGACCAATATATACCTACGACGACGAATTGACGAATGAAATGAGTGAATCTGAATCTACTCGTATATTTAGATTACAATCAGGCCTGAAATATGCCTGAATATGTATGAAAATTATATTCCACCAACGCGACCAATCGGCTATTCCATTTTTCGACGTAAGGGTTGGTATGATACGGGGTCAAGCAAACATTTTTGTGATGATAACCCACAAAATCAGCTATCGATTCTAAGCATGTTTTTTAGGGTTTTTTTTTCAAGCTGGTGAAAAAAAATGTGTTGGATGGTGTTGGGAATACAGGGACACAGGAAAAAAGACTGCTATTTTTGAGACTTTTGGTTTAATTCTGACGATTGACAAATAAGTACAATATTTCTTTTGTTTTATTTTTAATTTCTTTTCTTAATAAGGAGTTTCTTTCTTAACAAGAAGTATTTACAACAGATGGATTCAGATATCACCCACACTGGGCCATACAATTTTGTTTTAACCAACTCAAAAAAATTAACACCTAAAAAACCTGCTTAGAATCGATAATTGATATGATACTGTGGTTAAAATGTCGTCATAACGTTTTTCTTGACCCTATTTGTGAAGGTTTATGTTGGGCTGAATTTCTGGCCACTGACTAATTGAATTTAACCAAATGGAGGCAAAAATAGACCATTTGGAAAGCAAGGTAATTAAATTAACTAGAGTCCGTATTTGCTTGTAGAATTAACCATTCATGCATCGAATTAACTTTAAGGTACAAAACTAGATGAATTAAATTTTATCAAGTAGCTTTATCTATTATTCAATTTGAATTTACCACTGAGCTTTTCGACGAAGGAAAACATCTGCACGCATCTTCGAAGTAATTCAAAGATGTGGTTGAAGTCCCCAATCCGCACTGGGCCCTCGTGGGGACTATAGCCTAAGCCCTCTTGTGATGAGAGGAGGCCTGTGCCCAGCAGTGGGCTGTAAATAGGCTGTTGTGGTGGTGGTGGTGGTATTTGCTAGTCGAATTAACGAGTCATGCGTCGAATTAGATGAATGAAATTCATCAAGTAGCTTAATTTAAGGAATACCTATACTTACTTACTCACAAATTGGTTTAACTTTATCAATTTCGACTGACGTCCGTGATGATAGTTAGTAAAACTTTGGTTAACAATTTTATTTGTTGTAATTATTTGTATTGAAACTTTTGTTAACAATTTCATTTTAGTCTAATAGCGAATGTTATCTTGCTATGAATTGAAACAATAATACGTAGTTTCCAAAATTTCTTAGTGAGACATGATCGTCTACAATCTACCTTGCTTAGACTACGGGTTAATTGTATTATTTTTGTTCAGCGACTCATAGGGCTCTCGGAATCAAAATAGCAAACACGATTAACTAAGATTTAATTTACATTATTCAGTTACAATATCGCCATCGGAGAGTTACAAAACCAAGCGGATTTTGTTCCTGACGGGGATTGATCCGGCGTGTAACATTCTTGTTACGTGTTGATCCTTCCTGATGAGGTGATGTGGATCTCATCCAAAAAAATACTTTTATCTTTTCCAACAAAAACGACAGCTTTTCCAATGCTATTTAACAGGATATATGTATTACTGGCATAGGTGACGTTTCACATAGCCGTGGTGGCCTTAGTGGTTCGACCTACCGCCTCTCATGCAGAGGGTCGGGGGTTCGATTCCGGCTCGCACCTCTAAGTTTACTTATGTGCGAAATTCAATTTGAATTGACCACTGAGCTTTTCGGTGAAGGAAAAGATCGTGAGGAAGCATGCATCTGCGAAGTAATTCATAGATGTGTGTGAAGTCTCCAATCCGCACTGGGCCCGCGTGGGGACTATAGCCCAAACCCTCTCGTGATGAGAGGAGGCATGTGCCCAGCAGTGGGACGCAAATAAGTAGTAGTAGTAGTAGTTTCACATTCATAAAGTCATCTTGCAGGCTTATTTTATGAAAAATCAGGCCTCCAAATAAGATGGAGCGATGACCTTGTAAATAAAAGGTCGTTGGAACGCGGTGGATGCGAGTAGCACAGGACCGGTCTGAGTGGCGCGCCTTTGTGGCGGCCTATGTCCATCAGTGGACGTCTTTCGGCTGAAATGATGATGATGATTTAAAAAAAGTTGCTCGCACTCAAACTGTTAATGCCCATAAAAAACAATAAAACGCCACTGAATCGTCGTCGTCTGAAGTAGGTAGCGTTTGCTAATCTTTGAAAATTTAGTATACACGTTTTTTGTGGTCCTATTTAGCAAAAAGAGGTTAGAAATGGAAGGTCAAGGGCGAGTGCTAAACGAGCCCGTTTGACCGCGAAAACCCGTCTATGGCAGGTAGGGTTTGCAATCCGGATATTTCGGATATCCGTCAATTTTCGGATCCGGATCCAACGTCTCATGGGATCCAGATATTACGGATCTCACGGATCCGTTAAATATTAGTCATGAACCTATAGCAGAACAGTTTTAGATTGAACTAGCTTCTGCCCGCGACTTCACCCGCGTGGAATTCGGTTATCGCGTTCCCGCGGGACCTAGCCGTTTTTCCGGGATAAAAAGTAACCTATGTCCTTTCCGGGACTCCAACTATCTCCATACCAAATTTCATCCAAATTGGTCCAGCGGTTGAAGCGTGAAGAGGTAACAGACAGACAGAGTTACTTTCGCATTTATAATATTAATATGGATTTCTGAATGATTTCGTACATTTTGTTATACATTTTTTATTTTTTGATAACGTCATAAAATAAATACGAATGTTGCTGAAACTAAACAGTAACACTTTTAAAACTAGCTACAGGTTTTCAGAATACAATACAATACAAAAGATTTGTATACAGATCCGTATTATCCGAATTATCCGGATCCGTGAAATTTGAATAACCGAAATAGCCGGTTCAGAAAAAATAACGGATTATGCAAACCCTAATGGCAGGTTTGTAAAAATACGTTTTTTGCGGCTACACCCATCGCCCATTTCCCTTTTATTCGCTATCCTAAAAGTATTTGTCATTAGCGAATTCTCTTGTACGTTTTATTAAAGCGTGTTCCAGCTTTGCCTGATGTTGTTGTTTGATTAATTGTTGAGTACATTTTTATCATGAAGCCTTAAGAGTCCCCAGTACGCTCCTTTCTCCATATAAACGTAGTTACGTTTTATTTCGAAAACTACTTATCAGATTGGTAGTAAATAGTGAAATAATGAAAGTAAAATAAGCTTATTTGTGTCTACTCTACTACAGTATTTTGCGTCCCACTGCTGGGCACGGGCATCCTCTCGTAAATTCTACAACAGCCTATTTACGGCCCACTGCTGGGCACAGGCCTCCTCTCATCACGAGAGGGTTGGGCTATAGTCCCCACGCGGGCCCAGTGCGGATTGGGAACTTAACACACATCCTTGAATTACTTCGCAGATGCGTGCATGTTTCCTCACGATCTTTTCCTTCACCGAAAAGCTCAGTGGTAAATTCAAATTGAATTTCGCACATAAATAATTTTAGAGGTGCGAGCCGGATTTGAACCCGCGATCCTCTGCATGAGAGGCGGTAGGTCGAACCACTAGGCCACCACGGCTTCTCTCGTAAATTCATTTAAAAGTGACGTGTAAGTGCCGAGATGTGGCCTATTTGCTGAATAAATATTTTGATTTTTGATTTTTGATTTTTTTTATAGTTCACTGATGCTTTAGGATGTTTTCCTTCACCGAAAAGCTCAGTGGTAAATTCAAATTGAACTTCGCACATATAATAAGTAAACTTAGAGGTGCGAGCCGGTATCGAACCCCCGACCCTCCGCATAAGAGGCGGTAGGTCGAACCACTAGGCGACCACGGCTTCGTTTACTCTACTTTCTGTGTACTAATATGAAGTATGAATAATTATAAATGTAAAAGAGTATTACCGGTAGTAGGTACAGTTGAGTTCGCCAATATATACACACTTTTGCACCTTACCACGTTGTAATAAGGTCCAAAAGTGTACACATATTAATGAACTCGACTGTACCTACCGGGATTTTTGGGCAATACCACGAGTCTTTCCTACCAGGGAATGGTCAAGCGGGTTATATAAAATTAGTTTTCATATTAAATTTGTATTTTTTTTAACTGTAACTAACATACATAGTCTGTACCTGTCCTACCAGTGCATTATGATTTTATTTGGTTTATACATATTGCCAAATTTTAGTGCAGTAGGTAATTTTTACTTACAGGGATTATTTCTTGAATTCGCTTAATATTGATTTAATTTTACACGAGTATCATACCGCTCACCTTTTAGTCGTATAAAAATTATGCACGAGATAAGTGTAACTACAAGACATAGAAGTGTCTAAAGAAAATTTACAACTTGTAAGATTCATGAAATTATCTTTCAATCATCAATCCTTCAAGTTGTAGCTTTTTTCTTATGTAACTATCATACATTTTCATTATAAACTCAACCTGATTCCGCACACCCTAACCTATTTCTTTCTTGTGTAAGATAGCCAAGAACGTAGGCCAAGTGTATGCACATAATACCTAATACTAGTAACTTGCAGCCTTTGTGGAACTTAGTGGTATTTATAGGCACGTGCTCTTATATATAAAGGGTGCACCACAGGCTTTGTGTATCGACACTCCTACTAACTAGCTAGTTAAGAATTTCCCGCTGAAAGCGCATCTAGTTTCTACTCAATGGTTTCAACTCAACTGCGTGGAATAAGTGAGGAACTTTAAGATTTCTTTCAGATTCATTGGGACCATTTATTATTCTAAAACTACTCGTATGTTAAACAGTTTAGCGTTTGTCGATCGTTCTCAGCCAGTCTGAAGACAATGAAGTCATCTGAAGAACGAGGAAAGCAACTTTGAATGAATTTGACAACATCGTTTGATGTTGCTATCGAAAGGGGCGTGAAAAGGTCAATTGATAATATCAATTTAGCCGAATTAAGTACTAGGACCTGAGTGAAAATAGCTAAACCGAGTTTTCTCAGATATTAATTGAGACATAGCTAGATCGATTTGTCGCCCCCGTAAACCCCTATTTTCCCGACCCAAATTTCGTCCAAATCGTTAGTGCTATTCTGAGATCGCATGCTCGGAGACGGGGCATTTGCTCTTTCCTTCACCTAGTCGAAGTAGGTTAAGCGGGGTCTACTCTTCCACTTTTTCCATAATAATGTTCACTAATCAAATGTCCAACCATCTTTCCCCGTCTCGTTTGTATTTTATTCAATAGGTAACTTTTTTCTCCAAGTAAACCCAAAATCTCTTCATTGGTCTTTCTTGCTGTCCAACTAATTCTATATCTAATATTTTCTACTTAATAATAATACCATTTATCATGTTCTAATCAACTCACTTTACAGCGATAAAGATTTTTGGTCACAATATGGGGTGTGCCCAAAAAATCACATGCAATTGCCTCTGATAAATTAAACTGTCTCGGACATATCTGCAGGGCGTACCCGTTGACGATAAAAACTCGACAAAACACCAAAAAAAAAAAACGGAAAATAATATGAAATTATTTTTGATCATCCATCACACCGGCTTGATTTGAATACACTCATGTGTCCGGAATGTTTTTTTTACCTCTTTTCCAGAATTTAACATCTGGTGTACGTTTTATTTAACAACGCTTCTTCGGTTCAGTTTTGAGGCTGACTACCATTTAAAAATATGTCTTGTTTGTTTACAGTTTTCAAATAATTCACTTACCAATGATAATATTATCGGCATGTGACGATGCATAGCATCTGGTGAGAGTGCGTAGTACTTCCGGTTTACCTTTTTGGCCAATCACAGACCTTTTCCGTTGCTCTGTGGCGCCATCTACTGTCACGTGGTTGCTGCAGGAGTTCGAAGAGCCGCGAAACTTACTTCATAGCGTCGTTACTTCTCGGTAAGGCAACACGCCTTTAATATTCAGTAAAAAAAATAATAATATTGAAATTTCGTAATTCGTAACCACCATTTTAGTTTGCTTTACGAAATTATAATATCAGAAAGCTGTTTAAATTAACGAAATTCTCAAAATCGAAAACTTTCAAAACCTGTTTCGTGAAAATGAGTGATCGTGAAGAAAGTGATACTGCTCGGAATTATCACGTTTCAGGAAACGGGATGGACAGCGGCACGGCGGCCGCAGACGGAGGGTCAAGGAAGCGGCGCGGCCCCGGGAGCGGCACCGACTCCAGCTCCTCGGACTCCTCATCTTCGGAGGATGACGGCAGCCGAAAAGCGAAAAGGAAAAAGCGCAGTGAGTTGCACAATCATAAATTTGATATCTTGATTCAACAAATGGGTATGCTCACTAATCTTTTGGTGCATAATTCGGTCAATAATCAAGCGAATTCAAACTGCTCATCCTCATTGCCTAGGGCCGCGCCCGCGCCGGTTATTACACAGCAACCGTCAAATTCAAATGAACCGGGACCCTCTGTCGGTAATAGCTTTCTAAACCGTCCATCGGTTATCGATACGCCACAGCGGAAACTCGAACTAGATCCTATAAACACGTTTATTAAAGACCCTAAAGTACCTCGGGCTGACCCAGATCATTTGAAACGGCTCGAGGAACTCCAAAAATTTCACGATAGGGACTGGAAGGACGTTAGATATACGGAAGCTTTGAAAACGCACTGCGCGTCTCCCGGTTTTGTAGAACTGGACGTTAACGACGAGCTTAGACAGTTTATTAAGGGGAAAGACTACTACGCGAGCACGGAACGGTCTCTAGCAGCGGTATGCAATGCTCTTCTAACACAGCGGGACTTTTTTAAACAACATCTTCAACAGCTTGTAGACTGGGCCGCGTCTCCCGAGACCGTTTTGACTGGCACTAGCGTGTTTGATAAAGTAACTGAACTTTTTAATTCGAGTTCCAAATATCATAAAACGAACGAGGAGGTCATGCAACTCGTTTGCGGAAAACGAGCTGAGTGTGTTGAGAACCGTCGAGAGCGTATCTTGACAGAGATTCCTAACAAGGTGCTTCGGGAGGGTTTGCGTAAAATACCCCCAAGTTCGGAATCTATGTTCGATAAGCCCAAATTACAAGATTTCATCAAAAGTACGGGTGGCATCGATAAATGGGTTCGACCATGGTTTAACCAGGATAGGGATAAGGATAAGAAAAAATCTACACCAAAATCCACGGCAAACCCGGGCCCATCCAATGAGTCCGTAAATAACTCTCGGTTTTTTCGACCAAGGAACTATGACACGAAAAACAAAGGGTTCAAGAACAACACCTCTTTTTCTAAATTCGGAAACACCCAAAAAGACAAGAAGCCCTTCCGAAAGGAGGGAGGACGGGGTAAAAAGTCATACGATAGATGACTATCAACCACAACACCCATTCTATGGGGGCTGCCTGCGAGCGTATCGCAGGCAGTGGCAGAGGCTGCGAGCTCCGAAGGCTCTTCTCAAAATGATTATGGGAATGCATCTGCCATTTACCTCCAAACCTGTTCTAATAATGCCCACTTATCAGACCCTACAGCGCTTCAAGACGACAGTGACCCCAGAGATGACTCGAGAAATAAATGTGCTACTGGATCAGGGGGTACTGGAAATACCGGATCAGGGGCGTCTAGGCCCCAGCTTCTTCTCAACAATGTTTTTAGCGAAGAAAAGCGACGGATCGAACAGGCCGATCTTCAATTTAAAGCGATTGAACGATCACATTGTCCCGAAGAAGTTCAGATTAATTTCTCATCACCAGGTACCTCTTTTTCTCCAAGGGGGCGATTGGATGGTAAAGATAGACCTGTCATCAGCCTACTTTCACGTCAGCATAGCAAAAAGTCATCGCAGATTCCTAAGACTGGTCTACAAGGGACAGGTACTTCAGATGACGAGTTTACCATTCGGCCTGTCATGTGCTCCCAAGAACTTCGCGTCTCTCACCAATTGGGTAGCAATGATACTGCGAGAACGAGGCATGAGGGTAATTGTCTACCTAGACGATTTCTTGTTGGTGAACCAGTCAGAGCAGCTCCTCAAAACCCAGGTCAGGGAGGCAACACAGCTCTTGAAAAAGTTAGGCTGGTCGTTAAACCTCAAGAAGTCAGTTCTCGAACCGTCTCAAAAAATAGAGTACCTAGGGTTGGTATGGAATACGAAGGAAAACTATATGGCGATCCCTCGAAGGAAGAAGAAAGCGGTAGTAGAAATATCTCGAAACGCTTTGTCAAAGGGAAAAATGTCCAAACGGGAAACGCAAGTACTGCTCGGGACCTTCAACTTTGTGAACTTCGTGACACCAAGGGGACGACTTCATTGTCGCCAAATTCAACGGTTCTCTCGAACATTGAACAATCTCCCAGCGAATCATCGTGCATTAATACCATCCCAGGTAAAGGACGACTTGAGGTGGTGGATAGCATCGATGCTCCAGGGTCACACAAAGAGCGTCCTGCACAGGATGCAACCCCACCATTTTCTTACGACCGACGCCGCAGATCACGGGTTCGGAGCCCAAATGGACGATCAGACGATGTCGGGAAAATGGAATCGGGACCAAACAGCATGGCATTGCAATTGCAAGGAGATGTACGCCATTATTGCAGCGATGCGGCACTTCGGCCCTCGTCTGAGAAACCGTCGTGTCGTTCTTCAGACGGACAATCGAACGGTAGTAGCGTACATTCGGAACGAAGGAGGGACCCGATCCCTTGCATTGCTCAACCTCACATACCAACTGCTGAGTATCTTGGATCGACTACAAATATCGCTCGAGGCGGTATATCTTCCGGGCAGATACAACGACATCGCCGATCATCTGTCGAGGGGAAAGCAGACGGCGGAATGGCACTTGAGAAAACCAGCACTCAAAGAGATATTTCGCAAGTTCGGGACCCCTCAGATAGATCTTTTCGCATCCAGCGGGACGAAGGTAGTAGACAAGTATGTTTCCAGGGACCCGCGGGACTCGGCAGCCCATTACGTCAATGCATTCAGTCGAGCTTGGCGGTATCAACTTGCATGGATATTTCCACCGCCGAGTCTGATTCCACGGATACTGCATCACCTCAACTCAGCCCAAGGTATATTTCTGCTGGTAGCGCCTCTGTGGAAGAAAGCTTACTGGCTGCCGGACCTGCGTCGGCGAGCGTTATGCAAACCGATGAAGATCAGGAACCTGGAATCTCTTCTCGTCGATCAGAACACCGGCCGGCCTCCCCCGCGAGTCCAGGACATGGTGCTGTTAGTCTGGAAGATTGGGGCTGGGGCCAAATGACGAGAAACTGGTCAGAGGCCGAAAAATCGCTTCTGAAAACCAGTTGGAGAGATTCCACATTAAAGACTTACAAACCCGCTTGGTCTCGTTGGTTAAAATGGTGCACCACCAATAATGTAAACTTTACGTCCCTAACGGGCAGCATATTGGCTAAGTACCTTGCTCATTTATGCTTGGAAGAGAAATTGGCTTATTCCACAATTTTAGTGCATAAATCTGTTGTAGTTTCTCTGTGTCAGGTGTATTGCAAAGAAGATCTCAATGCTCATTTTCTCGTGAAACATATACTAAAAGCAATTTCTCTTCGCAAGCCGAAGGATGCTGTTAGATCTCCTATTTGGGACCCAAACGACCTGATTGCCTGGCTGCAAGGTAATAATAGTGAAAACGCGACTCTGTTTGAGGCCTCGCGAAAATTGGCCTGTATTTTATTACTAGCTTCGGGGCGAAGGGTTCACGACCTTACCCTTTTAAAAATAACGCCCGATCATCTTATAGACAATGAAAATCACATTGTCTTGATACCTATTTTCGGTTCAAAAACTGACACAGCACAGTACAGGCAATCAGGTTGGAAGCTGTTGATTCATAGCGATTCGCGCATTTGTCCAGTCTACTGGATACGTAAGTTGTTAGAATTAAGTAAGCAGAGACGGGGACCAGAATGTAAAGATGCTCTATTTATCACCATTACCGGTGACGCCAAGGCTGCATCCCGTACCATAATTGGTAATTGGGTTAAGACAATGTTACGAGATGCTGGAATCAAAGCATCATCGGGTAGTATTCGTTCGGCCGTGGCGTCTCTGAACTGGTATGAAAATATTCCAATAGAGGAAATTTTGGCTCGGGGTAACTGGCGTAGGGAAAATACCTTCGCAAAATTCTATTGTAAACAAATTCTGAGTAGAAGTTCAGTTACTCATCCTGATAATTCGTTACGTACATCTTTTGAGCCTGTGTAGAGTATCATATGATTGAACAATATATAAGAAAGAATAATCACCAATTACGGTACAATTGATTCGAATATGAAGTTTTTTTGTTTTTGTTTTATCTGATTTATTCAATAAACAAAGTTACGTGTATACATGCCTATTTATTGTTCGCAGTTTAGAATTTATCAGTGTCTTCAATCTGGTCTCGCATCACATAGCGTCGTTTCGTGGTCACCAGGAGCCAACAAACACATCTCTCACCAGATGCTATGCATCGTCACATGCCGATAATAGTACAAGTTTTACATTACAATAAAACTTGTATTATAGAGCAGAGACGATGCATAGCATCCTATTAAGTTCTCCTGGTGAGAGGCTATGAAGTAAGTTTCGCGGCTCTTCGAACTCCTGCAGCAACCACGTGACAGTAGATGGCGCCACAGAGCAACGGAAAAGGTCTGTGATTGGCCAAAAAGGTAAACCGGAAGTACTACGCACTCTCACCAGATGCTATGCATCGTCTCTGCTCTATAATACAAGTTTTATTGTAATGTAAAACTTGTACTATTATAAATTTCACGTTAGGCCACCGGAGATTCGAGTTTCAAATTGATGTTTCGACATCTGTTTTATATCATTGTTACCCCTTTAGGGAAATTGTGTGACCGTGATTTGTATCTACCCACCTTTAATTTGTTTTGTGTAATGGGTCTTTATCTCGAAACGGAAAATACAAAGTCTCTCGGGTAACCCTTTGAATCTGCGTGTCTGAGGAAAATAATTACTGTAATTATTGTTCTTAGTAATTAACCGAAATTATTTAGAACATGTGGACTGGAATGGGAAAGTGTAAGATTACACTGATTCACAGTATTATTGGGATTTTATTTGTTCACTTAATATTCCTTTTTTTTTGACTACTTACAGTATAAAAATAAAATTCAACATGGCTTTCAGCTGGTTGATCTAATTCCAGTTTTTTCTTTCTTGAGTTAACTTCAAGCATGTGTTTGTTTTTTGAAAACTCCTTAAATAGAATAATGCTTATTATACAAAAATATTGAGTTGATTTCGAATTAGGTACGCTCTGGTTGGTAGGTACGTCAGAATAATTTGCTCAACATAATCGTATTCATTGGCTTGAGCAAAGCCGAAGTATGGCGGCGTCGTACATCGGCGCGTCATACTGAAAATATGTTCAGACTAACTAATAAAAAGATTAAAAATTAAATATAATCGAATTTGATTTAAATTTAATTTGCTTCGCCAGAAACAAAGTTATGGATTAAAACACTTTCGAGATTCTTTCTAAACTACACTTGAATTTCAGAAACTATAAGGGGTAATTTTTCTACCGTCTGGAAAGTCGTTATCGATGAATAAAATAGGTATGACGGTTTTAAGGAATAATCAGCAATGTTAGTTGGCATTAAAATAAAATTCCTATTTTAGTATTTTAGATCGAAAATAAAAATGGTGATTTTATTCAAATAATTTCTATTCAATCGGGATCGAGATACCGAGATAGAAAAGAATAAGAAAAATACTTAAGTACTAAGAAAAATAACATTCCCGACTCGTGCTGATCTATTGAGTAACAGAAAATATTTGAAACATATCGTTTCATGAAGTACCGATAATGGATAAGGTTTTTTTAGGGTTCCGAACCTCAAGAGATAAAAACGGAACCCTTATAGGATCACTCGTGTGTCTGTCCGTCCGTCTGTCACAGTCGATTTTCTCCGAAACTACTGGACCGATTAAGTTGAAATTTGGTTCGTATATATAAGTTTGTGACCCAAATACGGACGTGTAACGAAAATAAATGAATTTTAAACATAGGCCCTATTTTTGGGGGCTAAATTTGAAAAAATATTAATGAAGTTTTTCAATCTATGTCGTGTGATATATCAAATGAAAGTACTTCTTATGAGGATCTTAAATATTTTTGTTTATTCATTTTTTGGTCAATACTTTTTGAGTTATTTAAGAAAATAGGCGAAAAATGACCATCCCTCCCTTATCTCCGAAACTACTGGACCTAACATTTTGGAAAAAATATGGAGGATAGTTATTGACCTATAGATTACAGGAAAATTATTAAGAAGTCCATGGTATTTGAAATCTATCATATAAAAGAGCTTATCCTGTGAAACGGTTTGAAAATGACATCATTGAAAATAATCAAGGGTCAGAACCCTCTCCACGCGAGTTTAACTCGCTTCTTGGCCGGTTTTTTTTTAATATAATGGACGCCTTTTTCCATTTATTAATAATATAAAATATGTCATGTCATTTGCTTGATTGAAAGTGCCATTATCATGCCATTATAGTTATAGATTATCATTTCATTTAATAAACTTACGAATAAGATGTTATAAATTGGTATTTTTTTAATGGAAATTATTTATGTTTGTTTGTTTATGGTTGTCGAATAAGTATTGGGACGGTAGGGTTAATATTTTTCGCTCTCTGAAGAGATGTTGTGCCGGTGTTTCGGGTGGGGAGTGTGAGAGAATAAATAAATATTAAAGCTTGAACTAAATACTTGTCATTATATGAATTTATGGGGATATCAGTAGATAAGGTAGGTATTCTAAAATAAACTAAAAGTATCTCTATATTATGTTGACTAGATAAACCATCAAAATTTTGTTGCAATCCGTCCAGTAGTTTTCGAGTTAAATCCTGACATACATACATACATACACAGATACATACATACATCCATACTATAAATGTTACTAAAAATCGTTATTTTGTGTTCAGTGTCGTTTGTACAGTCCCCTCGACTTGAGTTTCTTTTAATTTTCAACTTTCAGACGCGACTTCTTCTACAGACTTATTTATTATATAATATTAAGCCCCACTTGCACTCCGATTTATTTGTATGAATTTGACGTGGGTTAAGAGCCTAACCCGTTGTGGTGACCCGTTTAAGTGGGGCTTAGAAAGATAATAGATGAGATCCTATAAAGCTTTTTTCTTTTCTTAATACGGAAACGTAAATGCAATACAATAACCGGGGTGATTTATTACTTCCCTTTCGGTTTCAATCAGTCATGTGACTGATGGAGGAATGATATCGCTAGATGATCGAATGAACGTTTTCATATGAAACATAACTTCTTGGCTACGCATAGCGCCTAGTATAGTTTTTAAATTAATAAAATTTGTTCCAGTGAGAGATTACAATAACAAGATTTTTTCAGTATTCAAAATAAACTTAGAATTGTTTTTTAATACGGTTGCTCAAAAAGTAAACATTTTGATACCTGTTAAGCGTCTGAAAAGTTAGTAATTTCCGAACGAGCGCTTTTTGTTGTTTGACACCTAGCTAGGGAGCGTGCGTAGTTTTTTGCGCACTAGTGCGTAAAGTTTCTTGAACTTCATCCTGTTCGATTTTTACTTTATTCATTTTTTTTTCAAATGTATTTAATAATGTCGCTTGATACACTTGCGAAATTGTTATTTTCATTCGTCCCTAATGTTAATGTTCGCTTTCGCTAACGCTAACACAACTAGGGACTCGATATGATAACATAACTTTTAGCTCTTGCATCAAAATATAGCTACTATTCTTTATGGTTATAAGTGGGTAAACGTAAAGGCGTTAATTTGCCTGATCTTATGGTTTCTTAATGCGGGGTCATAGGATTTCAGAGTCTAAGGGCCGCAGTGACCACTTACCACGGTGTGCCTATACCAATGACATGATTTTTTTAACCATTTAACCGACGCCCATAAACACCGGCAGAGCTCCAATTTAATCACCAGCGCGTTGCTAACCTTAAAAGGAAGAGTGGAAAGGAGGGTAGAGGGATGAGAGGAGAATGGTCTCCGGAACTCAAACTCATCGTACAAAACGCAATAGTAGTTTATGACTGACTAGCTTTTCCCCGCAACTTCGTATGCGCTGAAATATTAAAATGTAAAATCCAGTTTTTTTCCGTTCCCGTGGGAATTTCGCAAAATCCTTTCTTAGCGGATGCCTACGTCATAACATCTACCTGCACCTTTGAGTTTTATATATTTAGATATATTGTGGAATTATATGATTTGTATTTTTTTTTACGAGCGCACAGCCCACCTCATGTTAAGTGGTCACTGCGGCCCATGGACACCGAAATACTATGATCCCCCATTAAGAAACCATAAGATCTCGAATGCGTTGCCTACCCTGAGGCCTAAAATGGAATGCCTCTGTGCCAGAAATTTCACCGGCTGCCTTAACCCCCTACCGGAACACAATAGTGCGAGCACTGCTATAATATTTGGCGGCAGGTTAGCGGGAAAAGACGGTGGTACCACCCCGGACGGACCCATGCCAGCATCAGATCCTACCACTAACTATTGTAATTATAATTGATTAAAACTTGATGGTTTGTGGATTTTAAAGTCACCGGATTTATTTTGAAAGATAATTTCCCTCGAAGTAGTCACAGCACGAACTGCGAAGTAATTCAAAGATGTGTGTGAAGTCTCAAATGACTGGGCCCGCGTGGGGACTATAGCCAAACCCTCTCGTGTTGAGAGGAGGCCTGTGCCCAGCAGTGGGATGCAAATATGTATGCTGCTGGACATAGGCCTCCCCCAAGGCGCGCCACTCAGACCGGTCGGTCCTGTGCCACTCGCATCCACGCAGTGTTCAAAGCCCTCTAAATATTATCGGATATAATCTAATAAAGCAGGCTGCTCTCAGTACATGTTGTGTACATGGCAATGTTTATCCGCTGGAGCGATTTAATTGTAATTTAGCATGAAGATTGCTTGATGAGAAGCCTTTTGCCACACTTTACCTATAATATATTATGTAACCTTTTATAAATTTAAGTAATTTTGTTTAATTTAAGAAACATGTAAAGTTTTCCTAAACCTAAATGCGTGTTGTATTTTTTTTTCTCTATCGTGGTTTGTGGCAATCCATGTTTTTTTTTTTTTTTTTTTTTAAGATTATTCGAGTCACGGGAAAGGACAAAATCTACTTATTCTCCCGGAAAAACGCATAACTCACGCGCTAACGCGATAAATCTAATTTCGTGCGGGCAAAGTAAATCTCGTTCTTTAAGCACACAATCGCCGTGAATTAAACAACTAAAGCAAAGAAAATCCGTCTATAAAGAGCGGAGCGTAAAATTGACAAAATACCTACTTCAGGCGTTAATATTGGCGCCTGGAAAACATATACTAAAACATCTGAATTACTCCCTTATAATTTAACTGTTAAGGTTTAATTGCTCTTGGTGAAGAAAACGAACATTTCTAAGTCGCGATCCACAGACCTGTTGCTAGTCGATTAATATTAAATTACGCGAAATTTCAGCGTCTTTGTAGACACAAATCTAATAAAGAGTATTTCAATCTCCTCTCGTTTAATCGTTTCAGTTGCTTGTGAAATATTCAACAGTAGGCCTAACGGTTTTATAAAGATAAATATTAATGAGGGATTGGAATTTGAAGCGGTGACAGTTTGAAAATTATTTTGTAAGTGTAAATGTTTCTGTTATCTACTGGATCACAATCTTCAAGGATTATGTGCCTGCCACGCCAACGACACCTTAAGGTGTCAGCTAAGTTGTTCGTTGATCATTAATACCCACACATGTAATCAGTGCCGGATTAAGACTACTTGATGCCCTAAGCAATCCACGCCTGTGTGCCCCCCCCCCCCCCCCCCCGTGCTCAAGTTAACCGACTTCAGAAAAAAGGAGATTCTAAGTTTAACCCCTATGTTTGTCCACGTTTATCTCGCGTTTGGCTCAACTGTTTGGATGCGGTTTTCACAAATGGATAGAGTAGTTCGAGCTCGAGAAAGGTTTTAGTATAGAATTTGTAATGGTTTTCTGTAAATTGGATGAAAAATCATGAGAATAGTTCAGGATGGCGGAGAAAATCAAGCTGACTGGGAGCTTGCATTGAAAACACGGCTAATATTACCGTTTGAGTTATAACTCAATAATCGCTAAGCTCAAGATTCTAAATTAGAATCACTCGCTAGACGCTCGTGATTCAACTATAGAATCTTTCGCTAGCTCATGACTCAAACATGGCACTCGAAGCAAAAAACAATTTTGCTCTCTTGTTGCACAAATAACTATTGATATACCCCACCCCTATCCTGAATTATCCAGTCCCCATCCGTCTCTATTCCTACCCTGTAAAGCTAGTAATGGCCAAAAAGTAAGTAACTTCTAATGATACGAAAATTAATAATTATCTGGGCTTAGGGCGCGTAATAGGTGAGAAACCCCAATTTGGGCACGTTTAAAGGCCCAATATTAAAATTGGGCCAAAATGTTTGAAAAAATATATTTGAGGAATTAATAGGTATGTATGTCCTCTTCAAAAGTTCGTGAATGAAAATCTGAATAAAGTTTTATTTTTCTGGACATCCCGTGTCATCAAAATCATGGTCTAGCTAGATATTGAGCGTAGCGATTTCAAAGGTTGAAAAATGCTTTACTTGATGTTTTTTTTTCTAAGGACAATCTGGACGTATGGCAATTTCCACAGCTCAGATTGAAGAGAACATCAAACCATCAAAATGTATTTTTTCGAAACTTATATTTGGACCAATTTTTAGTTTTAGGCCTTTAAACGCGACCAAAATGTGGTATTTCACCTTACTACGCGCCTTGGTTTTTGAAGTTCGGTACCACATCAACGAAAATAAAAATAGTGCTGCCAAAGACAGAAAATAATACGACGAATGTACCATACCAAAAATTCTCGAAAAATAATCGTTTTGGCACCAACGTCAAAAAAATAAGCCCAGATGATTATTAAATTTCGTATTACCTATTATTTTTGACCATATTTTTTTAGGGGTAGGAATAGAGACAGGTACTGGATAAGGATAGGGGTGGGGTAAATCAAAATTATTTTGTGGGTTCTTTTTTTAAAGCGGTTTCCTTTAAAAAAAAAAGAATTTAAACTTAAGTTATCTTTTTTTTTGCCGTGTGTGGTGCCCCCCAAGACGTGATGCCCTAAGCAATTGCTTAATTTGCTTATGGGTTAATCCGGCACTGCATGTAATCCTCCTAGAATTAAGTTAAAGAGTTAAAGCATTTTTCATTTTTATTTCATTAGTTCACATGTTACGTTATCGCTTTTTCACAAGCTTGGAGTCTTTCTGATTCTTCAAATATGAAAACGTCGAAAAGGTTCAAAGTGATAAAACTAGTATACAATGGGTAAATACCTATTTTTAGAAAGTCTTTTTAGATAAAAATGTCATTTCTTTGTTTAATAAATAGATTAAGTATTTATTGATAAAATTCAGTGCGTCTCGCCATCAAATGTAACAGTTTGGCGAGTAAATATTTATTGTAATAAATGTGTATTTTTTTGGAAAAATAAATAAAAAAATCGAAAGAATTTTAATGCATTTCATTCTTTTATGGGATGACTAGCCGATGCCCGCTACTTCGTCCCGCGTAGTCTTAGAATTTGCGTTCCCGATGATCTACCTATACATAATACCTAGATGGTTATTAGTTAATAGAAGTATCAAAAAAGTGGTATGGCCCGTGGAAAACCCGCTCCCGTGGAAATGTCGAGATAAAAAGTATATATAATCCTATGTTATTCCTGGGGTCTCAAACTATCTCCATACCAAATTTCATTCAAATCGGTCCCGTCGTTGCGACGTGAAGGAATGACAAACAAACAAACACACTCGCTCTTATAATATTAATATTAAGTATGGAAGTATGGATGAAAGATTATGACGATATTGATAACTAGACAGACAGAGTTACTTTCGCATTTAAAATAATTATAGCTTCTGTCCGCGACTTCGTCCGCGTGGAATTCAGTAATCACGTTCCCGCGGGAACTATGCGTTTTTCCGGGATAAAAAGTAGCCTATGTCCTTTCCCGGGATTCCAACTATCTCCATACCAAATTTCATCCAAATCGGTCCAGTGGTTGAAGCGTGAAGAGGTAACAGACACACAGACAGACAGACAGAGTTACTTGCGCATTTATAATATTAAACTAGCTTCTGCCAGCGACTTCGTCCGCTTGGAATTCGGTTATCGCACTCCCGCGGGAACTATTTACTATTCCGGGATAAAAAGTAGCCTATGTCCTTTCCCGGGACTCCAACTATCTCCATACCGAATTTCATCCAAATCGGTCCAACGGTTGATGCGTGAAGAGGTAACAGATAGACAGACAGAGTTACTTTCGCATTTATTTATTTAACATAGCTTTAAGGTCACATGTATTTGTAACTAACCTAACCTTTATATGGACATATGTCCGAAATAAATGATGTATTATTACTATTATTGGTATAGCAGGACAAGTTAGAAGGCGCGCGGCGAAACACTTAAGCCGTTGAAGCAGAGTCCATTATTGATTAATCCGCACGCCTTCTAAGTTGTGTCATGCTATACATTATTATTTATAATATTAAATATGGATTAACTACTTGAATCACTGACTACGTATGACTCAAATGTAGCAATGGATAAGGATGTAGGTACGGCTGAAAGTACCTACTATGGTAGTCTTTCAATTTGTTTACTCCTGACAAACGTCACGATTCTTTGTTCGATTTCAATGTAGAAATCAAGAACTGAAGTACTAAGTCAGGGCTCGGCAACCTTTTATGGCCAATGCTCACAATACAGAAAATACCGACATTGAATTGAAAAGTGCTCAAAAATTTCAAGCGAGTCCTTGGAATCACAAAAGGTCTATCTATTTGAGCCGACGTTTGAGTTTATCGTAAAGTTTGAAGATTTTTTAAAGAGGTCTACTCGATATTTTTTCTATTTTGATAGGCCTGCGGGCCGCGGGTTGCCGACCCATGTACTAAGTCATGGCTGTCAATCTGCTGTATCAGTAGTCATGTGGTACTCAAGATTGACACGATAAGGACAGCGCTAAATATAGCGCTATCGGGACACTTCGGCTAAGCATGTGTACGCAATCACTTACATTGATATGTTTCATAGGAATTTTTAGAATACTGCATGCACCTAATGCATATACCTAAATATAGTATATTTTTTGGTATATGTAGTTACTAGCTTCTGCCCGCGACTTCGCCCGCGTGAATTTCGGTTATCATGTTCACGCGGGAACCATGCCTTTTTACGGGATATAAAGCAGCCTATGTCCTTTCCCGGGTCTTTAACTATATCCATACCAAAATTCGTCTAAATCGGTCCAGCGGTTGAAGCGTGAAGAGGTATCAGACAGGCAGAAAGACAGGCAGACAGAGTTACTTTCGCATTTATTATATAAATAATATGGATATCTACTTATAATTAAAAACCTTCTGTAATGGAAGAGAAGGGTCACCTGTTACAGGTATATAATGATGCGCTCTATATATGTAGCGGTGCTTGTTGTATTCGTGATATTTCATCCAAACAGAAACTATCGAAAACATGTACCACAAACCTTCCTCAGAAACCACTAAATCTACTTATGAAAACCGCACTAAGACCAGTTCAGCCAAACGCGAGATAATTGCAGACAAACATAGTGGTCTGACACTGATACCCTCCTTTTTTAAGTCGGTTAAAAATCGGTCCAAAATGACGCACCTAACGTGTACGAGCATCATGAACATTACATCTTTTAGCATTAACAATATTCATATTCATTTATTCAAATAATCAGCGCTTCACGCCTTATCTGATATTCAAAAAAGCCTCTAGATTCCAGCAGATAGTCTTACCAGGCCTTACCCATAATCGAGACAGTAGCTAAAAGCAAACCCTCAGAATATCTTTCGAGATATGACACTGTTTCATTGAATACAAAGTGCCTATGCGATACGTAGGGACTGACGTTAATACTAACGAATTGGACTAGAATACTCCTAACTGCAGTCTGTAACTTATATCCTACCAAAATAAAATTTGAATAAAAAAATAGAACCGACTTCAAACTCCGACAGCCTGTGAAGTTGGCGTCAAGTTCACTATAAGATAGTCATTGCTCTGGGGCGGTTCACTTGACACCGACTTCACAGACTGTCGGAGTTTGAAGTCGGTTCTATTTTGTTTCAATTATTTTTTTCGGCTAGTTTCTAAACATGTGTACGATGGGACGTAAGTCTCACGCCACGCCAAAATCATACACATGCTAACAAATTTCGAGGAGTTCCCTCATTTTTTCATGGATCCCATCACCAGAACTAAAACAAATTAAAATGGGACCAATATGAAGGAATCTTTGAAATCGGTTTATAATTGACGAAATTACGCGTGGTCATACTACTATACTATACAGCCTATTTGCATCCCACTGCTAGGCACAGGCCTCCTCTCATCACGACAGGGTTTGGGCTATAGTCCACACGCGGGCCCAGTGCGGATTCATAGAAAAAACATATATTGAGAACCTCTGTTGGCAACTCCAACAGATGTGAATCGTTCATTCACTATAATTAAGATTAAGTTCATTCTTTTGTTTTATGTTCGTTCACTGGCTTCCTGTAATGGCGTACAAGTTCATGAATATATCACTCCTGTGACCACGCAAACCTGAAGTTATCAATTACTGCACCTCCTGAGTCCTGCTTCCCTATATTGAGCCTGCCTAATAGCCCTGGAACGGTTTGCTGCCCTTCAACCTCTTTTTTTGTTTCGTCGGTTGTAAACATTTTCATGTAATGTGACGCCAAGACCGTGCCTACTACGTATAGCTTGTAGTGTAAAAAAGTTACGAGATCTTATGGAGAGCCAAGCTGTCGATAAAAAATGACAAAACGTCAGAGCCTTGTCTTGGCGTCACTTTACATAACAATGTTTTTGGCAGGGTATGATTTCCGAGCACTGACGACCGTACTTGAGTTTTGGATATTAAGTATTTATACAGAAACTGTCACTAAAATCGATGACATGGTCCTAAGAGTTTTTGTATGTCTTATTATAGCTTCAGACTTGCCTATAATGGTCGATCTAAATGGACCAATCCATAAATAAGTATTTATGACATTGTCTGGCGACCTTAGTTTACCCGTAGTAGCTTGCTTATTTTAGGGCTAGATCAATTTGTCTGAAATGTCCTGAGATATTATATTTATCTTATTATTTTATTTATCACAATTCAAAAGCTTTAAAGCTTATTCCGGACTACTTGCAGACTTGGAAGACAATGCGATAAGTTAGCTTTATTTCTAAACAACAGTACAGCTGTTTTTATAGAACCCTAGAGACTCTTGCACAAAAATCTTACTTATTTTGATTTAGTTAAATTCATCAAGATTTATTCAAGAGAAAACTCGTCTTGTTGACTTAGTACGAAGAGTTTATTCGTAGGATAATATTACAATATTTGGTTTGAACCTAACATTAAATATTGTTTCTTTTATTCTCATAAAATATAACATTAAATACACACTGCCGCTGTCTTTTGCTACGCGCTACGATCGTAGCTTTCGTAGCAAACTCCCAACTTTCCCCGTTTCGTTTTAAGATTTTTTTCTAGTTTGTTAATAAAATGTAATATTTATGAAGCTGCTTATAGTAAAACTGGATATAAATTAAACTATGTATTTAACGGAATGTGTAAAATGCCTTCAGAACATAATATAAACAGTAGGTTGACCTTACTACCAACTTTTAACGCAGTTTTTTGAGTGTTCTCAAGTAAACAGTGTTTTACTACCTATTTGACAAAAACTCCCTTGGTAGACAAAGTCAGGTTGGTACTTTATCTACGGTCCCTTTTAGGACTGTCCTTCAGAAGGAAGGTAAAGGTACGGATGATGTAACACATAAAAGGGTTACAATGTAGTGTGAACTACCCTAGATGATCTTCTTCTTGCGGTGCCATCTTCAAACGAAGTTTGGCGATCATCATGGCTATTACTATGGCTATTACCCTAGATGATGATCATCATCATCATTTCAGCCAAAAGACGTCCACTGCTGGACATAGGCCTCCCCCAAGGCTCGCCACTCAGACCGGTCCTGTGCTGCTTAGATGGTACTCTACCATAATTTAGAAATTGACGGAGTAAATTATGATAGTATTATATGTATTAATCAATTTGTATTGAACACTGTTGAACAGATCTATTTCAGGTTGTCATTGGAGCTGACAGGAGATTACTTACTTACCTTCCAGATGGATGGTTAAATTTTGATTAATACGCCACAAGGGATATAAATATTTCATTTAATACTGCAAACAAACTAGCCGTTGCCATCAACCACAGAATAAGTAATAGCCGTATGCGCGTTTAAAAATTTTTTTTTTATTAAAATGTAATAACCCATTTTATTTCGTTCCCATGGGAATTTTGGGAAATCCTCTCTTAGTGCTCCCCTAGATTCCCCACGAAACCTTTATGCCAAATTTCAGCTTCTTACGACCAGTGGTTTCTAACGATGTGGACGAAATTTGCTTCAAATAATGAGGAAACACTAAAACCGTATAAACTATGTGTAAGTATAGTTTAATGATCCATATACTTATACTAATATTATAAATGCGAAAGTAACTATCTGTCTGTCTGTGGTCTGGTGGTACCCCACTTGGTCTTTTTGGTCCCACTGCTGGGCACATGGCCGGTAAGCTCAGTTGTAAATTCAAATTGGATTTTGCACAAGTAAAGTCAGAGGTGCGTGCCGGATTCAAACCCCCGCCCAACGTATGCGAGGCGGAGGTCGAACCACCATGGCTTTCTGTATGTTACCGCTTCAAGCTTAAACCATTGAACCAATTTAGATGAAATTTTGTATGGAGATAGTTGGAGTTTCGTACAAGGACATAGGCCACTATATATTCCGAAAAAACGCACAGTTTCCTCAGGAACGCAATAACAGGATCCCACGGGGCTTTACTCCGATACAAGCTGAGGCTAGGTGAAGGCAAATACAGTTTGCTTTCCCGAACAATAAATATCCCAGTCAGCCTGCGACCTAGGATAGATGGTTTCCTGGACCCGCTACATAAGGTTGAAGGAAAAGATGGAATTTATTGTTGTATACATACTTCTCAGACTTGTTGTCGTGTAGGAAACAATAGGTCTTATTAGTAAGTACTTTCTAAGTTAACAATAGATATTTATGATACAAGTGCGGAAAGTAGGTCCTAAATTCGCACGAGTGTCATACAACGTTTTACAATGCATCATGCGAGGAAACACATAAAATATATATTTAAGAAGTAAAAGTTTTATTTATTAAGGCGTTAACAATTTTAAAACACCCAAAAAATAAAAATACAACTTTGACATTTTATTGTTCAGATCACTTTGGTTTCGACGCTTTAGCCATTTTACTTTTCCGTAGTTTCTATTTTCATTCCCGCACAGTGTGCACAATCGTGCAGTAAAGTAAAACTTTCTGCGTTAATGTTTACCAACATAAAGGGGACTTTCTGAGCCTTTGCATTGTAAAAGTAATTGTTACTGTTGACTAATTTCACCTTCAACTCCAACTTCCACCACCATAACTTTGACGTCATACAACAACAGGCATGCTTTTATGAGATACTGGTCTGCGGACAGACTAATTGCAGATTGTTTAGAGATCTTCTACTATCTAAAGTCCCGCGCCTTCACATTTCAAAACGCTTCAATTTCATCATCATCATCATCATTTCAACCGATAGACGTCCTCTGCTGGACATAGGCCTACCCCAAGGCGCGCCACTCAGACGGTCCTGTGCCACTCGCATCTACCGCTTCAATTTATTAATTATTATTTAAAAAGCACCACCAACACTCACAACGTCATAGTTGATGGCTGTCTCAGCTCGTACACATGTGATGAGAGTGTTGGTGGTGCTTTTAAAATACATTGAAGCGTTTTGAAATGTGACGGCGCGAGACTTTAGATAGTAGATGATCTCTACTTCACGAACGTCCTTGAAAATACTTTCCAAATAGATATAATGTGTAGGCAATACGCCTAGTAAAATTACTAAAACCTCGTTGCAATGATTTTTCCTAGTTAGGATTTCCTTCACCAAGAAGCTAAAAAGACATCAATTTTGATAATTGTACCCACGCTACGATACTATTATCGAAGATAATGCACAAACCGAAAATAACAGCCGATTATCTATAAATCCGATGCTAATTATAAATTATTAGGTACATTGATATCGCAATTAGCGTAATTTCCAAAACGATTGTGATAAGTTACCGAATTCGTTTATGATCCGACTGAAATTATCTCTAAGGTTATCTAAATGAGACAGTGATTTTATGAAATTTCACTAATTACGATTAGTCGATTATTTCAGTCGCGCATCTGCGAAGTAATTCAAAGATGTGTGTGAAGTCCCCAATCCGCACTGGGCCCGCGTGGGGACTATAGCCCAAACCCTCTCGTGATGAGAGGAGGCCTGTGCCCAGCAGTGGGACGCAAATAGGCTGTAGTAGTAGTAGTAGTAGTAGATTATTTCAGTGTGAAAAGAGCCGGGTTAGGGTCGGGGGTTCGATCCGGCCGGCTCACTAAGTTTACTTATGTGAGAAATTCACGTGAGGAAACCTGCACGCATCTGCGAAGTAATTCAAAGATGTGTGTGAAGTCCCCAATTCGCGCTAGGCCCGCGTGGGGACTACAGCCCAATCCCTTTCGTGGTGAGAGGAGGATTGTGCCCAGAAGTGAGACGCAAATAGGCTGTAGTAGTAGTAGTATCTAACTTAAATTGTAATTAAGTGTTATTGTTTAGAAATGTTTTTACAAGTATTGTAATAACTAAAGTTCTGGTAAGTAGGGGTCGACAAAGAAACCAAGATTTGGTTCAATACTTTATTGCCTCCCACATGGGGGCTCAGGAAAATTGTAGATTTAGATTAATTGCCTCCCACACGAGGCTCTGGAAAATAACGTGGATTTAAATTAAGTTTAAGTATGTCTGTTAGAGATTAAGGGGTAAGTATTTACTGGTCACTCTTATAATTGGTGTACACTGATCGGATATAAACGTGAACCGATGACCGGGACATGGGTCAAATTTGATGTGCAAGATTTGATTACAGACAAATAAACAACCAAACATGTTTTTATCCCATCATTCATACAAAATTTCTTGAAAATCTGGTTGGTACTTTTTGCACAGAAGACTCACAAATATCCACACATAAAATCCATCCGATAAACTTTCACATTTAACCTTTTTCGCCCATGCTCTTTCACTGGTCCATCAATAATAGGGATGACGACAGGGTGAAGAAATCGAAATTCTAATTAGTCCGTCAGTCAGGTAATAAAAAAATATTAGACACGTATTTTTTGTTTTATCAAATTAACAAAGAATGACTAAGTTAAAACGCATTAAAGTTGGAGAGTGCGGGCTAACTACGTCACCGTTAGGTATAAATCGTACCTAACCGTGACGTCACGCGTCATTTCAACTCAATATATCTCCGTATAAGTTTGATTACGTGAAGAGAGAGAAAATACGCGTTCAATACTTTTCAATAATCTTCCTAATAGGATAAGGGTAGGGCTGAGCTGTAGGCTACTACCGGGGTCCATAGGTGGCGGATAATGGATCGGCTTGGAGATATCCTTGCTAGCTGCTTGTAGCCCCCGACCACTCAGCGGCAGAGTTATCAGGATGTAGTGGTGGCCCCTTAGGAAAGGGCTGCTTAGAAAATGCTACATTATCCTATGACGACTCTGTGACATGGCGAATCGTGCCGCCATTAAATAGGCACTCCTCTTCTATGGGCAGCTGCATAGTCGTATATCCAGGAGAAGAAGCCTAGTTGGCTGGTATTGTTTTGGATAATAGAGCTATTGGCGGAGATGATATTCATCGGTACGGTAATAGTACAGCGTGTGGAAGGCAACGGAAAACCACCACATACTATTTTCCCAGGAAGATCATTATGGCTGAGAACAATTTTACCATGGCCCTTAGTCCCCGGCAGACCTTAGATGGTCAGAGGGTGCGAAGAATCTCCGGGTCAGCCATGAAGATTGCAACTTGGAACGTCAGAAGTATGTACGACGCAGCGAAAACGATTAATATCGAAAGGGAGATGTTTCGTTTGGGTATTGACATTCTAGGTATTAGTGAGTCGAGACACAAAGGAATTGGTATATTGGATCATGGAGAAACGGTAATATATCACAGTGGAAATGATACCAACACACATTACAACGGAGTAGCCGTCATGATCAGAAAAGATTTGAAAAAGAATGTCACAAACTTCATTCCTATAAGTGACAGATTATTGATACTACAATTTAAAGCGAAACCTCGTAACATCCAAATAATTCAGGTTTATGCCCCAACCGGAGATTCCAATGAAGACGTAATTGAGGAATTTTACGATGACTTGAAAAAGGCTGTACGTCAACTTAATAAACGTGACATTATTATCATCTTAGGAGACTTCAATGCGAAAGTCGGTGCTGGTAAGGTTAACAGCACTGTTGGAAACTTTGGGCTGGGTGAACGGAATGATCGCGGGGATCGTTTGATTCAATTTAGTGAAGAAGAGGATATGGTAATTTCAAATACATTTTTCAAACTACCCCCTAGACGGCTTTACACTTGGAGGTCGCCAAGAGACTCACCAGCGAAAGTCATTCGAAACCAGATTGACTTCATACTTATTAATAAAAGGTACCGCAATAGTTTTAAGTCAGTGAAGACCTATCCTGGAGCTGACGTGAAGTCAGATCACAATCCAGTAATTGCCTGCATGGAATGTTGTATGAAGATCCCGAAGGTTGCTACATTAAAGCCAAAAATTGACGTTAATAGGCTTCGAGATGAAAGTATACGTGGAAGGGCACATACAGAAATAAATACCAACTTTGATCAGCTAAAACAGGTAACCGGTGCAGATTATGACATTGAGTCGACTTGGAAATCCATTAAAACTACAATATTGGATACGGGCCAGAGTATACTTCAACCAGAAAAGGTAAAAAGGAAGAATGGTTGGATTACAAACGAGATCTTGAACCTTATGGACCTGCGACGGCAACACAAAGGGGTTGACGATAGTCAATATCGAGCAGTGGACCTGTTAATTCAGAGAAAGGTACTAGTAGCCAAGGAGATGTGGATGAGCGATCAGTGTGTGGATATAGAAGACCTGGAAGCAAAGTATGACTGGCGGAATATGCACAAAAAGATAAAGTCATTAATTGGTGAACAAAAATTCAATACGCATACACTGCTCAACAGCTCGGGTAATTTTGCAATGAGTGTTGAAGAGAAAGTGGCGATATGGACGGAGTATATTGCAGCTCTCTTTGATGACGTGCGTCCTATAGTGACTGATGTAGTGGATCTGGATTGTACTGGCCCAAAGATAACTAAGGACGAAGTGGCGTGTGCCATAAAATCTGCTAAATCAGGCAAAGCCGCTGGACCTGACGAACTACCTGTCGAATTGATTAAGTTGCTGGAGTACGAAAACCTAGATCTACTAACTGAATTCTTCAATGCTATATATGATACTGGTAGAATCCCCGCTGATTGGCTAAAATCCATCTTTGTAACCCTGCCTAAGATATCCACAGCTAGAAGGTGCAGCGACTACAGAACCATATCGCTGATGAGTCATGCTTTAAAACTTTTCTTAAAGGTCATTCACAGGAGGATATACAACAAGTGTGAGAACGTCATCTCGAATTCCCAGTTTGGATTTAGAAACGGACTTGGTACTAGGGATGCCTTGTTTGGCTATCAGGTTCTAATCCAGAGGTGTTTGGATATGAATCAGGATGTGTATGTATGCTTCATTGATTATGAAAAAGCCTTTGACAGAGTGCAACACACTAAGCTACTGCACATCCTTCGCGCCATCGGCCTTGATTCGAAGGATGTCAGGTTCATACAAAACTTGTACTGGCATCAGAAGGCTTGCGTACGCGTGGATGGCGTTCTCACTGATGAAGTGGAAATATTGAGGGGCGTCCGGCAAGGCTGCATATTGTCCCCCCTTCTCTTCAATTTATATTCAGAGAATATTTTCACGGAAGCACTGGAAGGCATTGATGTTGGATTACTGGTGAATGGGCAAGTGCTAAATAACATCCGGTACGCTGATGATACGGTTTTGATGGCAGGTACAATGGAGGATCTTCAGGTGTTATTATCAAGTGTGCAGTCTGTGAGCGCAACATATGGCTTGAACATCAACATCAAGAAGACTAAGTTTATGATCGTTTCGAAGACGATACCAGCAGCCAGTTCTCTATATTGTGGTGGCCATAGGCTCGAGAAGGTGGAAAAGTACAGGTACCTTGGTTGTCAAGTAGACAATAATGGCAGCCATAGCCTGGAAGTACGTTGCCGTATAGAGCAGGCACGGTACGCGTTCTCGAGACTCCGTGTACTACTTTGCGATAGGAGGCTAAACATTAAGCTTCGCACTCGACTTGCACGCTGTTACGTATTCTCCATTCTCTTGTACGGCGTTGAAGCGTGGACACTCACCGAAGCCATGAGCAATAAAATTGAAGCATTCGAGATGTGGGTGTACAGGAGAATGTTACGGATTTCGTGGAGAGATAAAGTGCGCAATGTAACAGTGTTGCAGCGTATGGGAAAATCGCTGGAGGTTCTTCAAACCATTAAGAAACGGAAGCTTGAATACTTCGGGCACATTATGCGTAATCCCAAGTACGAATTATTACAATTAATTATCCAGGGCAAGATTCAAGGTAAACGGAGTGTTGGTAGAAGAAGAACCTCTTGGCTTAAGAATCTGCGTCAATGGTTCCAGAAGAGCACTCGATCACTTTTCCGTTCAGCTGCGTCAAAAGTGGAAATAGCCATGATGATCGCCAAACTTCGGTGGAAGATGGCACTAGCAAGAAGAAGAATAGGATAAGGAAAAAAAAGTTGTCGTCATCCCTATTATTGTTTGCGCTCATTTGAGGCTGCTCCTATTAGGTACCCAGTTTAGTCGTCACTGTCACTCGTGTAACGAGTGAAAGAGAAAGCGCTACAGAACGCCCGATTTAGTTAGTATTTAACGTTTTAATTTCTATAAAAATATCGTCTAAAAACATGGCATTAATAAAACTGTCAATTTATGCATTTAATAGGTTTGGATATTTTTTCTGTTATGTTTAGTTTTACACAGCTTGATATACGAAACAGGTTCGAGTTCGGGTTACTTTGGAATTAAATTGTATCGAGCGAAGTTTCGTGAAACGTGTAACGAAAGCTGCCAATTTAAGGATGATATAATCAAATATAAGAATGGTATGTTTTTTTAAAATATTTTTATCTTTTAGCATTTCGTAGAAAAGTATGATCTTACATAAGAAATTTGACTATGCTAGGTCAGGGAACGGCATTAACACTTTGTAAAATAATAATTATATCATTGAAAAACCGGCCAAGTGCGTGTCGGGCCACGCGCAAATTATAGGGTTCCGAAGTTGAGGATGCCCAGAGTACCTTTCTAAGACTTATTAGCATCTAGCTAGCCTGTGGTATGACGTGCCCGCCCGACGCCCCTGCCGCTCGAGAAAAATCATCATTATAAGTTGGTCGACTATTACTCGTAAGTTTGTACAGCCTACTTAGCTCTGATAGTTTTCCTTTCAACTACGTTATATATGCCACAACCGTGATTTTTTTCAGCCATCCAAATACCACCATTTAGCTGGCAGGGGGGGGGGACACGTGACTCTAACAAAAAATAGCACTTTAAAGCTTAATATTTCACAAACGCGTCACTAAGTCAGAAAATGGTTTTAACAAACCCACAATATTTTTTTAAGACCTATTCAACGATATGCCGCACCATGGGGTACGCAAGAAAAAAAAAATTACATCCCCACTTTACGAGTAGGGGAGGTACCCTATAAAAAAATATATTTCAAAATTTTATTTTATCACTTTGTCAGCGTAACTAATATGAATATTCATGCCAAATTACAGCTCTCTAGACTTAATCATCTCCGAGCAATAGTGCGGACAGACGGACGGACATGGCGAAACTATAAGGGTTCCTTGTGGACTTCGGAACCCTAATAAAAAGCGCTGAGGGACCAGAGGAGTGTCGAGCCGACATCCAAGCTCCTAGTCCCCGGAACAATTTACTGGTAGAACGTGTTTGAAAATCGATGAGCTTTTTCTTCAATTTATGCCCCATCACGTACGAGTATCCATTGAAAGATGGCGGCGGAGACGAGAGATTCTTTTAAAAATGCTGATTTTTCATTGCTATGTTAAGAAAATTAGTTTCCATACCCTATTAAAATATATAACAATTCAAAATACATTGAAAATATGTAAATCACGACATTTTATGTTCTATACTTGATGTCAGGGCTTGTAACCGGTTTTTGCCCCATACAAATAAACCGGTTTCTTTATCGTTCTTTCGTTTACTATTTCATGTTTAATAAGGCGATAAAATAATACGAAGTAACAACCTAAATACACTATAGAGTTCCACATTAAGAGTATAAAATAATTCTGAATATTTACCTATTTCGGGGTTTTTTAAATTAACCGGTTACAAGCCCTGCTTGGTGTCAATGTTTACCTAAGTGATATTACGGGCCCTCGCCCACGGTGACGTTTTGTAGCGATGCTGACGCGCGCTAGTAACAGTAGGCGAGGCCATTCAGCTAGCGACCCCATCGTGACTGTATCAATGCAAACGCGCGATAGCATCGCTACTGGATCGTTACAAAAAGCCGCCGTGGACGAGGGCCCTAATAAATAAAGAACAAGTGGTTGTTGTTCCATTAGAAAATACGACAGCGACATCGAGTAAAAATCGTAAGAAAATTGCTTTTAACTTTTCTCTACTTGTTTTCCCTAGAGGCAAAGACAGCAAAAAATTAAAAAAGAATCACCTTTCCTGCCTAATTTGAGCTTAGAATATAACAGTAAGGTTCACTTACTTTGATGGTAGGTAGTGATGTAGTAAACAAATGATTCGGCTGATGACCTCATATGAATGAAAACTACAAAAATTCAAGCGTACCTATTTACAATGATTTACTCAAAAAAAGTTACAGAAAGTTTCACATAAAATAAGATTTCCTCTTCTCGTTAGCTAATCAGACCTATTTTGGTTAACACAGCGTCAAATATAACATTCAACATGCATTCAACCTTGTCAGTTAAGTTTTGTACACGTTAACCTCTGTCAGCCCTTTGAGATGTTTACTTCAGTCACAGAATATTTAATAGTACTACATATAGAATGGCCACGGAATCACCCGCCTGAATCTAGCCGGGGCGCAACTCGCGCCCAACTCGCCCTTACCGTCATTTTTTTCACCCGGAGATGGAGAGTGGATCATTGACCCGCGTAGTGGTACAGACACATTTAGAAGTGTACAGACGTCCTCGCACGTACACTGACGTCCTCGAACGCAAACATTGACACTTCATTCGAATTGTGTTCGAAATCTTGCTTTTATAGGCCGTGGCGGACACGGTTACTTCGAGACGGTCGTAAACTGGGAACAAATGTAGTTTAACCCTTGGAAGTCTGGAATGTTGATGTAGTGTAGATTTTACTGCAAACAATAATGAGAATTGTGACGCGATGGAAATAAAGAATATTCCTAGGGGCTGATGAACCCAATAAGGAAAAAAATCAGCCTTCTATGACAAAGTAGTTTCGGCTGTCGTGTGTATAGAAGATAGATTTCGGAGCTTCTATCATAATATAAATAAACTCCGTTAAAGTCCTTCATTCACAACTTATACTCAGTCAAATTAGGGCATATTCATCTGCACACATTGCGGGCCCCTTGTGAGTTAATAGTTACTTGCCTTATTTGTCATCTTCTATGGACATGAAAGGAATTTAGTTGAAATTAAATGTCTTACAAATAAATTATTTTTAGTTGCTTGCTAATTAACGAAATTAGTATTCTGTTCCTTTATTCTGTGTTCTCCATCAACTAGAAGGTACATTAATTAGTTTAAATAAAAAGATAGCATCGTGAAAAAATATCTTTAAAGAATTAAGTCATGCTTGACATTGCTAAGGGCATCTTTTTAGAAATTATTTTTCAATTTTTAATGTTAAAGAAGCAATTACCCATTTGCTTGTTTTATTTTGTAACTAGCTTCTGCACACGACTTCGCCCGCGTAGCGTTCGGATTCCGAGTTCCCACGGGAACTGCGTTTTACCGGGATAAAAAGTAGCCAATGTCCTTTCCCGGGACTCCAGCAATCTATGTACCAACTTTCATCTAAATAAATAAGTTTAAGCGTGAAGAAGTAACGGAGAGACAGAGTTACAATCGCATTTATAAATAACATTAGTATGGATTACGCCCTAAATAAAAGTTTTTTGGATGATCAAAGTGCGCCCGCGCATTGTAAACTGTCGTTGCGTCCATTAGTTCTCGTTTTGTTTATAACGGTCATTAATTTACACTCGTAATGCGTCTATTTTTACATTACCGGGGTTTACTATCATATCGTTGGTAGTGAAGGTCGAGGTTGTATCGCGAGTTTAATTGTCAAAATAAAAACTGGGAATCCGGTCGACAGGACCGATCTGAGTGGTAAGCCTTGGGGGAGGCGTATGTCCAGTAGTAGAAGTCATTCGGCCGACATGATGAAATGAAAAAAAGCCTGTCCTAAACAACTTTTGTTTCGTATTGCAAAAGTCGTATTACTGGAAAAAGGCAAAAGTAATCCCTATGATGAGGGTCTCTATTAAACGCTAGGGTGAAAATTTTTAAATAAAAAAATAAAAACCGCCTTCAAACTCCGACAGACTGCGAAGTCAATGTCAAGTTCACAATATGATTATCATTTCTTTGAGTCGGTTCACTTGACACCGACTTCGCAGTCTGTCGGAGTTTGAAGGCGGTTTTTATTTTTTAATTTAAAAATTTTTTTTCGGCTACAGTTTCCAAACATTACTATAGAAGTACATAAGTAACTCTGAAGTCCTCGAAATTGACACCAAAATCATCTACGTGCTAGCAAATTTCGAGGAGTTCCCTCATTTTCTCATGGATCCCATCATCAGAACTGAACCAAATTAATATGGGACCAACTTGGAAGTACCACCTGTCGAACAAAAAAAGAATCATCGAAATCGGTTCATGTTTACTATTTATTTTTGGTGAACATACATAAAAAAAATTAAAAAAAAAAAAAAAAGCTTCCGACGAATTGAGAACCTCCTCCTTTTTTTGAAGTCGGTTAAAAATACATACACAACATATCTACACAGTGCAAAAATCACAAGATTTTTTTTGCCTTTGCCGTAGTCGGAATTTGAAAGACTACTTTCAGTCATGTTTTACTTTTTATCCAATGTTAGCAACGTAAAAAAACAGGATTATCTTGGTTTAGTAGATAATTGTGAAGCCGTGGTGGCCTAGAGTTTCGACCTACCGCCTCTCATGCAGAGGGTCGGGGGTTCGATTCCGGCTCGCATCTAAGTTTACTTATGTGCGAAATTCAATTTGAATTTACCACTGAGCTTTTCAGTGAAGGAAAACGTCGTGAGGAAGCCTGCACGCATCTGCAGAGCAATTCAAAGATGTGTGTGAAGTCCCCAATCCGCACTGGGCCCGCGTGTGGACTATAGCCCAAACCCTCTCGTGATGAGAGGAGGCCTGTGCCCAGTAGTAGGACGCAAATAGGCTGTAGTAGTAGTAGTAGATAATCGTGTGATGTACATACCAATAACAGGAGTATTTAGTTATATGGAACTCGACAGTAGGTATATACATTACCATTATAGCAGAGACATTGATGCTATTAGTGAATATAATATACTAAAGAGTGACTTCATGTAATAAATTTCATAAAATGGTGAAGTCTTTTTTTTTTCCTTTAAGACCTTAGGGACAGAAAATGATATGGGTTGACATATTTATAAGTAGCTTAAGGGCGATACTTCTGGTGACATTTTTTTATAATACTGGATGGGCTTATTTATTATCCGTATCAAATTTTGCTTGTTAATGACTCTTAAACTGGATACTTTTAGATCAAAAATCTTCTTATCAGAGTCACTATTTTCTTAAATTAGATTAGAAACAAAATATTTTTTTCACTAAAATGAGAATCAAAATGAATTAAACTAAGAAGAAAAAGGATTCTAGAACTCAGGCCCTTATGTCACTGCTGGCGAAGAAGCGATCAGCTATTGACCTTTTTTTCTCTAAAAAAACGAACAACATCCGATTTTAATCAAACATAGCTTATATGTTGCTCCAAATGATGCTCTATCTACCCTTGAAAACTGCATTCAAATCGGTTCAGTAGTTTCGGAGATTGACTCTACCAAACAGACAGACAGTCAGACGGACAGAAAAGCTTTCTAAAAATCGCTGTTTTGTGGTCTACCTTACATCTTTGGACCCCCCGTTTCTTTTTTTGAACTTTTCTTTCTATGTACAGACACGCCGGGTTCTGCTCTTTTATGATAGTATACATAGATAATGTGTCCGTAACGGATACATTTATTTATAGTGTATGTTGACACTGCCGGCAATTAACTACTTATAAATATTATATGTCTATTTTACTGACACTGGATTTGTATCTTCATTGTAATTGTATTTGCAAGAAAATAGTCAATAGCTTCACGCTCATCGGTGGTGGAACAAGAGCCTAAGTAGAGGAAAAAGGAAAAATAACTAGAAACACGTCGACACTTGATAGACACGTCTGTTTATCTCGAAAGACTGATGGGCTACCGATTGATCTACAACAAACTAACGTGGAACTGGGATTATGCAACAGTTTAGATTTACTAGTACTTTTTACAATTGAGATTCGGTTTTACCTCTTTGAAGTATCACTGCTGAATCAGGATGAATTTTACTACATATCTAATGTGAAAAAGATCGTGTTTGCATCTTGAACATGAACATAGATACCCCCCAGCTAGACAATTCCAATTTGGAATTTACAGTCTAATACGGCAAGCGTATTATGATCCGTAGCAATAGATTTGGTAGCCGATCTCGAGCATGAACTCAGTCCGGGATTCACTGTTTGTACCACCACGGCGGTACAAAATGTCATTTTGGAAATCTAGTTCTTAGTGTAGGTCTGCATAATCATTACTACGGATCAAGACCAAGAACCAGCAAGAATAGTCAATATCACGAATGCAGATAAAAAATGCCCAGAAACGAGTTAAACTCGCGTGGAGAGGGTTCCAATCCTTGATTATTTTCAATGACGTCATTTTCAAACCGTTTCACAGGATAAGCTCTTTTATATGATAGATTTCAAATACCATGGACTTCTTAATAATGTTCCTATAATATATAGGTCAATAACTATCCTCCGTATTTTTCAAAATTTTAGGTCCAGTAGTTTCGGAGATAAGGGGGGGGGGGGGAAGGAGGATAGGGCGTATGGGATAAGGGGGAATAGGGGATATGGGATTAGGGAAGATGGGATAGAAGGATAGGCCCCCGGTCCTCTCACTCACCGTACGAAACGCAATAGCGAACTATTAGGTACTTCACGCCGATATTCTGTGAGAGTGTGGTACTTCCCCGCACGAGCCGCCCAATTCAAGCAATCTAATATATAAAATTCTCGTGTCACAGTGTTTGTAACCAAACTCTGAAACGGCTCGACCGATTCTTATGAAATTTGGAGTGTATGTTCAGTAGGTCTGAGAATAGGACTTAAGCATAGACGTAAATAATATAGACTCGGTCTAACGTACACGTAATATATCCCCACTTCCACGGTGTCCAATCCAAAGTTCTGTCACCGAGCGTGCGTGACAATAAGCCTTTTTAATAAAACTTTTTTCGAAACTGTTTCTCAGTATCTAAAAACTCGTCTCGTTGTTGAAAAAATGTGACCCAGCTTTAGTGTCACGATATAAGTTTACCTTTGGATTGGACACCAATGAAGTGGGGAAACATGACATGTATCCAGGTTAGGCCGGGTCCATACGAATTATTATTTATGTCTTGGACGTAAGCTATTTTTCATACCCCAAAGGGATAGCAAAACGTTTGCGGGGTCAGCTAATAGTTTAATTTTATTGCAAGGCTCTATCTACCACAGTATAAAACATGACATGGATTTAACATGTTATGTTACAGTGTGTTGGAAGTAAACTTACTTTCAATTTTTTTTTTTTTTTTTTTCAAAAGGTACATAAAAGCAATCAAAATTAACATAAAATAGGTAGGATAAACACTTAAGACTAGATTACAGTCCAAAAATATATGTACACATCATGACCATAAGTTGTAATTTAACACATTAAATATGCCTAATAAATATGACCAGGAGAAAACAGTTCTTTTAGATAGATATTAAGAGTTTTTAGATAGATATTGACCATTTTTTTCATCATAACATCAAGATCTTTACAGACGCGAACCAAATCATTAAATTCCCGACACATGCGGACAATAGGATTGTAATACGATGTATTATTTTTTGCATCTATCTCTCAATTACAAGGTTACGATAAAATTATTACGTAGGTAACAAGCCTTTAAATTTATAAACGTGAAAGTTTGTCTGTGTAGATGGATCTATGGATGTTTGTTTTCATTGCACGCCCTAACTACTGGTGAATTTTTTTTATTGATGCCTATAAACGGCCATTAGGTAATTAGCCCAAAATGACATTGGCACATTGGTAACCTTCTGAAAACACAACTCTGTAAATTACTTCTATCTTTTATTTCAAACACCGTTCTCAGCCTCATTTGCTCGAGTATTTTTTTTTTCATTTGAAATTGACATTATAGATGCATTAATCCAGATGATAACTGACATGGCTCAAGGAAAAAGCTTATTTCCATTCCTGGAATGTTTAATATTGCTACAATAGCACAGCGCTAGTATGCGCGACTATTTACTACTCGTACGCCCAAGTCACGTTTCATCAACAATAATAAGCGAAATCGTCGGACGTAACTTAGATTAGTTATCACTCTACCCGTCTATGTAGGTGCAGTCATCAGATATATGTGAACACAGGGTGATCAGAAACATCTGAACATGCACTCTTACGTCTTGACAATAAGATAATGTACAGATAATAATATGTTAAGATGGCCATTGCACCTACGGAAAGATTTATAAAAAAAAACTAATATTGTTTTTCTATTCTGGACTAGTCTATGATTTCCAGGTAAAGCATGGAGATAGATCATAACACTATTCACTATAGAGAAGTACTTGTTTACAGCTAGAAAAATATTCCCGTGGGACAAAATTTCAGTTTTTAAGCTAGTAAAGATAGTCGTGGACAAAAGCTATACGAAGAATCAAGTTCTGCTCTAGTGAATTCCGCAAGCACACACAAGATATCAATATTTTTACAAACTGTAAAATCGGGATCTTTCTCAAAGTAGACTCAAAACCACTTTAGTAGGCGTTTATTCGGTACTACATTACATAATTAAGTAAAAGGTAAAAGAATCTGTACACAGCACATTGAATTTAAGGAGCACTAGTTAGCACAAGCATCGTGTCTGAACGATCAAGGCAGAGTGCCGACTTGTCGAGGCGAAGGATCGTAGCGAAGTGTCCTGCCGACCCGCAGCGGGCTGAGCACAGCAGCGAGGTGGGGAGGCCGTCGCGTCGATGGCGCGCGGTCACCCCATAGCGCGGACGTGACGGCAGAACCGCCAGGTGCTCGTCAAATGACTGATCATTTGTAAGAATATAAATAAAGCTCTTCCGTTAAGTCACTGATAGTAGGAAACTGAAATTTGGCATGTAGGTTCTTTGAAGTACTGAGAGAGGATTTACCGAAATTAACACGGGAACGGGAATAAACGGTAATCTTACATTTTACCTAATGTACATAATATTTAATAGTACTAGAGATCTTCTACTATCTAAAGTCCCGCGCCTTCACGTTTCAAAACGCTTCAATTTATTTTTTATTTTTTAAAAAGCACCACCAACGCTCTCAACGCATAGTTGACGGCTGTCTCAGCTCGCACACATGTGTTGAGAGTGTTGGTGGTGCTTTTTTAAATATATTGAAGCGTTTAGAAACGTGAAGGCGCGGGACTTTAGATAGTAGAAGATCTCTACATACAGTATGGCCACGGAATCACCCGCCTGAATCTAGCCGGCGCGAATTCGCCCCCAACTCGCCCTTACCGTCATTTGTTTCAGCCAGCGATGGTGAGTGAATCATTGGCCCGCGTACTGGATACACACACATTTACAAGTGTACAGACGTCCTTGCACGCACACAGACGTCCTCGCACGCACACATTGACACTTCATTCGAATTATCTTCTAAATCGTGCTTTTATAGGCCGTGTCCGCCGTGTGCTAATGCTATAATTATTAACTTACTTATCGAAAACGTTTCCAACGTACACAGAAAATAAACGTTTCTAAATGACTAAACTTGGCGAACATTTTAATTACACCTTTTCTGTGAACAAACAAAGATGTACACCGTTGTACAGATTGCTCGTAATTATAATTATTTAACCTTGCATAGCGCCTTTTCTTGACGTCCTTTGTATTATTTTATAATTATTTTTTAATTTCGAATATTTTATTTTTATTTTTACATGCTCTTTTAAATGCAAAGTTTAAATGGAAACCTTCTTTATTTTCATTATTGAAAGCAGACATTCAATGACCTACAGTTTTTCAGACTGGAATTAATAATTTTAATTCTATATATTTGCATCTATCTCTTAATTAGTTTCTTCTAAAGCATCTCTTTAAGTTATTCAAAATTTTCCGTCGAAACCCAAAATTCAAAGGGCCTGGGATAACATAGCCTCCTCTGCCATCTTATCATCCTTAACAGAGTCATCATCAGGTAGGGACCGGGCAAGGCTCCTAGCAGTGTCCAGACCTGAATCGGGTCACTGGCTTCATGCCTATCCCTCGCCTAATACCGGTACTTTCATTGACCCAAGCACTCTCCGCATAGCTGTTGGTCTCCGTCTAGGGATTGGAGTCTGCTCAGATCACAGCTGCGCTTCTTGTGGAGCCCCCGTAGACCACCTAGGACACCACGGTCTTTCCTGCTCTTCGGGCGCCGGTCGCCAGTCTCGCCATGCTGCTCTCAATGACATCCTCAGAAGGGCGCTCGTCAGCGCCAACGTTCCAGCAGTTCTGGAGCCCCAGATCGTACGGAATGATGGCAAGCGCCCGGACGGGATGTCTTTGATACCCTGGCGGATGGGCCGCGCGCTGGTGTGGGACGCCACGTGCACCGACACAATGGCGATGTCGTATCTCCCCTCGACCAGCCGTGGAGCCGGAGCGGCAGCCGACGCCCGAGAGCGCCTGAAGGTTAATAAATATAGCTGCCTGGGCTCGAGCTATGAGTTTGTGGCCTTTGGGGTGGAGACTATGGGGTCATGGGGCAAAGGGGCGCTGGGGCTCCACAGGGAGCTAGGGAAGCGCTTGAGGGAGGCAACGGGAGACCCTCGCGCCGGCAGCTTTCTCGCGCAAAGACTGGCTATTGCCATACAGCGAGGGAATGCTGCCTGCGTGATGGGAACCCTTCCGAAAGGCCCTAATTTAGGTTTTTAGGTTATTTTTTAGCTTTAATTTTTCTTATTTCTGTAAATTTAATGCTATTTGTAGTTTATTTTTAATATTTTAACTTGTTCTTTTCTGAATAAACAAATTGTCACTTTAAGTTATTCCAGAATTTAGATAAGTTTGAATGTCATCATAATTTTGATAAAATTATAATAACTTAAATTTGTCAGCAGAAAGACGTTTAATATTATTAAGATACTCCCATCTGAATTTACGCCCCCCACACCCCCTTAGATTCCCTACAAAGATCGTTAGGCTACCACCCGCTTTCAATAGTTAAGAAATCTGCAAATATGATACTATTTCGTATAGTGGAGCTGTTCTATAAATATATTCACATCTTCGGATAGGTTACTGGTTAGAATCTGTTTAGTAAAACAACGTAGATATATTTTTACATGGATTATTGACCACTTTATGAAATAATTCAATTACTTTAAAAATGCACAGTGTAAAAAACCGGCGCCATGCCAGCTGCAGGCGTGTTAGAGAGAGATATATATAGATAGCAGTTATTGCCATATAAAATGCACGTAGCAATCATCAAATGTTGTTGCCAGATATTTAATTAAAATGTTGGTAATAAAATTATTACCTACTCATTGAAATTTATATTTAAAAAATTACATACATTTATGTTTGAATCAAACATAATCTATAGCCAGTCTAAATCTAATACTTAACACCTGTCTTCTATCCGTTCGTCTGTTAACGAGCCGATTGATGTAGTTTATTTGCAAGTAAAATAGGAGCGTGTGTGAAAATCAACATTAAGCTTAGGATAGCCGTTATTTGTAAATATTGATTGACTCCTGTACCTACTTTCTACCATTTGTCTTGTAATAAAGATCGCATGGTAGAGATCTTCTACTATCTAAAGTCCCGCGCCTTCACATTTCAAAACGCTTATTTTTTTTATTATTATTTAAAAAGCACCACCAACACTCTCAACGCATAGCTGATGGATGTCTCAGCACGCACACATGTGTTGAGAGTGTTGGTGATGATTTTTAAATACATTGCAACGTTTTGAATTTCGGAGGGGCGGGACTTTAGATAGTAGAAGATTTCTAGTTTACCGAATAATTTTTTTTTCATCATCAGCACCAATACGTCAGCCGATAGACGTCCACTGCTGGACATTAGTCACATTTTTTTACCAAAGTTTATATTAGGTGCTTTGAATCTATGAATAGATAATTTTAATGTTTCTTATCATTCAATCAATAAACGATAATTTGTAACAAAGTAATATGCTACTTATTAATTATTACTATGACTTGCATAATCAATAATCTCCTGATAATCTCTTAAGAGTCCCCTGTTACGCTCCTTTCTCCATACAAACGTAGTTACGTTTTAATTCGCAAACTACTTATCAGATTGGCACCAAATTTTACAAGTAACTAATAGTGGAGCAGAGATATTAGTGTCAAAAATACACTTTGATTGTAATAAATGGAATAACAAAGAAACTAGGACCATTTTAGTTTCCTCCATACAAACTTCAAATTCAGTTTTTTGGCTGTAATTTAAGTGTGTTTTACCTTATATTTTACCACGAAATTTACTAATGTCGGACGCCCACAATACCTAATGATTTTATTATGTGTACCAAGTTCCGAGTCAATTTGTTTAGTAATTTGGGAATAAAAGCGAAAATACGTTTGTATTAAAAGTGGAGAAACGCCGTGCGTACAAGGGACTCTTAATAAATCAATCTTCTACTTAATTAATTTACTTGTCATCTACTATATAAAAATAAGTCGGGTTTTCCTCCCTGACGCTATAACTCCAGAACGCACGAACCGATTTCCATGGTTTTGCATTCGTTGGAAAGGTCTCGGGCTCCGTGAGGTTTAAGGCGGTATGAAGTCCGCGGGGTCAGCTAGTCTTTACTAAAAATAAGTCTGTAGAAGAAGTCGCGTATGTAACTTGAAAATTAAAAGAAACTAACAATTCGAGGGGACTACATATATAAACCATACTGAACACGAAAAGCAAACGATTTTTAGGAAAAATTGTCTGTTCTGTATGTCCGGATTTAACTCAAAACTACTAGTCGGATTACAACAAAATTTGGTATGAGGGTAGTTTATAGTAGTATAACACTGGTCAACTGATAGGCTACTTTTTATACCGGAAAATTGCATAGTTCCCGCGGACCGCTATTACCGAATTCAGAAGCTAGTATTTAACATACAACTCTTTACAACTCACACAACACCAACGGCGCACGTCTAGACTTTAAATTAAGCAAGACAGGTATTAAGAAAAAGCAATTAACGCTTAAACGTAAAATTACAAATGGCGGCCGTACACCTGGTTGACGAGGGCAATTCAAACCCTTTGAAGAGATCAAATAGGTATCATCAGTTATTACATGAGCTTTCTTACTGTAATGAAAACATCCCGATTAGGTAAAAATATCCCGTAATTTCCGGGTTTGAAATGAATCATGAAATGATTTCTTAGAAAGAAAACGTTTCTGCGAGAACAATAATGTAATGAAGTATTTCGACACCCATGGCCGTAAAGTGTGATTTTCTGCCCGTTACGCGGAGAGAAAATCTCACTTTCTGGCCAAGGCAAAACGTAAAACTTTTGACAAACCACGGGCGGTAATTCGTCACGGGTCACAAACACCTGCGATCTGGGACATTAACGAATTCACTGCCCTAGGTCTGTAATGTACTATAATATTGCCTCTCTGTGTTTTGGATGTCTATTGTTCATAACGATTCACTCTCTCCCTAAGAAGGTATTTGAAAAAAGCTATTCGGGTAAAATAAGGCTTATTTTACCTATCTGAATTTTAAAAACTCTTTTGTTATAATAATTCCTATAGAATCTGTGATTTTTGTGTGTGTATTAATTGTGTGGTGTACAATAAAGTGTTACTTACTTACTTAGTTACTTACTTCTTCGCAAACTAAGTAGGGAACGTTATTATTTATGGATATGGAAAGTCTTAACTCGTATAAGGCCTCTGGTGAAGTATCTGCTGCGGATGACCCTTCTTGATGTCTCCAGTCTCCACTAGTTACAGTTTTGAGCGTCACCTACTACGTAAAACAAATAATGCTACCATCCCGCGAATTAAATAATAAAGACACTCATGCTTAAATCTTTGATTTCGCACATAATGTTTTCACTAATTCATGCAATAGTTAAAACCAACCCTTATCTTTGTTTCAGATAGTAAACGTGTCAGTGATGTTAAGTGATCAAGATGTAGTGAAGTTAACAGGTGACAAGTGATGCGACCAGGCTGAAATGGCGTGGTATATAGTGTTGTTGCTATCATGCGTGTTCTGTGGAGTGGAGGCCAAGAACTGTAGGGGGGAGGAGGCCCGAGAAAGGGGGTCGTGTGAGAACTTGTGCGATGATAAAGGGAATTGCACAGTGAGGGCGGCTCTGCTGCTTCCGAGAAATACGTCGTATGATGTATCGATGTCTATTGTAAGTATACTCATACCCTACCTTGAACTACCAGAGCCGTTCGATGGACAACTCCCCTCGTCTTGCTAAATACCCGAATAACAGACGCTGCTTAACTATTGGACTCTCAAAGAACATAATTATTAGTGTGAAATTCAGTGCAGGATATTCGGAGCATTCTTCTCCAGCATCACATTTCTCTTTCAGTGTCCAAGTTTCCACAGCGCATATTTAGATGAACAGACAACACTAAGAACCTGACTAGTTGAGTAACAGTTGCCTTTGTGACTTTTCGATAATTCTTTACCTCAGGAGCATTTTCTATTTTTTATGATTTTGCACTTTTAACGGTATCCTACTAAACTCTTCAAGCTCTATCGAGCCATAAAACTGGATTTGCCAAATTCGCAATAGTTATGGGAGTTTCTCAAAATTGAGTTATCCCCTCCTTCTGCACTGCTCACCAGCCTCTAAATCTTCCCGAATTTGACGAAGATAGAGTATGTCCAAAATTACCCTTATTTCTCCTTCGTCATCATCTCCTTTCCCATTATCCCACATTACGTGGAGTTGGAGTTCCTTTCTTCCATGTCTTTCTATCACCCGTTATCTCCGAATTCACAACCTTTCTAAGCATACGTATCGTCTTTTACACAGTCCATACCATTGTTTATCCTTACACCCATTATTGGATGGAGTGTCGACCTTGTGTAAAGGTGGCGGGAACGCGATGGATGCGAGTAACACGGGACCAGTCTGAGTGGCGCGCCTTGGGGGCGGCCTATGTCCAGCAGTGGACGTCTATCGGCTGAAATGATGATGATGATGATGATGACACCCATTATTTACCCAGGTGGAGCCAACGATCGAGCTGGCCCTGCAGCAGCAGGCTGTCATGCAGGCTTTCCCCGACTGGGTCAACTTCGAATGGATGACCTACGACGTGGAAGACTGTGACATGGCGTACGCAGTGATCAGCGCCATTGACGCGTACAACGACTGCGCCCATGTCTTCTTTGGGCCTTCCTGCGACTTTGCCTTAGGTAAGAGTTTGAAACGGTACTTAGTTCATTTATGACATACCTAATAAATAGAAAAGCCGTGGTGGCCTAGTGGTTCGACCTACCGCCTCTCATGCAGAGGGTCGGGGGTTCGATTCCGGCTCGCACCTCTAAGTTTACTTTGCTTTTCGGTGAAGGAAAACATCGTGAGGAAACCTGCACGCATCTGCGAAGTAATTCAAAGACGTGTGTAAAGTCCCCAATCCGCACTGGGCCCGCGTGGGGACTATAGCTCAAACCCTCTCGTGATGAGAGGAGGCCTGTGCCCAGCAGTGGGCCGTAAATAGGCTGTTGTAGTAGTAGTAGTAGTAATAAATAGAATGGTGCGACACGCTATGATTCCGAGCATAGAGCCTAGCGTTATTGCGTATTTTTCAACTTCCGTTCAAGTTTGTCTGTGTGATATCTCTTTAAGTACTACTACTACAGCCTATTTGCGTCCCACTGCTGGGCACAGGCCTCCTCTCATCACGAGAGGGTCTGGGCTATACTTAGTCCCCACGCGGGCCCAGTGCGGATTGGGGACTTCACACACAGCTTTTGAATTACTTCGCAGATGTGTGCAGGTTTCCTCACGATGTTTTCCTTCACCGAAAAGCTAAGTGGTAAATTCAAATTGAATTTCGCATATAAGTAAACTTAGAGGCGCGAGCCGGAATCGAGCCCCCGACCCTCTGCATGAGAGGCGGTACGTCGAACCATTAGGCCACCACGGCTTCATCTCTTTAAGTGGGTATTCATTTAATTTTGACACAAAAATTCAGTTATGCCACCGAAACAGTCCGTACAATAAGTAACTAACTGGATAGATAGCAAGTTCTTTCAAAGGTCTTTAAATCAATCAAAACGCCTAATGATTGACTTAATCTAAAAATATAAAATTTAAACATTATAATTAAATGCGACAAAATTGGCGTTACGATTAATGAAACCTCGTCCTTACATCCTTCTTTTGGGAAGAATATAAAAAAGACTGAGTTACAACTTTAAATGCGTTCCATAAGATTTCAAAATTGAATGTAGGACCAAGGTTCGGGAATTTTCAAATAACTTAATTAGTACCCCCAGTTCTTTTATTAGGGACGAACTATTAGAGATGTCTTTCTTTTACATTTATGATTTTGTTGTTGTTTACTCTCGAGATACCTACATACTGCGTCATAGCCTTTGCCGAATTTCCACGTTCCTGAACAGGTGGTATTTTCTCATACTCTTGTATTATACGTAAGAATTCCATTATGGAAGGGCGCCTACATCAGCCCGTATGAGTGGGTCGGTCCACACAATGTGATTCAGTGAAAAATATGATACTGAAACATATCACAGGTACGCGAAAGTTTATGCGTTACCATACACTGACAAGGCACTTTTTAATTAAATAAAAGTTGCTGTATAAATAGGTATTCGTATTTTCACATGGAAGTAAGAAAAAAATGACGGTATAAAATTAAAAGTTTCGCGATATGCAGACCAGAATAGATCATCCAGTGAATTAATATGTGGAACGAAAATTGCCATTGAAAAAATACTCTTACGGTTTGTAACAAGTGTAATACGTATTTTATTGTACGAAGTCAGTGTTTGGGATCGTTGAAAATCATACAGTACTGGCCTAAATGTGGAGCTGTTACAAAAGCTGTTTATACATAGTATAAAACAAAATCTCATCAATTTTATTATCAACTAGCTCTTACCCACGTTTATTTATGCATTTAAAAGTGTAAGTAAAATCCCATTTTCTTCCCTTTCCATAATGCTCCCCTACACTCCCAAAGGAACCTACGTATGGCATGAAATTGCCAAATTTCAGCTCTCATCGGCTATTAAGTAGTTTTGACTGAGCGTTGTCATCAGGCAGTCAGGAACGGATATTGATCCTACTACGATAGGTACTTCAACCATTTTATGCTATTCAAACCTTACAATTTAAGAATAAGAATATTTTTATTATCAAAAACTGTGTACAATTAGAGCTATCTTGAGATTTATTCGCAAAAATAAAAGCTACCGCGCGAGATAATAATTTCAGCGTGGATATTTAAATACAATTAATTTATTGTGTTTGTAATTATCAGAACATGGTTTGTATGATTTTTTCGACCTCTTTATTTCATTATACCCATGCATAGTCATTAAAATAATGACAGCCATTTGCTATTTCAGTATTTCTTTTATATAATCAACAAGCGTTGAAGACTACCCTCGAAAGTTATTTTTGGCATGCGGTTAAATTGCTATGAGGCGTGATTGTGACATTTTCATGTTATTTTTTTTTGCTACATATATCAAGGTACTTGACCACTATTATTACCTGATTGAACGCAATATATGGTCTACTGTAAAACGTGCATTCCTACAAAATACCTACCTGTTCACTCTAGACTTGAAGAGTTCCACGTTGTACGTGCCAGGAAATAAGTACGAGGTAAATGCATTCCATTCTTTTGATGTGCGCACGACGAATGTAAAAGCAAAACGCTTATTTAGTGAATTTGCATTAGGTACCGATGGCTGGCAGCTTTTGTATACCGATGGTAAAAAGGGCTGGTGGGATTAGATTGTGTAATTCCAGCGCATACTCTCCAAAGTGTAATCTGTAAAAAAGGGACCGGGAGTCTAGCAACCCTACGTCTATGTTCGAGACTCGATAGTTTTGTCTCAACCTTTATTTTTCCGCGCATTTTTTGTCCTATCGACCCAACCCGATTACGCCAATTGTTGTACTTATCATCACCAATCCATGGTTTGTACTGAAATGTCTTAAAATTACTTTCTCATTGGTACGCTTCCGAGAAGCCCCGAGAAAACGGCCCTTTCCAAGATTACACGAGATCTGTTCATTTAGGAGCCTTCGCAGGCTTTTGGGACTTTTGCTTCTTGGTAATAATGTTAATTAACATTAACTACGGGACTGAAACGATATATTTAAGGAATCCAATCTCTTTCTTATATTCTGTCTGAACCAAGGAATAACGTATTTTGAGAAATGTTACAAAGCAATGTGGAGATATATTCGTATAAATACATTAGTGATTTGTAGCATTTAGAAGTGATACTTGTAAACTATAATAACCACTTTATCGAGAAAGCCATTTCTGAGACCGTTTGTATAAATAGAATACACGGATAAATACAGGATGTTTAACAGACGTTCTAGACGTCCGACGTACTTTCGTTTAAAATGATTTAACGCGTAGCAGATGGAGAGAGTTAATCGTGAGATCATTACATTTGACAATTAACTCGTCATTTTACTAAAAACATACTCAAACATGAACTTCTTATTTGATTTGAATTTTTGTGACTAAAATTAGTACCTATAGCCGACTTACTTTTCTTCCACTCGAAGTGATCACGTAGTCCGAAATCGCAGGCCGATTTGTTCAGCAGCGCCGAAGGTCCTAAACCGCCTGAATAAATGAACGGGCGCGGCATCAAATACGCTCGGCCTTTTTCCAGTCCTAACAATTTTTAGGATTATTATTGACTTTATCCTTTCGACCGTTTGGGTCTTATGTGGAATATAGAGTAGATATAAAGATGAAATTGAATATATGTATAGGTAGTAGTAACTACTTGTGCCTACTTATTTAGTACCACGAGTGCGGACTAAATCATCCACGAAGTAGATCCACTAAGATTTTGATGACGCGGTAGATTTTAATTTATTTAGCCGATAAAAGTGTCGCACTAATAGATAAAAGCTATTTTTTTTTTCGAAAAACCTCCTCTGTTGAGTGCATGTGTTAGCCACTATTTATAAAACGAGTCTTTCGTCTTCGTCTCATTTTTTAGGCACCATCGCATATAATTTTCAGGTATGTGTCCGGATAAATGTTGTACAACGGTTTGAGTTAATAAACATGACGTCTGGATGCTCCAATCACAGTGTTTCACGAGATGTTTCATCCCCAGTAGAGTTTCTGGTACGTGTTCTATTTGATATGCATAGAACGCGATGAATAAGCAATTCCGCATCATTCCTTTTCTTAACGACCGATCTTTTGTGATCAGAGATTATCTAAGTGGTTTTGCACCGGATAAGAGAATAATATCGTGCTTTTATAGGATTAGATATAATATTTGCGAGATGCTTTCTTATTCCGGGGCTTGGTTAAACCTTCGTCGATAAAGAACAGCTGGAAACAAGTGGAAATTATTTTTCTATAGATAAATAAAGGATGGTATTTATTTATATGTGTATCGTCGTCTTGTGGCAAAGTAGTTTAACTGATGAACGAGTTTGATTTAGTTCTTTTTGTTTGATAGTTTCCTATCAAAAACAAAACGATGTCCTAGGTAGGTACGATGAGAGAACCTGAATTCACCTGACCTTTTCTTCAACGCAAAAACACAGAACTTCTTAACATTAAGATTCCCTAAATATTTTTTGTCTTTTGTGTGTGTGTTGTGTAATGTCATGAATAAATGTTTTTTTCTTTCTTTCTATATAAATTTAATGCCGTAAGTTCTTCAAATAAAACCGTTTATTTTGAAGGATTAGGATTTGCACAAGGTTAACGTGTAATTTATTACTCACCTGGTTATTGTGATAAAAAGGACTGATTCCAGGCATTTTCCATAGCGAACGACGGTACAGAGATTAAATAAGCTATAAAATTTCCAACCTGTAATAATTTCAAACGTTTCGAGTGAACACTCTTGAATATACTGACTAAGTCTACGGAATTAACTGAAGGCTAACGAAGTCAACTCAAATTTTAGATTTATTTAACAGCACTTTCGCCCTTAGGCTTCACGGCTATGAACTCTGATTAACTGACAAGGTTTGAACTTTGGCGATCAAGAGAAATCCGCGTTAATTCTCGTTTTAATGTTTATTTTGATTAAAGTAAACGCACCTACTCGTAAACGTAATTTTATGATATGACCACGATTATACTACGATGTCTCGCCTCCGTACGATGTCCTATAATATTATTCAATGCCATTAGCAATTTTCTCTGCCATTTGTACATTTAAATTCATAAGTGCATAAAATTCATGCCTAAATAAATAAAATACGTGTGAAAAGCGCTAAAATGTTTTTTTTCCAATAATTTTGTTACTTCTGATCAAACGGCGTCACTTTGTCACGGAAAATGCACGGAGGTCGCTGGAGAACAATCAATCATATTCCGAAATTACGTAAACACGGATTTATTATGTAAAACATATTACCAGCCTTGAGTTTTATTAAAACGGCTCGTCATTTTCAAATAATAACTCAATTCAATCATTTAGTCAGCAAATTGGCAGCAAATTCAGCAAAAAAGATTTTACCAGCGCTTCCTAGACTCATTGCTTGGGAAGAAGCACCGCAACAAACTCAGTAGAAGGCCAATAGCCAAAGAAAATTACTTTGACCAATATAATACTTTTTTGTATCAGAAGTCGAAATACAGACCTTGACCCAGCTGCCCGCCCCGGCTTTGCACGGGTGTACCTACATAGGTACATATACAAACCCTCCCTGAACACTAAGAAACACGATAACGAACACTAAAAAACAAAAATAAAACGTCAAGTCGGTCAAAATGTGTTTAAAAATTTAGAAATGTTTATTATTATAAACGAATTTGATTTGATGTGAAGTCGGTCCAGCAGCTCTCGAGCTTAAGCCAGACTATACGCACTGCAATTGATATTTTAATATGAAAAGATAATAATAATCACAAAATTCACCCTATGAATGCATGTCACTTTTAGACCTTATTTGATTATGAAAAATTTCCTCTTATCTTGCAAATATTGTGAAACTTTACCAAAAAGAAACATTAAATGCAAAATCCGGAGAGTAAACGAAATACATATGTGGGGACGCCTGTTCTTTGATGCTGATGCGGGTTTCCATATCCTGGCTCTGCTGGTTATGTAACCTACTTTGGTACTGGCGGAATGCAAAGCACTGATGATATTCGAGTTTGGCCATAGATAGCTGTCAACCATCTAACGAATGTCACGATGTGGCTTGTCATTGAAAATTGAGAGATAAATGTTCAGGACAAGGTCTTAACTACAGCCTAACTCCAGTCCAGGCATCACGTGCTTTGCAGATCGCTCCATAAGTGCCATATAATCTCCCCAGCCCGTTCCCAGGACGCCTATACAAGCTACGATGAAAGGCTCCTAAAGCTGCGGATCTCGGCCATGTCGCTGTCGCAATATTACAAGGTTGTATGTTACATGAACATCGAACGGAGATAATTAGCTTTGAAAATAAGTATAACTATATTTCGCTGGTTATAGATCCGGTAGATAAAGGAATATGTCAATTGTAGAAACACATTATAACTATGCAAAAAATACAAAAATACACCTTAATCATTCAATTATTTATTAAAATATTAACAATTTGTTATTTACATAGAACTTTGGTCCAGTCAGGTAAACATTCTGTTCAGTAACATAGGACTTTGTTTGCCTCTAGCGTAGTACTTATTACTAAAATTATTCATTGAAAGCGGAAAAATGAGGAATATATAGAGGGAGCAGGTAATTGGAGGACGAGCCACAGGCGAGCGGTATACAGGGTGTTAATATTGATTTTTTAAATATAGTATTATGTTTAATGAGTTCCGTTTTGGCTTACTATTCGTTAAAAACAGTTTCGTAGTACTCCACATCTGCTCGTGGTATCCACCTGTACATTGATTTAATAGTATCTATTTTTCTCTTTCCTACAACGGGTTTTTTCATAATTTTTGGAGTACCACAAATATTGCTGTTATTCTGCCTTCGGGTTCTTTAGGGTTTCAAATTAATTTTTTTATATGTTTCCTCTGTGTGAGACTGTTTGTAGCTCACTTCAAATACCGATTGAGTGAACTTTAATTCCGTTACTTTAGAGAACGGCACCAGCGAGTATTTAAGCCCCGAACCTGCTTTTTGAAAATCAAGAAAGTCGTTTTTACTCATTTGAATGATACAGTAAGGTTCGGTATGATTTTATACATGAAATGCAATAAAATACACTTTAATGGTGAAAGGTTATCTAATCAAATTCAATATACATTACTATTATAATTATGTATATACAATAATAACAATCAAACGAACATAGGACCTTGTTGCCCTTGTTAGTTTTATAACCACAACATAGAACCATGTAACATCGGGATTTTCGGACTATTAGTTTGAGGATATTAAGATAAAATTTTCGGTAAAATATAGCCAAAGACATGTAGAATGACGTACTAATCATAACTCACATTTTGGAAAAAATGTAACATACAACCTTGTAATATTGCGGCACATTGTGTCGATACATATTATCTTGTATTTCATTTATTGCTTTTCACGTGGCTGCAGTTCCTTATATTTTTTACCACAAAAATATCGGAAATTACGTCATGTAAACGCTTTTACGCAGTAAATGGAACTCGTTTTATTTATGTGCATTCCCACATGGAGGCAACAATGAAGCGGTAAAATTTCATTATGGTTCCGATCTCCATTTTACGCTGCAGTTACAATAATGTAGGCATGTAATTTTCTTTATAGTTAAAACAATTCATTTGAAAACATTCGCTTAGCTTGAACATATTTTCTAACGAGAAAATATCTTGGTAGCACTCCCTAGGGACCTTTTATAGTTTAACTTTATTTAAAATCTAATTACGAGCTTCTGCTGCCCGATACTTCGGCCGTATGGAATTCGGTAATCGCGTTATGCTATAATATTTAGGCATACGTTTTTCATATGTCCTTTCCCCAAGACTACCTACAACTATTCCATATCAAATTTCTTTTAAATCGGTCCTGTGGTTTAAGCGTGAAGAAGTAACAGACAGACAGATAGAGTTACTTTCGCATTGTCAACCCCACCCCATCAAAGAAATGAACTCAACACTGGCAGAAAGGATTTTTTTAAACAAGACCGAGCAGAATTTTGAAAGATTTCGTAATTAGAAAGAAATGTTTTTTGGATTGAAAATGTTTTCTTGATGCAAAAATCACAGTGTTGTCGTTCTAAGATCCTTAAATTCTTAAAATATTGCTAATTTTGGTATTCTTGGGTTTAACAATGTTATTATTGACTTGGTACAAAAATAACTTAAAGAAGTTTTTTTACTAATACGAAGTTTTTCTCTAACGTCTATAGGAAGAGAACTGTTTTCTTGAAGTCACTAAATTTGCTTTGATAGAAAGAAATATGTTTAATTTCAAGAAATCCTTTCTGCTTGTGAATAGGCGATTGATGATTACACAAAAACATAAATTTAATTACCCTGTACAAAAATTACCAGCAGGTATAGCACGACACAACTTAGAAGGCGCGCGGTGAAGCACTTAAGCCGTTGACACAGAGTCTATTATTGCTTAATCCACGCGCCTTCTAAGTTGTGTTAACCTGTAACACCGCTACGCCACTGTTTTATGACTTCCCAGTCCCCGTTGTAGTTTAATAATGTTTTTATTAACCCCATAATATTACCATTAAGGCGCATAAACATGAAATTATCCTTTGATGTAAATATTGCCTGAACTGAAACAGTTTTTGTGCCAAAAACACTTATTGGTATTGGATCACAACTTGCATCATTAAATTATTTTGACAGTTTCTGGCAGCTTTGTCCTTAAAATAAATTCGTAATAGGACTTGTTTAAATAACTATTTTTGGTTGCAACATTGCCTACAATTTTCGAGTCCTTTTACTCATAGGACACCGTTGTCTGATCTACCTATGTTACCTAGTTCATTTTATTTTTACCATATCAAGATAGCTGTAAGTTATAAATGTAATGGATAAATAAATAAATAAATAAATGATAATCATTTACTGATTCTAAAAATCGGTGTAGTTTTTTTCTACTCCTGAAGCGATTTAAGTAGTAAAATTATTAGAACGTTTATCCTAAAAAATTATATTTACATAATTATTCCAAAGTAAATTAATCGCGTATACAGAATACAATCACACGCCCCGATTGAAAGCGCTTCGTAACTAAGAGAGTATTTTCGGTTAGTAAACAAGCGACAGCATTTACCAAGAGCCCAATAACATGTTTTTTTCTGTTAAGTTACCTACTTATTACCAAACTTTTCAAATGATGATCACATTTCGAAAAACAGAATCGTAAGGTATTCGATGGCCTTGGTGAAGATATTAAGATGATCACGTTGGATGCTCAAGGCACGCAACTGGTATTTTTATAACCTATACTCATATTTATTCGTGTTTGGCCTCGTGGTTAATTGGTAGAGAATGCATTTAGGCATATTCACGACTGTCCATTTACGTCCCACTACTGGGCACAGGCCTCCTCTCACCACGAGAGCATGTAGGAATGGCCCGTAATTTGTATACTTACTTACTTTTTGTATGTGCAGTGAAGCCTACATAAATAAACTATATTTTAACTATCCTTAAAGGGAACCACGTTCATCTGAAATTCTTGGCTGGTCGGGGGTTCGATTCCGGCTCGCACCTCTAAGTTTACTTATTAATTTGAATTTACCACCGAGCTTTTCGGTGAAGGAAAACATCGTGAGGAAACCTGCACGCATCTGCGAAGTAATTCAAAGATGTGTGTGAAGTTTCCAATCCGCACTCGGCCCGCGTGGGGGCTATTAGCCCAAACCCTCTCGTGATGAGAGGAGGCCTGTGCCCAGCAGAGGTACGCAAATAGGCTGTAGTAGTAGTAGTAATGCCACAGAACGTTTTCATGCAATACGCAGATTAGTATAGGCCGCATTGAAATCATAGTTCACCCATGCGTTCCCTTAAAACGCGTCGGCTCTAGAACTAATCGATGTTGGGACAACAAAGCGGAGTGGTGTTTGAGCGCGCTATTGACTCTCCATACGATTGCGTAGCGAATCTCCACTTCATTTGCTTGAAATAAACCATGTTACTTTCTACATGCGATTATTTAGACATCAGACTGTTAGTTTAGTGTCACATGATGAATAAATGGAAAGAAATAATTTATTGTATGTACTTTAGGGTACTTTGTTTCTCTTTACGAATTTAGTTTTTCTACCTTTCATCAAGCTAAAAATTTTCAAGATGTTTAATTTCTTATGCAATTCCGGCCTTTGCCATGCTGTTAAATGAATCCATTCAAACGCTATTTTATCAAATGTTATGGTTTAATAACATTTTGATTTGAAGCTTTTGAAACAAACCCTAACTAAGTTTTATATGTATACCCTAACTAAGTTTTATATGTATATAAGACTTTTAAGTTCACTTCTTATTTAATAGAATAAGGCAGAAAAAGTTCCATTAGAAAGTAGTTTCAGTTCCATACCCTAAAGGCCTAACTTTCAGGATATTTGGTTGACCCAGTTAAACGTTGTCGCCCAAGGAACCTTGTGTGGGCACAACTTTCTGTTTTCTTTCAGAATTCGGATAATCTTTTGTTGGAACATCTTGTCAGGAAAACTTGATTATTGAATTAAGCTTGGTTTCCAGTAAGACTAATAAAAACAATAATTACTACTTCGTAATAGAAGAATATGATGCAAAAATATAAATCATATTTTTAACGATACACTTTTACCTGCAGCAAAAATGAAATTACCATCTTTTTAACAAACTTAAAATTTTATAAATAAGAAATCTTTGATTTCATAAGAGAACAAAAATAATTTCACGATTCATTTTGAAATAAAAAACAATATACTAATAGAACATTTTAGATCGAATCAAGTCTTTAAACGAAATGTTTTTATTATTAGAATTTAAGAGAAATATTACATCGCAATATTGTAAAAATGTATTTGAAATAAAATGCTTCATTTATATTTTCTTCAAACTCGTCAAATTAAGCTGGAGACAGATTTAATTTTTTTTTCTATTTTATCTAAGACGTAAAAAACACGAAAACCAATTAGGATTGTAACCATAGGGACTTATTCGTAGCATTTTTATTCGTTTGACAGTTGAATATTTTGTTTTACTAAATTGCTTTTTCAATAACAGGTGTACACAACTTAGAAGGGACGTGTAATTAGCAAAAATAGACTCTGCGTCAACGGCTTAAGTGCTTCGCCGCGGTCCTTCTAGGTTGTGTCGATCTATACCATCGTTCGATATTGTAGAGAGGGTACCATGTAACCATCATAATAAGAAGGGCTCCAAATAAAATACCGTTAAATCTTTAAAAGTATCATTTCATTTGTTATCTAGGGAAGTGCTAGGGTAGTGATAGGAAATAGCAGTGCTCGCACTGTTGTGTTCCGGTAGGGGTTAAGGCAGCCGGTGAAATTTCTGGCACAGAGGCGTTCCATCTTGGGCCTCAGGGTAGGCAACGCATTCGAGATCATATGGTTTCCTAATGGAGGATCATAAGATTTCGGCCGCAGTGACCACTTACCATCAGGTGGGCTGAGCAGGCGCTCGTTTGCCTATGATATAAAAAAGTCTGCGAGCCTTAGCTTTCCTTAATAGTTACAATTATAATGATGTACTGCAAGCTCCGAGTCTCCGAGTCTTCACCTTCCACTACAGATCTTCGTCCCTGCGGTCTCTCCATGAGCTAATAGCAACCCCCTCTACAATTGGTGGAGGTGCGGGGCAGTAGCCCATGGAGACCCCGCAGGCACGAAGATCTGTAGTGAAAGGTGAAGAACTAATTAAACTAAAGGTGAGTAACTATTAAAGAAAGCCAAGGCTCGCAGACATTTCCTGTCACTACTCTAGCACTTCCCTAGATAAGAAATAAAAAGATACTTTTCTTCTCATTATAATGGTTAAGTATACTGAAACAAAAAAAACTAACAAAACATATTCTACTCTTAAAAATACCTAATTTGAAAAGAAGACGTGTCAGCTCACCATTATGCAATGATGGCCAGCTTCCAAAATATCAAATAGGTATTTAGTATAATTTTGAAATCAAGCTATGATAAAGGTCTGTACGAGAAATATCATCACATTAATACTAAAATGTTTTCCACAGAAGATTAATACTGCAATTTAAGTACACAACTGAGAAGGAAAAAAAACTGAACGTGAAAAATTCGTTAAAATAACATAAACTCTACATTCTAATTCGTCAGGTGGATTTAAAGAGAAAACGAAGGAATGTAGGCTCTGTTGTTTTTAAGAAAACACGAATAGTATGAATAAATGTTATAAATACTTGGTGAATTTATCAATTTCTTCATTAACCCGCCGGCCACTCTTACCAACTGAATGATAATACCTGCTGCGCTGAAAGTACCACGAAGTACTCGTATTAATTACGATAATTGAATTGCTGTCATTGGAAAACGCAAAGTAGTTTATTAACCAACCTATGGTATTAATTAATAAAATAGTACAATTTGTGGTTTATATTTAATAACGTCGTTAAGATAACAATTGAAAAAAAATATAACATATTTTTATGAAGCCTACCACAATCAGTCATTTGGAATCACTAAGATCTCGCACTGTTTGGTCACACTGTGATGGTAACTACTGTACCAAATCCCTTCAATGGCAATGGTCATCAAGTTTATGTACGTGATTATATAGTTATTTATTTCGGTGCGTCTTCGTGTGGAGTGTTCCACGCTAGGACTCACCGTGGGCTACGCCTCCCTTAGCGTAATACTGGCATACCCCCATTAATTACTGGTTTCGGGTTAAACGAATGTTACGTAACTTTATTTTATATATATTATTTGGGTTGGGTTTTATAGGTAATATATATTGGCCGTCTTATAAATAGTGATGTGTGAAATAAGTACATATCACTACAACACGGCGGACACGACCTATAAGACCTCTTGTCCACGACACGGTTGTTCAACCGTACGGTGTGTTAGCCGTACGGTTGAAAAAACGTGCTAGCTTGTACATGACACGGCAAAATCACCGGGCGAGACATTGACTAAGTACTGGCTAGTAGCGCTTTTTACGCGGGCTGTGTAGGACGTGCTGCGTCATGAATTTTCTTACGAAAAAAAAAGATTATCGTTGCTTATTACATATACATATAGGAAACGGAAAATAGAAAAAAAAGGGAAAAAAGGTTTTGGATACATCCGATTTTAGGAAAAAGGGAGGAATATGGCGCGTTTCATACACTTGTCAAGAATATATATTATAATATATATATCTCATATTACAGGCAATGTAATTAATAATTCTTGATTTATGCTCATTTTATAAAAAAATCGGGAAACAGCGTATGTAGACCGTCACGAATCCGTGCATACGTCCGGCGCCGTCGACACACCCCGATAGACTGCCATACAACACTGGTGAAAATCACGCCGTGCGTAGACGCGGCGCGCCGAGGGGCATTCACGGCGCACACGGCCGCGGCGCCGTGCCGTGGCGCCACCGTGCACGTCTACAAGCTTTCATAGTGATCCATACAACACTGAGGACCGTGCCTACACGCGGCGAATTAACCGTAGATTTTCACGGCGATAAACCGTGTCGTGGACTAGAGGCCTAAAAGCACGATTTTGAACAAAAAGGAGAATGAAGTGTCTATGTTTGCTAAGTTTTACCTTTTCATATTTTTAATGTGAAATTCTTCTACATCCACTCCGCAATCACAAAGAATTTTATGCCTGAAAATTGGCCGCTAATAAATACAGGATCTGTTCCAAAGTAAGGAGATTATAGTAATCCTATTTGATACAGTATCTTGGCTAAGTCGGAACGGGCGGGGTAATAAATAAAATATCTGTGATAAACCACTTCCCTGTAATAGTACATTACAGACCTAGGGTGGTGAATTCGTAAATGTCCCAGATCGCAGGTTTCTGTGGCCCGAACCGAAGGTGAGGGCTATAAATATGCGATCTGAGGCTTTACGAATTACCGCCCGTAGTTTGTCAAAAGTTTTACGTCTTGCCTTGGCCAAGAAGTGAGATTTTCTCTCCGCGTAGCGGGCAGAAAATCCCACTTTACGGCCAAGGGTGATGTAAATAATTTAATCAAACAATGTAAAGTTTAAAAGTAGGTAGGTAGGTAGGTAGGTAGGTGAAGCCGTGGTGGCCTAGTGGTTCGACCTACCGCCTCTCATGCCGAGGGTTCGATTCCGGCTCACAGTTTACAGCTCTAAGTTTACTTATGTGCGAAATTCAATTTGAATTTACCACTGAGCTTTTCGCTGAAGGAAAACATCGTGAGGAAACCTGCACGCATCTGCGAAGTAATTCAAAAATGTGTATGAAGTTCCAAATCCGCAATGGGCCCGCGTGGGGTCTATATAGCCCAAACCCTCTAGTGAGAGAGGAGGCCTGTGCCCAGCAGTGGGACGCAAATAGGCTGTACTACTAGTAGTAGTAGGTAGGTAATTATTTCTAAGTGTTAAGTGTTAGTAGTAACTATGACTTATCGGATGAATTTCAAATAACTGTGGCGGACGTACGTACTCATTTGAAATATTTTCAATGCCGTAATTTTCAAACCGTTTCACAGGATAAGCTCTTTTATATGATATATTTCAAATACCATGGACTTCTTAATCATTTTCCTGTAATCTATAGGTCAATAACTAACCTCCGTATTTTTTCCAAAATTTTAGGTCCAGTGGTTTCGGGGATAAGGGGACCCAAAAATAGGGTCTATGTTTAAAATTCATTTATTTTCGTTACACTTTACGTCCGTCTTTGGGTCACAAACTTACATATACGTACCAAATTTCAACTTAATCGGTCCAGTAGTTTCGGAGAAAATCGACTGTGACAGACGGACGGACAGACACACGAGTGGTATAAGGGTTCCGTTTTTAGGGTTCCGAAGTCCACAAGGAACCCGTATAGTTTCGCCGTGTCCGTCCGTCCGTCCGTCCGTCCGTCCGTCCGTCCGTCCGTCTGTCCGCACTATTGCTCGGAGATGCTTAGTTATAGAAAGCTGTAATTTGGCATGAATATACATATTAGTTACGCTGACAAAGTGGTACAATAAATTTTTGGCCCCCTAAGTGCCCCTATGTGGCCAATTTGCTGAATAAATGATTGAATTGAATTGATTTTTTTTTATGGGGTACCTCCCCTACTCGTAAAGTGGGGATGTTTTTTTTTTCTTGCGTACCCCATGGTGCGGCATATCGTTGAATAGGTCTTTAAAAAAAGTTGTGGGTTTGTTAAAACCATTTTTGATTAAGTGATGCGTTTGTGAAATATTAAGCTTTAAAGTGCTATTTTTTGTTAGAGTCACGTGTCCCCCCCCTCTGCCAGCTAAATGGTGGTATTTGGATGGCTGAAAAAAATCACGGTTATGGCATATATAACGTAGTTGAAAGGAAAACTATCACAGCTAAGTAGGCTGTACAAACTTACGAGTCATAGTCGACCAACTTATGAAATGATTAAAAAACCAATGATTTTTCTCGAGCGGCAGGGGCGTCGGGCGGGCACGTCATACCACAGGCTAGCTAGATGCTAATAAGTCTTAGAAAGGTACTGTGGGCATCCTCAACTTCGGAACCCTATAATTTGGGCGTGGCCCGACACGCACTTGGCCGGTTTTACCTCTTGAGGTTCGGAACCTTAAAAATGATTAAAAAGTGTAGGTATTCTTTTATTTCTTTAACCGCTGTAGGTGAACATTTTAAAAGTATTTTGTCAAACTTAGCCCATTTACTTAATTTATGTTTCAGAAGGGATAATAATGATGGTGGATTACAACTCTCCGTTCAGAACAATTCATAATTCATTTTTTATTAGTCTCATTTACATATAATACAAACTTCCAATGTTTTTAACTATGTATTTACTTACCTACTTAAAATTTAGCAAACCAAATGAACTGAATTGATGGCCATCGGGAGGTTTGATTCAACCGAACACAACGGATACTATACTCTTGATGATTTAAGTAAATACTACTACTACTACTACAACAGCCTATTTACGGCCCAATGCTGGGCACAGGCCTCCTCTCATCACGATAGGGTTTGGGCTATAGTCCCCACGCGGGCCCAGTGCGGATTGGGGACTTCACACACATCAATTCAAATTCGTTCAATTTTGAATTTGCATTTACCACTGAGCTTTTCGGTGAAGGAAAACATCGTGAGGAAACCTGCACGCACCTGCGAAGTAGTTCAAGTAAATACTGTAGGTACAAATGAAATGCGTGTGTAACTATAATTATAAATTGAAATTTCAATACTCCAGGAGACCATCTTCAAATAAAAACCGGCCAAGTGCGTGTCAGGTCAGGTTTCTTTCCTAATAAATATTAGTACATTACAGACCTAGGGTGGTGAATTCGTAAATGTCCCAGATCGCAGGTTTCTGTGAACCGAACCCGAACCGAAGGTGAGGGCCATAAATATGCGATCTGGGGCTTTACGAATTATCGCCCGTGGTTTGTCAAAAGTTTTACGTCTTGCCTTGGCCAAGAACTGAAATTTTCTCTCCGCGCAGCGGGCAGAAAATCCCACTTTATGGCCAAGGGTGATGTAAAGTCTTTTATAGTGTTAAGGAGTTTTTTGAAATGGATATGGTTTAATTTTAATTGTTGAAAATACTAACGAACCTCATATCATAAGTAACATTTTTCTTTAATTTTAATTTCAACATACAATAATTATCTATAATGTTTAATGTACCAATTTCAGTGTTTATTTGTATCTTTTTTGATTTGTGCTTATGCAATAAATTACTTTGACTTTGACATTGAATTTGGACACGCACAATGTCGGGTTCCATAGGTGCCTAATTTATGAAAATGTATTTATTTTTAACATTTTTTGTCGTGTTTTAATCACGTTTGAAATCACGTTCTCAAAAACGGCTCTAAGGGCCTTATCACACATGCGATTTGCGAGCGAGTTGAAAGCGTTTTTCAATACAAAACTCGTACGCGGCGAACTCGCGGCGTGTCCGCCTCCATACAAAACTCGCTTGCGAATCGCAAGTGTGATAACGCTCTATCGATTTCGATGAAATTTGGTATAGGGATTTTTGGGGTGAAAAATGGATAAAGCTAGATCTCATATTTGTCAAAAATCTTTTTAAGCTATTTTCAACCGAGCAGAGCTCGGTCGTCCGGGTACTCCAATCATTGTATTGCCTCCCTTTCTGTTCTTCATCTATGTGAAATCATCGTCATCATATCGGTATATCATATCATTGATATACTCCCACGGCTGACACGGCCTATAAAAGCACGATTTCGATTATAATTCGAATGAAGTGTCAATGTTTGCGTGCGCGGACGTCTGTGTGCGTGCGAGGACGTCTGTACACTTGCAAATGTGTGTGTGCCACTACGCGGACCGATGATTCACTCTCCATCTCCGGATGAAACAAATGACAGTAAGGGCGAGTTGCACCGGCTAGATTCAGGCGGGTGATTCCGTGGCCATTCTGTAAGTATACTATTAAATATTCTGTGACTCTGGCAACGTTTGACAAGTAGGCCGTTGAGACGCGAAAAGCGAGGTACTAAGGAGTGGGAGCCGTGGGAGTGGGAACACAAACCATGTATTAGGAGTCCCCTATGTTACGCTCCTTTCTCCATACAAACGTAGTTACGTTTTATTTCGCAAACTACCTATCAGATTGGCATGTTTTACAAGTAATATCAAAGTAGAAATATAAGTGTCCAAAATACACTTTGATTATAATAAATTGAATAACAAAAGAAACAAGGAGGATTTTAGTTTCCTCCATACAAACTTCAACATTTAGTTTCTTGGCTGTAATTTAATCGTGTTTTATTTTACCACGACTTTTACTAACTTCGGACACTCACAATAATGATTTTATTATGTGTACCAAGTTTCGAGTCTATCTGTTTATTAATTTGAGAATAAAAGCGAAACTACGTTTGTGTGAAAAGCGGAGAAACTTCGTGCGTACTGGGAACTCTTAAGTTCATTAATTATGTTCAATAATATTTCTGTGCGTATCAACGTATAATACCGAGATTTGTCGGTATTCCCGCTAAGTCTCGATTGTAACAGATCGGCACCATCAAATTTAATTACACTCCCAGATACCTAATGGCCTTTTAAGGTAAAGTTGCTTGGGAAGTTGGAACTGTCGTAACTTAAGAGTTTCACATTACTTGTCGATTTAGGTAACGTTTATGAACCGTAAGAAAAGTTTTCAATGGGAAATAAAGAATTTTTCTCAAACATGCTCGGAAATGTTCGTGTTACTTTCAAAAAAAGAAGACGCGAGGCTGTCCATTGCCGGCCTTGGCCAGCAAAAACATTATTGTCGTGTGTGTTTTTTTTCATTCGCTGGCTATTTGAGACACCTCTAGAAACTGACAAATCCATGGAGGTAATAAGTATAACTTCCATGGCCAAATCATCCACGATCATGGAAGTAGTAAATACTGATGTGGGGTAAGTGCGCCTAAATTTATTTCGCCCCTATGCCTTGTAAACAGCCAACTACTAGTTGAGTAATATTTATAGGTTTCGATATATTTATGGTAGGCGCACTTCCTGGCGCACTTGCCCCGACTGACCTTACGTATTTCCTCGCTGTTTGAGAAAAGCATTATATATACCTCGGCCGCAATTGCGATTGCCGGACTCGTACTAATAGAAGGCTTCGCTTCGCTCAGCCTTCTAACTGACTCGTCCGGCAATACGCTAGTTGGCGGCCTCTGCAATAATGTACTATTAGCGTTATGGAGTTTCACGAGGTAAGTACCTTTGTAATTTCGAGTAGGTAAATAATGACTAAGCGCCGCGCGAGCTTTGTGTAGACGGGGATATCACGAATATAAATACAGCTATTCATGCTAAAGAAAAAGGATTAGCCGAACTAGTTAAGTTAACTTGAATTAAGTTAAAAATAATAAGCACACTTTCATTACGAATAAATAAAACATGATAAAAACTTACAAACCTAATTCTGTACTGCTTGATACGTAAATAATGTTTGGTTATTAATAAGACATGTTCTTCGCAAATCACCTTTTTTGTGTAAGCAGTAATCAAACTTTGGTTATAACCAAATTAGGTAAAAAATGTTTTACCTTTTTTTAGCAATCTTTTTTTCAGTGCAGTTTCCAGATATGCATGTCGGTGTTTTTTTGTTTTTTTCACAACGTGTTTGTTCATCAGAAAGATTAGTACTCTTGTTTTAAATAAAATTTCGCATACAAGTGTATTTTCTTAAACATGCTCGGAAATATTTGTGTTACTTTCACAAAAAAGAGACGCGAGGCACTTCATTGCCGGCCTTGGCCAGCGGCAACATTGTTGTCGTGTTTGTGGCCCGCTACCGGTGCTGCGCTGGTAGTCCGCCGCACCGCCACAAACACGGCAATGAAGTAGTGGCCAGGTGGTGATGATGGTGATGATGTTATGTGGGTACTTTAAGGACGGTTGACCGCGGCTGAGTTCCGCGGACGTTTAGTCACATTATAGCTGTTGAAAAGCAAAGACGTAGTTTCCTTTGCCTCCCTTAGTGACTCCTAAATTGAGATCTAACATGATGGTTTTATTATTTCCTCACAGTTTGAGAAAAGCATTATATATACCTCGGCCGCAATTGCGATTGCCGGCCTCGTACTCATAGAAGGTTTCGCTTCGGCCAGCCTTCAAACTGACTCGTCTGGCAATGCACAACTTGGTGGCCTCTGCAATAATGTATTATGTATAAGATTTGATTTGTATATTTATGATTTCTGACTCTCAGCATGAGAGGTAGGTCAATACATTAGACTATCATAGCTTTGATTGGGGTTAATACTCTATTTCGCTGTAAAGTTCACAAAGTCAGATATATACGCTGAAGAAGTTCACTAACACTGAGTACACCCAAGGGGTTCCCAAAAACCCTTTCTAGGTATCGGTCGTGCGTGTTCGCGTCCCTGGAAGGCAAATGACAGTTATTTTGTACACTTAAGTACTAGATTTCGTCTTAGGTCTATATTTGGGAAAAAAGGTTTTGCAGAGAGAACATTTCGTACGAGAAGATTAAAGGGAATCCAGTTGGGATTCTAAAGACGACAAGGCTGACGGTTTGATATTGAGTTTGAGGAAATTTCCTCAAAATGTTGAATGGAACTCATGGTATGCATATACCTAACTTATTTATTTAAGGAAGATTTAATACATCTGAATGGATAGTACTAGGTTGGTAGGCGGTGCTCTGTACTAAGATGTGCAGAAGAAACAAACACAAAAAGTCATAAACATACTTAAATACTTTTATGTATAAACATACAAAAACTTACATATAAATAGATAACAGCCAAATAAATTAAAATATGTAATCCATTATCCAAGAAAAGAAAAGCAGTACGCTAATGCTCCTTAACCTTGTTCTTAAACACTGAAAGAGATTTAGCTAGTCTAAGGTCAACAGGTAGAGAGTTTCAAAGCAGAATAGCTTGGAATGTAAAAGATTTACTAAAAAAATTATAGGAGGAAATAGGCACAGACAGAAGGAAGTTTTGGGAACATCTCAGAGACGATACGTAACCAAAACGTTCCTTAAGATAGCGGGGAGTAGAAGGAATGAAAAGTACGCTATACAGAACACTAAGAATGTGGGCCTTTTGGCGAAAAAGGATAGGGAGCCACTTGAGTTGCGCACGAAAACTGGAAACGTGGTCATATTTGCGTAAACCAAATACGAACCGAATGCATAAATTTTGAATACGCTCAAGCTTGTTCAATTGCTCCTCAGTCAGATCAACATAACACATATCAGCGTAGTCTAAAATAGGTAGCAGGATAGACTGAGCCAGCGCAATTTTAGTGGCGGTTGTAAGAAAGTTGCGAAGTCGTCGCAGCGATATACCTATGTAGAACAGCGATTTTTGTTCTTATACAATTCTTTTTTTAGCTTTTAGTGACAGTTTTTTTATCATTGCGGCTTGAGACATATGACAGTCGACATACCTAGGTACTAACGATGTCGATAAAATCTGATGTACTTAACAATAATTCTTATCGTCTGGTTTCTGATAAACACACCGTTTTCTTATAGATTCAAACTTTTGGGAATTTCAAATGTTAAACGACATCTTGTTTTGCTGAAATTACGAGACAGCATGTTTAATTAAGAAAAAAACTTTTGAACATAGAGCACATTGGAAGTTTTAATCTAGATGCAAAAAAAACCTCCATATTTTCACTTCACTTGCTTTTTACACTAGAATGCGTTGGTGTAATCTATCTATCTATTCTATACTATACTGTAATTAAATAAAAGGGTAATTTTTCTGTCTCTTTATCTCTTTCTGTCTGTCTGTTTGTTAGAGTTTATCTACGGAACTAATGAACCGATTTGAATACAGTTTTCAAAGATAGATAGAGCATCATTCGGAGCTACATATAATTCGGAGCTACATAATAAGCTGTTTTATTAAAATCGGATATCGGAAAGAAAAGTTATCGTCAATTTTATATTCCACGGAGACGAAGTCGCGGGGCACAACTAGTTTGTACTATATAGCTGGCTAGGTCATGTGAGATGCTAGACGAGCGGCTTAGTGACATTTAACATAACTCTAAAAAAGAAACAAACAACGTAACCCAACTCAGCTTGGTTTAGGTACTATCTAGATAAAACGTGCCACATTTCTTTTTCCATACCATATATCTTACGTTGATTTCCTTCATCGAAATGCTCAGTGGTAAATTCAAATTGAGTTTCGCACAGAGGTGCGAGCAGGAATCGGACCCCCAACCCTCTGCATGAGAGGCAGTTCGAACCACTAGGCCACCACGGCTTCTGCGAAGTAACTCCAAGTTGTATATGAAGTCCCCAATCCGCACTGCGCCCGGGGACACTAGTCCAAACCATCTCGTGATGAGAGGAGGCCTGTGCCCAGCAGTGGGACGCAACTAGGCCGTAGTAGTTGTTGTATATCTAACGTTACCTACGAGCTACAATTTCTCCCATACGGTAAACATAAAGGTACCTCACCGCTCAAGGCTCACCACGTGAAGACGTGCTCTATCGCCCGCATATAGTATCAAACCAATAATTACTAACTTCGGCGGCGGTTTTCACGCGTTCCGTAACGTGACTTCAAGTTCTCGTTCGTAGAAGTTTGAATTTTGATACGGTAAAGTCATTATTCATCAAAATCACAGTAAGCTGATGAGACCGTAAAATACTCGAAGGTAATCCATACTAACTTTATAAATGCGAAAGTAATGTCTGTCTGCCTGGTACCTCTTCTCCTCTCTTAACCAATTTAGTTGAAATTTGGTATTTAGATAGTTAGAGCCCCGGGGCAAGGATATAGGCTACTTTTTGTCAAATGCATAGTTTCCGCGGAAACGGAATATCCTAATCCCACGCGTAACGTATAAAATTGGACTCTTCACCATACCATTATCACCCCATGGTCCACATAAAAATATTAACGGAACTGAGAACAGTAATTTCATGTATAAACTATCCTGGTCCTATAAAAAGCTTTTTAAAATGATGTCGGAGACCGGCGGCACTATCTCATATCCTGTAACGGAAATTAGGATCTTAAATGTACACGAATCTGCATTGCAGATACTGTCCTGAACATTGCTTTATATCTTACTAGCTTCTACTACTAGGAATTCGGTCATAGCGTTCCCGCGGGAATTGAGCGTTACACTATAACAATTTATATACTAAAACCTTCGTCTTGAATCACTCTATCTATTAAAAAAAACGCATCAAAATCCGTGGCGTAGTTTTAAAGATCTAAGCATACAATACGATACAATATACTTTATTGAACACCACACAATCAAGGAACAGTACAGACATAATGTAATTACACAAAAAGGTATGGCATACAGCCGGCGGTCTTATCGCATACATAGGGACATACAGACAGCGAAGTGACTTTGTTTTATATTATACATATATGTATAGTGAAACGTCATATAGTGCCTTATATGAATAAGGTAACCTCAAGTAATATAGAAGGAAATGTTGGAAATATTTTATGCCATTTTCATTTTTTTTTACCGTAAGTATCAATCATTTATTAACATACAAATTCGGCAACTTAAAAATAAAATAAATGAATTAGAAATAAAATTTAAAACTAGAACTAAAAATAAAACTATAGAAAAAACACCCCTTCCAAAATTTCAGTTTGCGGCATGGTGCCCATAACGCTGGCGGCGTTACCTCTCTGGATTGTTAAAGAAATCCTTTGCGATATAAATATATATATCCTTTTCATTATTCTTTCCACCCCCGAAGTGTACTTAGCCTTTGTTTTCAATGTTGAACATTTAGCGAAACTTTTTCTAACTCACATAAGTGATTCAAGCACTTGTTTCTCGTTCAATTTTCATAATTGCTTTTTTCAGCTCAGTAATATGACTATAAGAAAGTATATTGGAAGAAAAGACTTTTCTTTTCTTCTGCTAGCTTTGTTAAATCTCTATTAAGTATGTGTATTATTTGTGCTATGCAACTCGCCCTCCATCTCATTTTTTGCCGTTGCCAATTCACACGGCAACATGCAATTATTTTTTACTAACCATTGCCAGCGACTTCGTCCCACGTAGACTTAGAATTTCCGTACCTGACGATAACATAGATGGTTATAGTTAGAAAAGTATTAAACCTGTGGAAATCGGGTTAAAAAGTATCCTGTTATTTTCAGGGTCTCAAACCATTTCCAAACCAAGTTTCATCAAAATAAATCCCGCTGTTTTGACATAAAGGAAGGACAAACACACTTTCACATTTGTAATATTAGTTTGGAAGTAGGTATGGATTTACAAGGCATTAGGCCCATATCGCCTTCCTGTACTCATCACTTGTTTATTCAGCGCATTACTCCCGATAAGTTCCCAGGGTATAGGTATCTATTGAGTTATGCTTCGCGGACGGATGTAGGTATATTACGCCAGGTTAAAGGCGCTTCTGAACATACCCCGATTTGCCTCGATCTACATATATATGTATAAACTGGCTGTCTGTAAAGTCGGTTTACGGACGATAATTTTATTCGTGATAACGTCACGTAACGCTACAACGCTACTTGACGCTACTATTGGGCCATGTTATTTCGTGGACGCAGCTGGCGTTTAACAATTTATAAGATGTTGTCACGTCAACAATCCAATCGTAATGTTGTAATTTTGCTAAAGATCTTCTGCAAGCTAGAATTATAAAATGATTAAAAAGGAGCAATATCTACTCCTAAGATTGTAAGAGAGAATGACGCTGGATCTGCTTCTCCTAAAAATGAAGTTCACAATCTGATTTTGCGACTGATGGCAGATAAAAAAGAAACAAATAAGTTGTAATACAAATCTATGTAAAGTATACTCGGTCTCTATTGCAACATACAATGCAACAGCCTATCAAAATTGCCGAATCCAGTAGGATTAACATATCATACCTACCTCGTAATTATACCTAGTGTATTCATTGGACCATCTGAAGTTGTGTAGATGATATATATAGATGTTTTAACAGGCTCAGGATTTTGTCCTTTTGTTTTAATAACGCCTCAAATAATACGAATAACAGTTTGAACAAGAGAACGTGATGTTTTTTTCTGTTTTATTCAAGTTGATTCACCCGGCCCGTCTTTGAGGTTCCCAGTAGGCATGTTTTTACTGTTCTCTCGGAATGTTGTTTGATCTTTAGGGAAATGAATATTCATGTAGTTATGATTACAATACAGAAGAAGAAAATACAGATTGATCCACGAAATCTGGCACAAATGGAATGAATGAAAGTAATGTCACTTGTCACCGTGCCAGAGAAATCATTCTTATCAAAGAGGCGATTTTCTGTAAATTTGGGTTCGACCTGTATGTAACCAATTTATCACATAAATAATTATTATCATTCACTCGTTGAATCCATTCGCACAAGCTTTCGTGAATCGATCTTTACGATGCCATAAGATTTTGGTATATTGATTTGGCCCATTTTCACCACATTTTTTTGTCCTCAGCATCCGTTGGCCGCATCCTCAAGTTTCTCGGCAGCACGGGAACTCCGATGCTGACAACGGGTGGATTCTCCTTTGACTTCGTAGAACCCAAGCAGAACTGCAGCGCTGAATTCTACATGCTCGTCCGCGCCGGTCCAGTTGGCTTCAAGGACCTGGCCTTTTTCCTCATCGACCTCTTGAGACAGTGAGTGAATTCTGTAATTTTTAAGCTGGCACTGCACTGGACTATATTTGTCAAATATTTGTGTTCCATCTCTGTAAAAAGGAGGGATGTTTTAACTTTAAACTATTTTTCTACCAGTGGCATCGTAATGAGCTGCTAATCAAGAACCAATTGTCGTAATTCTTTGGATTATGTTGGTGACCCTAGTTCTACTGCGGATATCCTAAGAATTGCGAACGTCAAGTGGCAGTGGGCGGGGCATATTGCTCGCAGGAACGATGGCCGATCGGGACAGAAAGTTCTCAAGTGGCATCCGCGAACCGGAAGAGGAGCTGTCGGTAGGCCTCCGACAAGATGTAGCGACGAACGACGAAGATTGTGAAGTTCGCGAGAAACCGGTTAAAGCGAGAAGGTAGCACAGAATCGGTCTGAGTGGCGTACCTAGGGAGAGGCCTATGTCCAATTGTCCAGATGATCGAGTGTTGTTTTAACCAAGTTCACCGTAAATAGGGTTAAGGATACATTTGACAGACTACAGCCAAGTGAATGTTGCCATAAAATATAACAGCCATATTAACAAATGGTTTAATGTACCTACAAATCATTTCATCATAGGACATTGGGATGAGTAATTAAGAGAAAATATAAATTTGACCATTTGAGAATGTGATTGTTATTTAAAGTATAAAAAAATAAAAGAAGAATAAAATTAACGAAGTCTGTTAACCAGCGAAGAAAAGGTAAGGTGTGTGTTTTTGGTGAAGGTACTTAACAATTAAATCCAAAAAGTGATCATTATGTGATCACTTTTTGGATTTAATTGTACACAAGAAATATTTTTAAAAAAGTCGACTATTTTTTGGTATGTACTTATATAAAAATCCTTTGACATTTACCAAATGATTGTACCTAGTACCAACAATCATTTGGATGTTTTTTGGTAATTAAGATTCCAGAAGAACTGTAATACCAAGTTTATTGGAAACTCCCTGCTGAACTTATCTCAAGTTTCACGAAAATATCCGGTAGGGACAGGGTAGTCTGAAATTTTCTTCTCAGTGGCTGTTACGTAAAGTATTTCACCTAAATGTTCAAGTAAGACTTTTTACTTTTACTTTGTTTCACTAAAAGGGTTGAATCATTTATCATATTTGTTTTGACGTGATAACGACTTATAAATCGATGAACGCCGGCTGCGCGCACGAAAGAACATGACGCAATAGTAACGTTACGGTGCAAGCGAGAGCGCGGAACAAACGATCGGCCTAAACGTGACGTTTTCACGTAAAATTATCGTCCGTAAACCGACTTTATAGACAACCAATTTTTTTGTACAGTATTTTAGTTAAATAACGATGAAACCAAGCAGTGATTTGAAGATTTATACAACTGATACTGACAGAACTCATTGAACTTTTGTTATAAAAATACCAAGGCAATAGTTTTACGCGAACAAGTCTAAAATAGAGTTATTTTATAAGAATAAATTCATATTTCGTAGACCCTCTACAACAGCTACGGCGTAGCATCGTTCCGTAGCGAAAAACTCTCTCAAACGTTTAGTGACTTTCTTCAAGTATTTCAAGACATTCAATATATAATTTAACCGTAGGTATCCATAACTTTCTACTTCCATACTAACATTACAAATGCGGAAGTATCTCTTTCTGTCAGTCTGTTACCTCTTCAACCATAAACCGATTAACCGAATTAGATGAAATTTATCGTTGCGTAAATCCTGGAAGGACATGAGATAGTTTCCCGTTAGTCATCCATTTAAAACCACATGAAAAAGGAAAGTTTATTATGAAATGTATTCAACTTGTATTAAGTCGTAGGCAGCAGCAAGTTATTATTAAGAATAGTAAATGTTTATTTGCAAGAATACATAGGATTACAATAATCCATATTAATATTATAAATGCGAAAGTAACTCCGTCTGTCTGTATGTCTGCCTGTCTGTCTGTCTGTCTGTCACCTCTTCACGCTTCAACCGCTGGACCGACTGAGATGAAATTTGGCATGGAGATAATTGGAGTCCCGGGAAAGGACATAGGCTACTTTCTATCCCGGAAAAACGCATAGTCCACGCGGGAACGCGATAACCGAATTCCACGCGGGCGAAGTCGTAGGCAGAAGCTAGTGTATCATAATACAGTATTCAACACCAGTATAGTATGGCATGCAAATATTCGTGTCAGGATAGATAGATAGGTCTTAAAATTTAAACTTGTTATAATCAAATAATATTACACATACTCCAGTTACAAAATATATTTCATACAATTATTGAACTAATTATTTATTATACTTCACAAATTCGATATATTCCTTAATGCTATAAAAACTATTAACTGAGCACGAAAGCCCAAGCTCAAGGTTTGCCAGAGAGCAATGGAGCGCAGTATCTTAGGCGTCCGAAGAACTGATAGGATACGGAACTCGGAACTGCGCTCCAAGACTCAGATTGCAAATGTTGGGGTACAGAAAGCCAGACTCCACCAAGTGGCTAACTGGCTACCTCGGGACGAACATCGTTGCAGAGGCAGACCTAGACGGAGATGGCGCGACGACCTAGACAAGTTTAGATCAGATTGGCCAGAAATGGCAAAGAACAGAGAGGAGTAGAAGAGAGGAGGGAAGGCTTTTGCCCAGCAGCAGCAGTGGGTTCTAATAGACTAGATAAGATAATCTAAGTATATAAAACTCAAAGGTGACTGACTGACTGACATAGTGATCTATCAACGCACAGCCCAAACCACTGGATGGATCGGGTTGAAATTTGGCATGCAGGTAGATGTTATGACGTAGGCATCCGCTAAGAAAGGATTTTGCAAAATTCCCACGGGAACGGGTCAAATAGGGATTTTACTTTTTAATATTTCTGCGCATACGAAGTTACGGGGAAAAGCTAGTATAAGATAAGAGAGGCAACGGGAGACCCTCGCGCCGGCAGCTTTTTCGCGCAAAGATTGGCTATTGCCATACAGCGAGGGAATGCTGCCTGCGTGATGGGAACCCTTCCGAAAGGCCCTAATTTAGGTTTTTAGGTTATTGTTTAGCTTTATTTCTGTAAATTTAAATGCTACGTATTTGTAGTTTATTTTTAATTTTTTTAACTTATTCTTTTCTGAATAAACTGTATACCCTCATCTGCCACGAAAAATAATATAGGTAAGTAACTACGTACCTACTTAATACGTTTAGTAACGTTTTCACAATTCTTGCCAATAACTATACAATGGTCCTTTAAAAAAAATGGCAGTGCGGTTCTGTATTGGTTACCCTTCAGTATTTTAATTAAACTGAAATTAAGTTATCGCATTTTGAACTCTATACGTCTTTCAATCTTTGGAATCGTCGGTATCCATATTAATTCCGAATCCTAATTCCATAGTCAAGTTTGCATTGTACCTGATGCCAGAGTTACATAGAACTAGTTGAAATTCACGAAACTAACTTAGATATTAATTGAAATTAAATGCTCGGTAGGCGTGTAAGTCCTTCAGGAATAAGGGCTTGGGAAATTTAGTGGAAATATCAAACGGGAAATTTGAAATTGGGAATCCATACTAATATTATAAATGCGAAAGTAACTCTGTCTGTCTGTCTGTTTGTTATCTCTTCACGCTTCAACCGATGGACCGATCGAGATGAAATTTGGCATGGAGATAGTTGGGGTCCCGGGAAAGGACATAGGCTACTTTTTATCCCGGAAAAACGCATAATTCGCGCGGTAACGCGATAACCGAATTCCACGCGGGCGAAGTCGCAGGCAGAAGATAGTATCACTATAAAATTATTTCTGATTGTCTCAGTTGGTAATGACTCTGCCATATCCGATGGTCACAGGTTCGAATTGTGTGATATGAGCACGAATATATGTACCTACTTAACTCGACTCATTGATATTTAGTGTCATAGTATTCATATTTTGTGTCTATTTGTCTGTAAGTAAGTATTTATCATAGTTGCCCAGCGTCCGTAGTGCTTAGTTTAGGGCTAAGTCAATTGTGTGAAATTTCCTGAAATATTTATTATTATTATAATTACAAGGAACAAAAAACAGAAAAAATACAAAAATACTTATAGAAAAAAAATACCATTTCCAAAATATTATTCCCTAGAAACATATAGTTAATACCTATTTCTAAGGCTTTTCGATGTTTTTATAAAATATACGCCTACAGAAATAGAGTAAGGTTATATATGAGGAGTTTCTTTTTTGATTTGCATATAAAGTTTCGTAATATTTTAACCCTTTCCAGTTCCCGTTTTATTCAGAACAGGGTTACTATCTCGCTATACCTGTAGCTAATAAAAATAAAAATAAATATTCTGCTAATAATAATAACTGAAAAGTGTTTGTTCGCTCGTGTTTGAATAAATTGTTTACTTCAAATAAATTACTTAAGGCACCTAAAGCTAAATCAGAAATGATAACATAATATTTAAAGTATTTATTTGAATTCTGTTTAAAAATTTTCCCGAATAATCTACTGAGTGACTGCTTCTCAAAATAACAATGGCAGCCCAAAATCCATGTTGTAGGAAAAATTATTATAAGTTTATCACTTCGTGATTTGAAATTGAAGAGCTTCTAAAAGTAGTTTCGGTTTTATTAGTGGTCATAACAAAAATTTTTCATCATCCGAATTGACCTTAACTTTCACCATCCATGTAAGGCAATAATTCTGTTAATATTTGTTAGTTAGTAAAATAGATAAATGAAATATATCGGTTCACAACTTTACAGTAAGGAAAAGACTCAAATTCGTACGTAACAACTTTACACATGCGACCTTATAGATTCAGCCGCAGGTTTATTCAGTTAAATCAAAACCCCAGGCCTAAGCCTATCCGAAAAAGCCCTAATTCACATTGACAGCAAAAAAGCAGCAACTTTTCATTTAAATTGAATTTTCTGGACAGCTAATCAGATTAAGGAAGAAAATTGGCACAAATACTTGATTTAAGAAAATACTGAAATACTGCTGAGAATTTTTGTGGCATTTTTGTGGTAAGAGGCCACTGTCCCGAGACCCGAGGACTAAGATTTGCCTCCATGCTAGAAATTTTATAAGCCTTTTTTAATTCACTACCAGAATTCACTAGCGCTTGATATTTGGTTCAGCCGTCTCGAGGTAAGACAGCGTCGTCTAGCTGCGCTAACATGACGAACACTTAGATGTACTCTTTGGGTAATAAAATTATAAGGGCACACCAAAAAAGGTACCAAGGATAGATTTTGTGAAAGAGGATATGCTTAGAAAGGGTGTGGATAATTTGGGGATAGCAGATGATTAGAGAAGTGGAAAAAAGGAACACTTTGTACCGACCGACCCCTCGTAATGTGAGATAAAGGGAAAGGAGATATCATCCGGAAAGAATATTACCTTCCCAGTATTAAACCTGGATTAAATTAAAAAAAACTTGCACAAGTTGAGTGGCATAAGAAGTGTAAAGAAGGGACAACTTTTTCAATTTTTTCTGAAGACTGGCTTACTACGAGACAACTTCTTCAAGTTTTGTTGCTAGTCTGCAAGGTTTAACAATATTTTTTTGTTTACAAACACTGAGACAGATTGGAGGTTTTTAAAATTTATTTTTTAAATACTACCAGATTATCTAACAACATTTTTAGGTAGGTGTAGCTATACTAAATATTTTCACTTTTTGAAAATTCGTTTTTAGCAGTCTTATATTAATACGCGAATGAAATTAAATCCATCTTTTATAGAAAATTAAATATTCCATTACAATCAGAATTCTTTATTGGTTGCTAAAGAAGAAGGGAATCCGTATAAAAGGAGAAAAAAGTGGCAATATCTTAAGTAAAACGGTGGAATGTTAAATTAATATGAGAATAGATTTTCCGGGTCCATCCCTTTAAATCTTGGCGGTGTTTTTATCAGGTAGTGTTGGTATGGCTATATTAGATCACGGAGATTGTATTGTCGTCCAAAAATCATACTAATATCTTTCGGAAAAAAGCAACTGTCACAATTGATTCACTCTTTGGGGGGCCGGCCGTCCCAGCTAAGTGCTGTTAGTGATAGTGTGAAATTTCAGAAAGGCGCTCACAGACAGTACAATATCTAAGAGCGTTATCACACTTGCGATACGCGAGCGAGTTTTGTATGGAGGCGAACACGCCGCGAGTTCGCCGCGTACGAGTTTTGTATTGAAAAAACCGGCCAAGTGCGTGTCGGGCCACGCGCAAAGTATAGGGTTCCGAAGTTGACGATGCCCACAGTACTACCTTTTTAGGACTTATTAGCATCTAGCTAGTCTGTGGTATGACGTGCCCGCCTGACGCCCCTGCCGCTCGAGAAAAATCTTTTTTTTTTTTAATAATTTCATAAGTTGGTCGACTATGACTCGTAAGTTTGTACAGCCTACTTAGCTGTGATAGTTTTCCTTTCAACTACGTTATATATGCCACAACCGTGATTTTTTGCAGCCATTCAAATACCACCATTTAGCTGGCAGGGGGGGGGGGGGGAGGACACGTGACTCTAACAAAAAATTGCACTTTAAAGCTTAATATTTCACAAACGCATCACTTAATCAAAAAATGGTTGTAACAAACCCACAATATTTTTTCAAGACCTATTCAACGATATGCCGCACCATGGGGTTCGCAAGAAAAAACATTACATCCCCACTTTACGAGTAGAGGAAGGTACCCTATAAAACAATATATTTCAAAATTTTATTGTACCACTTTGTCAGCGTAACTAATATGTATATTCATGCCAAATTACAGCTTTCTAGAACCAAGCATCTCCGAGCAATAGTGCGGACAGACGGACGGACGGACGGACATGGCGAAACTATAAGGGTTCCTTGTGGACTTCGGAACCCTAAAAACGCTTTCAACTCGCTCATATCTCAAGTGTGATAAGGCCCTTAGACCATAGATAACGAGAGCAACCGAATTACGCAGACAAGACAGTGAATTCGTGTACTATATATCATTTGGGTACCTACATTAAATGAAAATTTAAACACCAGCCAACGGTTTTTGCCGCGACCATTTAATTTAGATAAAATGGTTTCATCACCATCATCATTACAGCCGATAGACGTCCACTGCTGGACATAGGCCTCCCCCAAGGCTCGCCACTCAGACTGGTCCTGTGCCACTCGCATCCACCGCGTTCCCGCGACCTTTAAAAAGGATTAAAAGTAGGTATTTGTTAAGAAGCTATCATTTCAGACACTTCTTAGATTCTGTTTCATAGACAAATAAAAAAAACATGTTGTACAAAAACAATTCTCGAATACCTACCAAATTTTTTCGAACACGCAGTGCCTAAATTAGTAGTAGTCAATAAAACCTTCCACCTCTTTTGGGAATAGAAAGAAAAGAATCAACAAGTTCAAAAGAATTTAAATTATCTTCGTACAAAATTAATACAAAAAGGCTGTGTATTTTTATATTCAAATTTGGGAGTGAAATAAAATTAAAAGAAGAATTTTAATAAAAATTGCGAAGAGGAGAAATTGCTGGACTTGGCGGAAGGATGGTAACTTCATTATGAACTCACCTGGAGGCGAAGATAAAATCTTATTAAGTAGTATAAAAAGTAGTATAGAGGCCTTTGCCCAGCAGTGGGACAAAGTAGGCTCTTAATAATAATAATAAATAGTATAAAAAGTTAGTCTGTCGTCAACTTCCTCTTTTTTTATTTAATTTTCATGTCAATCGAGATTTTAGAGGCTTTTATAGAATTTGAACAAACAAATTAAAATACTAGCTTCTGCCCGCGACTTCATCCACGTAGAATTCGGCAATAGCGTTCCCGCGGGAACTATGCGTTTTTCCGGGATAAAAAGTAGCCTATATTTTGACCAGTATTATAAACTACCCCCATACTAAAGTTTGTTGCAATCCGTCCAGTAGTTTTAGAGTTAAATCCAGACATACATACAGTGTGAAGCCGTGGTGGCCTAGTGGTTCGACCTACCGCCTCTCATGCAGAGGGTCGGGGGTTCGATTCCGGCTCGCACCTCTAAGTTTATTTATGTGCGAAATTCAATTTAAATTTACCACTAAGCTTTTCGGTGAAGGAAAACATCGTGAGGAAACCTGCACGCATCTGCGAAGCAAATCAAAGATGCGTGTGAAGTCCCCAATCCGCACTGGGCCCGCGTGGGGACTATAGCCCATACTCTCTCGTGATGAGAGGAGGCCTGTGCCCAGCAGTGGGACGAAAATAGGCTGTAGTAGTAGTAGTATACCTACATACAGTCAGTCAAAACCCCGTATATAGCCGACTGCTATTTATATCCCATGTATTTAAAACGCATATTAACTGTTATCTTGTCACGCTACTTACGTCACACGTGAGCTAACCCTTCGCACGATGAGACAGCTTTTAGCTTATCGCTTTTATCGCTCGCTCCGAGTGGAATACAGTCCTCGTCGAGTGCCTCTCATCGGATAGATTGGTCGTGTAAATGTAATATGAACCTACCTACTGACTTTACTTTAGGTATCTTTATAATTAATAAATTGCCTGTACCTTCCCAATTGAAACAACAAAATTCAAAATTCAATCATTTATTCAGCAAATTTGTCACATAGGGGCTCTTTTACACGTCAGAAAAAGAATTTACCAGCGCTTCCTAGACCCATTGCTTGAGAAGAAGTGCCGCAATAAGCTCAACAGAAGGCCTTTTTTCAAAAATTCCACGTAGTTACAAAATTTACATTTGCATTATACGTATATAATATACATATATGTACGTACTAAAATTACATTGAAGGGATGTATAGTCCCTAACTTAAACTTACTTTGCTAATGTAGGAATTTCAAACAAAATAATATCAAAATCAGTTCAGTTGGGGCTGTTCCTTTCTGAACCATAACCAGTCAAATCTGAGTTTACTTCATTTATTTCATCCATGAAACGAAAAGTTAATCAAGTCCATACTAATACTAAAAATTCGAGAGTAACTATGTGTGACTGTCTGTTACCTCTTCATGCTTCAACTGCTAGACCGATTTAGATGAACCTTGGTATGGGAATAGTTGGAGACCCGGGAAAGTTCCCTCGGAAATTACCGCATTCCACGAGGGCAATGTCTCGGGCAGAAGCTAGTTACCTCGAGCTAAACCCATAGTTACTACTTTCAAATGAAAAAGATAGAAAATAAAAATGGTTCGCATGAAAGATACAGAAATTGTCTAAAATAAAAATTACCTATCTACCGAAAATTTTTTTTTTATTTTACCGTGTCATGTTACATGTAAGACGAAGTTGCGTACCTATTTAAAAACTGACTTAATAGTTATTGTGATCACTTTTTTATTAAAATCAAACTTGACTCTCATTTTTCAACACCGTCACTGTTTTTTGCACTAGTGAAGTGTTGCTCGCACTGACACGTTGTATTTGCACGCCATCTAGCTTCGAATGGGGGAAACTGCTGCTCATCACCGAGCCAGAGGCGCAAGTCAACGTGGCCGGCAAATCGTCGTGCCTCCTCATGATGAAGAGCTTAGCCAACTACTTGAAGAAGGAAGAAATAATCTACACACCCTGGGACACCACCTCCGACGCCGGCTTAAACTACACCGAGAACCTGAAAATCTATCTCGGCAATAAATACACAAGTAAGTCTAGTTTTATGAGCGTTGCCAATTTTGTTTCAACAGCACTCGACAAGTTTCTGACGTTTAAATACAGATGGCGCGCTTTGAACGTTCAACTACCCATCGCGAGATGGCGCTGAGGTTAAATCCACCCTCAGTTCCTCTACTTGTAAATAGATAGCGGTAGTGTTTACAACCTAAGGTATTCTTTCAACAGATTTGGATGGAATCGAGTGGTGATACTGTATGATACGCCTGCCTACGGATCGAGAGTTGGCGGCCAGGCGGGGTTCTTATTAGCGAACAATATCCACATGTTCATGACATTTCAAGGCGTAGACGTGCACGGAGCGGAATTGCAGCCGTGGCAGACGTATGAGGAATATCTGCTACAGAGCGTAGGGAACGTTTTCGCGAGTGAGTCTAATTTTGCGTGGATTGACGAGTTGGTTTGAGTTGCACCGTTTTTTTGCACGTCGATTGACAAGTTTGTATCCGCACGTCAAGCACAGGGATCTCCTTGGTTTCTAAGAAGGGGATTTAATTTGAATTAGAATATAAGTGGTTACGGTGTTCTAATCACATCGATGAGCTAATGCACTTTATAGATGACCTACCTCATCGAGCTTAGAAATCTTTATTACAGCTTTCGACAATATATTTAACTATTTTTAACCAACCTTTTTATCCGAAAGCCTTCGGTGATTCCTTCTAATTGCTTTAATAACTCGAAATATCAACTTTAATGAAATCGTTCACTATGCAATATATACCAGAGCTGGCTTACTAGCTACAGGTCATTATACCTATATATTATACCACCATACCATAATTTCCGAGTTCTTGGTCGTAGCAAGGTATTTTCCTAAAATAGCACACATACGAGTAATACGTCTTTTATCCTATTGAAGTTCAACAAAGGTGAATGGAATTAAGAGAACACAACTTTTCAGGTTACTTTACTAGAATCTTTGTTGTTGAGATGTGACACAATGAAAACTGTCAGCTTACACATACACTTCACGCTTCAAAAGATAATATATTTAGGTTTAAATATTTGCTTCAACACCCCTGTTAAGCCGCGTACTCACTATTATTTCCGTTGGCCGCAACAGTCGCTACCCGCGGAGCGGTTCCATACATTATCATGTACAACGACTGTTGCCACGATCGATCGCCGCCTCGGAATAGCAACTGTACGGGTCGCGGCACGTAACTTGAGCGGTGAGCAAAAGTAGAGGGGATTTCTGCACATGTTTACGACTCAAAATTCAAAATTCAATAATTTATTCAGCAAATTGGCCACTTTTACACGTCAGAAAAGAATTTACTAGCGCTTCCTAGACCCATTGCCACTAAGACTGAAGGGCCAATAAGCGCGCCCCTCTGCCGATGAGACCTTATTTTTGACTTCTGCGCATCGAAGGTCACCGCTCAAGTTCCGTGCCGATACCTGTAACCGGAATTACATGTCGTCAAAAATCGAAACTCGTACATACGAGTTTTGAAAGTCGGAAGTTACGTAGATACGTAACTTTACAATGTCAGGCGAAGCCTACGTCGGGAACATAATTATTTTTGGTTACAGTACTGTGTAATAGTTACAGGTATTTTTTGAGATCATGTAAATAATATAATAGAACAAAGCCAGTCTTATGTAAATATAGATATATAAAGTTAACACAGAAAGAGTTTTGTTGTCTCTAACAGATCGGTCAGTCACACGTCATTATTGAGCACCCAGCCTTAAACGCAATCCCGTTGTGAGTTTGAGCCCGTTCACTTTGTTAGCTTCTTTGAAATTCTCAACTTGAGCGTTTCAAGTAAGTAACATATGTGACATAAATTCAGAGTTACAAACTTCGGCGTAAACAAGCCGTCTGCGACGGTTGCGTAACTAAATTGTTTAATTTTTCACGTTTGGGAAGTTACAACCAAGCAAGCGTAGCGTCAATTTTAAACCTAAGTAGAGCCATGGACTTATTTTTTTTCATGCCAATGGTATAGGCAAACGAGCGCACAGCCCACCATCAGGTGAGTATCAACTCAAGGGGTCACTGCGGCCCATGGACACCGAAATCCCTTGATCCCCCATTAAGAAACCATAAGATCTTGAATGCGTTGCCTACCCTGAGGCCTAAGATGAAATGCCTCCGCGCCAGAAATTTAGGTACTACCTATTATGCTAACTCCACGAGTAGAGTAAGTACATTTTTACTTCACTACCTCGAAAATGTTCACGTTGGGGCTCGATTTCCATAAGCAAGATTCGATTTTAACCACTAGCGTGGAAAATGTTTTTGAATTTCGAACGGTGACTACACCAGAGGCTGACGTATGTGCTGACGCAATTTTTTTCTGTAAATAACAAAACCGGCCAAGTGCGTGTCGGGCCACGCGCAAAGTATAGGGTTCCGAAGTTGACGATGCCCACAGTACCTTTCTAAGACTTATTAGCATCTAGCTAGCCTGTGGTATGATGTGCCCGCCCGACGCCCCTGCCGCTCGAGAAAAATCATTGGTATTTTAATCATTTTATAAGTTGGTCGACTATTACTCGTAAATTTGTACAGCCTACTAGCTAAGCTAAGTAGCTGTGATAGTTTTCCTTTCAACTACGTTATATATGCCACAACCGTGATTTTTTCAGTCATCCAAATACCACCATTTACCTGGCAGGGGGGGGGGGGGGGACACGTGACTCTAACAAAAAAAAGCACTTTAAAGCTTAATGTTTCACAAACGCATCACTTAATAAAAAAATGGTTTTAACAAACCCATAATATTTTTTTAGGACCTATTCAACGATATGCCTCATCATTGGGTACGCAAGAAAAAAAAATACATCCCCACTTTACGAGTAGGGGAGGTACCCTATAAAAAAATATATTTCAAAATTTTATTATATCACTTTGTCAGCGTAACTAATATGTATATTCATGCCAAATTACAGCTTTCTAGAACTAAGCATCTCCGAGCAATAGTGCGGACAGACGGACGGACGGACGGACGGACGGACGGACATGTCGAAACTATAAGAGTTCCTTGTGGACTTCGGAACCCTAAAAAACGTAACGTTCTGAAGCGGCTTTTCACGGCGCCTAAGAAAAAGATATGCGGAAAAGTTAATCTAAAATCACATTAGCATTATGTACAGTCAAGGGCAATGATGTGTATTCTGCCAAAGCTTCACAATATGTAAATTATGTATACAGCGACTTTATTCATCTTTAGCCGCCTTGATCGGCTTACATATTGAGTGCTACTCTGGACCTAGATACGGGACTTCTTTTATTATAAAGGTGACGTGATGGTTTTTATTCTATTGTTCTTGCTGTGTTGTATTGTTTATTTTGTTATTGTTTTGTAGATGCGTGCAGTTTTTCTCGCGGCGCGTTTTACCTCCCCCGTAAAGCTCAGTAAATTGTATTTCGTTCAAGGAAATTATAACCCAGCGCCAATTCCCAATCGCCTCATTAAAAAAGATATATTGCCAAATATCTTAAAAGCTCTTTAACATTGCAAGAATCTCTCTTCATTTAATAAACCTGACAGCGAGATCTTTAATAGACCTTCGGGAAAACGTTCCCCGTTTCGGAAAAGTATATCGTTTCCCGTTCCGCACCAATCTAAAAGTGCGTGTCGGGCCACGCGCAAAGTATAGGGTTCCGAAGTTGACGATGCCCACAGTACCTTTCTAAGACTTATTAGCATCTAGCTAGCCTGTGGTATGATGTGCCCGCCCGACGCCCCTGCCGCTCGAGAAAAATCATTGGTATTTTAATCATTTTATAAGTTGGTCGACTATTACTCGTAAATTTGTACAGCCTACTAGCTAAGCTAAGTAGCTGTGATAGTTTTCCTTTCAACTACGTTATATATGCCACAACCGTGATTTTTTCAGCCATCCAAATACCACCATTTACCTGGCAGGGGGGGGGGACACATGACTCTAATAAAAAAAAGCACTTTAAAGCTTAATGTTTCACAAACGCATCACTTAATAAAAAAATGGTTTTAACAAACCCATAATATTTTTTTAGGACCTATTCAACGATATAGTCATACTTATTACGGTCCATTTTTGTCAAAATACCGCACTTTAGGAAAAAAGCAAGCCGCTTTGCCCAGTGATAGTAGGGACCAAAATAAGCGATTTGATCCGAGGCAACCTCTGATTCAACCCTTAGGAACAGAGATGGCGCCACTTGTTCAAAATTTTATTTAAAAATTTCTAAAACCTTAACGGGTTGTCTGATTTTGACGATTAAGATGTGAATCGAAAGAAAATGAATTGTTCTATCATAAAAAAAATAATAAAGTGGTAAAAAATTATGATAAATACCAGAAAAACCTTCATTATTGAAAAAAAAAATTTAGTTTTTTCGTTTTTTTGTAATTTTATGAAAAAAATGTATGAAACTTGTATATTTTTATATATTTATTATATTGCGCAATTTATTGAGCACTTATTACAAAAAACCGCACATCAATATCTTATGTAGTTCCGAAGTTATTAAACAATACACTACACGGTGCCAGTGCGGTGCTGCCGCCATACGTGCAATTTCGATACCTTACCTTGCCTCCCCGAAATGTTCAATGCCCTTTTTGTTAAAAATTTGCTATATGGGATAATGGTACGTTGTATTTGACAAATAATTAATTTAGTATTTTTATTAGGTATCTTATTTAAGCTGCGGTGGCCTAGTGGTTCGACCTCCGCCTCGCATGTAGAGGGTCGGAATTTCGAATCCGGCTCGCACCTCTAAGTTTACTTATGTGCGAAATTAAATTTGAATGTACCACTGAGCTTTTCGGTGAAGGAAAACATCGTGAGGAAACCTGCATACATCTGCGAAGTAATTCAAGGATGTGTGTGAAGTCCCCAATCCGCACTGGGCCCGCGTGGGAACTTATAGCCCGACCCTCTCGTGATTAGAGGAGGCCTGTGCCCAGCAGTGGGCCGTTAATAGGCTGTTGTGGTGGTGGCAGTGGCATTATCTTATTCATTCTTCCTCTTCAACGCTGGTCTTCCTGAAAATGAAATCGCTATGAAATATAGCATATGTTATGTCTGAAACGCTGCAGGAATTACAACAGATATTGGATGACCTAGCTCATTCATCCCAGCGCATTGGTCTCCGGATGAACTTGGTTAAAACCAATGTCATGTTCAACGAGCACGTTGATCCGGGACCGGTCTCCGTAGATGGGATCTCTCTTAAGGTTGTTTCGGAATATGCTTACCTAGGGCCAATCACTTCGAGAAAGAAATCAAGAGAAGAATTCGAATGGGCTGGGCAGCATTTGGGAAACTTCGGCGAGTCTTCTCAGCGTCAATACCACAAAACTTGAAGACTAAAGTCTTCAATCAGTGCGTCCTACCGGTAATGACATACGGAGTCGAAACGTGGACACTCACGGTCCGCCTGGTCCACCATCAACTAAAGGTTGCTAAGCGAGCTATGGAAAGGGCTATGCTTAGTTTATCTCTAAGGGATCGAATCTGGAACGAAGTAATTCGGCAGAGAACCAAAATTACAGACATAGCCCAAAGAATTAGCCAGCTAAAGTGGTATGGTCCGGTCACCTTTGCCGAAGGACCGACGAACGCTGGAGCAGACGAGTTCTCGAGTGGAGACCACGAATCGGCAAAAGAAGCGTAGGACGCCCTGTGGCTACTGGCTAGATGGAGCGATAACTTTCGCAGGGTTGGTGGCAGAAGCTGGAAGCTAATAGCTGAAGACAGAGAGCTAAGTGACAATCAATGGGAGAGGCCTATGTCCAGCTGTGGACTGATGCACGCTGATGATGATGAAATATGGCATTACTACGATCATTAGGATTTCTGAATCTGTATTTTACTTTCGCATTTGGCCTTTGCATGTTTTGCACTGTAACGTTCAAGGTAGAGTCTCCAATCGCCACTGGACCCGCGTGGGAAATATAGCCTAAACACTCTCGTGATGAGAGGAGGCCAACGAATGCGTTGTGGCTGCCGACGCGTTGACCTACCTTGCATCCACTAACCACAACACAACAGCCTATTTACGTCCCACAGCTGGGAATAGGCCTCCTCTCATCACGAGAGTGTTTAGGCTATATTCATCGTGGGTGGATGCAAGTCAGTTGGTCTGTGACACAATGGTGTCACAGACCAACTGACTTGCATCCACCCACAATGGTCGAGGAGGCTTAATTATGGCCAAATTGAAGTAAACTTCAACCATTGAGGAGTCCATTTGCCTTCAACGTCCGTCCATCCCCAAAAAGACGGACTTGGGATTAATTAATTCAAATTTAATACATTTCCCCATATATGGCCCGCTTGAAACGCTGCAAGCAGTCCATGTTGTTAAAGAGCAGCTGAAGAAGGCTTGTCATCGGCTTGTTTTTGTCAAAAACAAATCTTTCCGAACCTCATTCATAAATATATTCCCCACGCGGACCCGGTGGGGATTGTGGACCCTACTTTTGCACGTTATAGTGCAAAACATGTACGAGTAAAGGCCAATGCGAAAGTAAAATACAGATTCAGAAATTCTAATGATCATAGTAATGCTATTATATTTCATCATCATCAGCGTGCATCAATCCACTGCTGGACATAGGCCTCTCCTATTGATCGCCACTTAGCTCTGTCTTCAGCTATTAGCTTCCAGTTTCTGCCACCAACCCTGCGAAAGTTATCGCTCCATCTAGCCAGTAGCAACAGGGCGTCCTACGCTTCTTTTGCCGATTCGTGGTCTCCACTCGAGAACTCGTCTGCTCCAGCGTTCGTCGGTCCTTCGGCAAAAGTGACTGGACCATACCACTTTAGCTTGCTAATTCTTTGGGCTATGTCTGTAATTTTGGTTCTCTGCCGAATTACTTCGTTCCAGATTCGATTCCTTAGAGATAAACTAAGCATAGCCCTTTCCATAGCTCGCTTAGCAACCTTTAGTTGATGGTGGACCAGGCGGACCGTGAGTGTCCACGTTTCAGCTCCGTATTTCATTACCGGTAGGACGCACTGATTGAAGTCTTTAGTCTTCAAGTTTTGTGGTATCGACGCTGAGAAGACTCGCCGAAGTTTCCCAAATGCTGCCCAGCCCATTCGAATTCTTCTCTTGATTTCTTTCTCGAAGTTGATTGGCCCTAGGTAAGCATATTCCGAAACAACCTCAAGAGAGATCCCATCTACGGAGACCGGTCCCGGATCAACGTGCTCGTTGAACATGACCTTGGTTTTAACCAAGTTCATCCGGAGACCAATGCGCTGGGATGAATGAGCTAGGTCATCCAATATCTGTTGTAATTCCTGCAGCGTTTCAGACATAACATATGCTATATTTCATAGCGATTTCATTTTCAGGAAGACCAGCGTTGAAGAGGAAGAATGAATAAGATAATGCCACTGCCACCACCACAACAGCCTATTAACGGCCCACTGCTGGGCACAGGCCTCCTCTCATCACGAGAGGGTCGGGCTATAGTTCCCACGCGGGCCCAGTGCGGATTGGGGACTTCACACACATCCTTGAATTACTTCGCAGATGTATGCAGGTTTCCTCACGATGTTTTCCTTCACCGAAAAGCTCAGTGGTACATTCAAATTTAATTTCGCACATAAGTAAACTTAGAGGTGCGAGCCGGATTCGAAATTCCGACCCTCTACATGCGAGGCGGAGGTCGAACCACTAGGCCACCGCAGCTTAAATAAGATACCTAATAAAAATACTAAATTAATTATTTGTCAAATACAACGTACCATTATCCCATATAGCAAATTTTCAACAAAAAGGGCATTGAACACTTCGGGGAGGCAAGGTAAGGTATCGAAATTGCACGTATGGCGGCAGCACCGCACTGGCACCGTGTAGTGTATTGTTTAATAACTTCGGAACTAAATAAGATATTGATGTGCGGTTTTTTTGTAATAAGTGCTCAATGAATTGCGCAATATAATAAATATATAAAAATATACAAGTTTCATACATTTTTTTCATAAAATTACAAAAAAACGAAAAAACCAATTATTTTTTTTCAATAATGAAGGTTTTTCTGGTATTTATCATAATTTTTTACCACTTCTATATTTTTTTTATGATAGAACAATTCATTTTCTTTCGATTGACATCTTAATCGTCAAAATCAGACAATCCGTTCAGGTTTAAGAAATTTTTAAATAAAATTTTGAACAAGTGGCGCCATCTCTGTTCCTAAGGGTCGAATCAGAGGTTGCCTCGGATCAAATCGCTTATTTTGGTCCCTACTATCACTGTGCAAAGCGGCTTGCTTTTTTCCTAAAGTGCGGTATTTTGACCGTAATGAGTATGACTAATTATACCTCATCATTGGGTACGCAAGAAAAAAAAATACATCCCCACTTTACGAGTAGGGGAGGTACCCTATAAAAAAATATATTTCAAAATTTTATTATATCACTTTGTCAGCGTAACTAATATGTATATTCATGCCAAATTACAGCTTTCTAGAACTAAGCATCTCCGAGCAATAGTGTGGACAGACGGACGGACGGACGGACGGACGGACATGTCGAAACTATAAGAGTTCCTTGTGGACTTCGGAACCCTAAAAAACGTAACGTTCTGAAGCGGCTTTTCACGGCGCCTAAGAAAAAGATATGCGGAAAAGTTAATCTAAAATCACATTAGCCTATTATGTACAGTCAAGGGCAATGATGTGTATTCTGCCAAAGCTTCACAATATGTAAATTATGTATACAGCGACTTTATTCATCTTTAGCCGCCTTGATCGGCTTACATATTGAGTGCTACTCTGGACCTAGATACGGGACTTCTTTTATTATAAAGGTGACGTGATGGTTTTTATTCTATTGTTCTTGCTGTGTTGTATTGTTTATTTTGTTATTGTTTTGTAGATGCGTGCAGTTTTTCTCGCGGCGCGTTTTACCTCCCCCGTAAAGCTCAGTAAATTGTATTTCGTTCAAGGAAATTATAACCCAGCGCCAATTCCCAATCGCCTCATTAAAAAAGATATATTGCCAAATATCTTAAAAGCTCTTTAACATTGCAAGAATCTCTCTTCATTTAATAAACCTGACAGCGAGATCTTTAATAGACCTTCGGGAAAACGTTCCCCGTTTCGGAAAAGTATATCGTTTCCCGTTCCGCACCAATCTAAATTTTCTGGCCAATACCAGTAGATTTTAGGATAGGTATAGGCTTAAGAGGGTTTATCCTGAAAGTTGGCAACGTCGCATATTATAGCTGTCAAATGTTTCGCTGTTTTTATTAATTTCCCAATATTACTGAATTATATATATTACTGAATTTCTCAATATTACTGAATTAAAAAGGAAGATATCATTCTATGGTTGAATGACGCGTCTCGTTTTATTTTTGTTGGTTAGGCATTCAAATGATAAGACTACATTAAAATGCATGGAAACTGCGTTGGAAAATTTTCAAAAGATATTACTTCCATAATACAAAAAATTTCGTGTTCCTATGATAACTATTGCAATCTATACTTAATGTTTTATTCAACCATAGAGCGATAATTCATGTTTTCATTCAGTAATATTAGAAATTAATGAAAACAGCAAAATATTTGACAGCTGTTTGCAACGTTGCCAACTTTCGAAGTAATCTAAAGTTTAGAAGTGAACATTTAGATTACCTATGGCTATCGACACTAAATAAGTAGTATAATGAACAAAAAAAGAATGCAATAGGTACTCGTACATACAGCTATTTTTCATAGGATAATTTTCAAGTATTAGTCTGTGCTTCTGAACAAAGTCACATGCGTCTAGATACTCTGGTTAGGAGGCTAAATAAATGCGGCATTATGAATGAATGAATGAGTAAAAATGCGCCAGAATGCCAACTTTCATCCACACCATCTTGATGTCTGGCGTTCCTCTAAGGTGCGATTTACGCGGTCTTTTCTGTCGCGTATGTGCCAAATTGGAACGAACTTCCTGCGTGGGTTTTTCCTACGGGATACGATTTGGGTTCCTTTAAGAGGAAACTGTACCGTGCACTACGAGATCGGCAAGGTACTAGCGGTTCCTCTGGCAATTCTAGTATCTATGGGCTGCGGTGATTACTTAATAAGCATAAAAACAATTCGCTTTACTTCAAAAAAAAATTTGGTGAATATTTTCGTACTTTCATTTTCACACGCTCATTATGCTCGTAATGTGACACATTGCCTGCGAATAAACGTATTAATATACTTTTATTTTTTTCGGTGCCGGTAATAAAGTAGTAACGTTACGATACCCCTATAAAAAGATTTGAAAAGAAGACGTAGGTTTACTGATTTAATTTCCAGCGCGCGACGCGCACTAAAGATCTCACAAATATGTGAAAACAATCTTATAACCTTACGCAGCTTGCAATAAAGTTCGAACTCAAATTACTTTTTGAATAGTTTTTCCAGGGCTACATATTTTCCTCGTCATTGAATTTGTTCTAAAGGCCCATTTTAGTGCCATAATTTTTTATTGATTTTATTAAGTCCTAAAAGCTGCTCGTGTTCTTTATCGGTGTGTCATAAAATAATTGTCATACTATGTTACATAATAAAAACTCCTTTACCTAAACTCGACCATCCTTAAAACGGGTTGAAAATAGAAATACGTTCTTTTTCGCGCCTTACCTGAAAATTTCCTGTATACTAAATAAAGCTATACTTGAACACGGTTATAGCATAAAACTACGAGTAACCCGGTAAATCCCGAGATGTCTGAGAAATCATTTATAACGAGGCACGAGCAAATCCACTTTCCGACGTCAGTTTTTGCTGGGTACGCATTTGAACACCCTACCATTGTCGTTTGTGTGCTTTTCCAAAATAATCTGTAATTCCTGTTTACTCTCTAGGAAAACATGAAAAGCATAATTCCCGATCAGTTATGAACTAAACAATAAAATCACGGTTTCGAACACAATTCGAAGTGTCCGTGTTTGCGTGCGAGGACGTCTGTGTACGTGCGAGGACGTTTGTACACTTGTAACTGTGTATGTAGCAAAATGCGGGCCAACGATTCACTCTCCATCTCCGGATGTAACAAATGACGGCAAGGGTGAGTTGAGCGCGAGTTGCGCGCCGACTAGGCGAGTGATTCCGTGGCCATTCTATATGTAGTACTAAAATATTCTGTGGTATAAGTTCCCTATAAGTTGGTATAAGTAAATAAATATTATAATGATAGTAACGTTATGTTAAGCAAGTATACATTATGAATTATGTTTTTTTAAATGCGGTTAAAAATAACTTACTGAAGCATGAACCATTTGTTTTACAAAATAATACATTTTAAAACACCATTCAGTAGGTACAGTCAAGGGCATTAATATGTATACACCTTTGGACCTTAACACAACGGAACAGGGTGCAAAAGTGTACACATATTAATGCCCTTGACTGTACCTTTTTGAAGTAGGTGCATTTTTTCAAACAGAAATATTGAAAATACTCACTGCGGAAAACTTCTTGGAAAGAGTGCGTTTTCCTGACTCGGATCTGAGTAAAGGCGACCGATCACAAAAACGGATACATAGTTAATGCAATAAGCGATAACACTCGAAATAAATGCGAAATACATGTAGTAAGGGTAAGGAAGACGTACAGTCAAGGGCATTAATATGTGTACACTTTTGCATCCTCTTCCGTTGTGTTAAGGTCCAAAGGTGTATACATATTAATGCGCTTGACTGTACGAAGGTAAGTAAGGGAATGAACACGATCGTTGTAAGCGCCATAGTACATTACAGACCTAGGGTGGTGAATTTGTAAATGTCCCAGATCGCAGGTTTCTGTGACCCGAACCGAAGGTGAGGGCCATAAATATGCGATCTGGGGCTTTACGAATTACCGCCCGTGGTTTGTCAAAAGTTTTACGTCTTGCCTTGGCCAAGAAGTGAGATTTTCTCTCCGCGTAGCGGGCAGAAAATCCCACTTTCTGGCCAAGGGTGATGTAAAATAGATTTTCGACACTTATACCTCGAGCACCGGTATTTAGGACGTACAATTGGGCGGCCTCTATAATGTACTAAACGACGCAGTTAGTAGCCCCCACTAACTGCGTCGTTTATCCTTGTAGAGGTATCTAACTTTAAGAGGGTTTATCCCGAAAGTTGGAAACGTCGCATAATAGCTGTCAAATGTTTCGCTGTTTTTTTATTAATTTCTCAATATTACTGAATTAAAAAAGAAGTTATCATTCTATGGTTGAATGACGCGTCTCGTTTTATATTTTTTGGTTAGGCATTCAAATGATAAGATTACATTAAAATGCATGGAAAATGCGATGGAAAGTTTTCAAAAGATAATACCTTCCATAATCCTAAAATTGTTGCAATCTATACTTAATGTATTATTCAACCATAGAGCGATAATTCATGTTTTCATTCAGTAATATTCAGAAATTAATGAAAACAGCGAAATATTTGACAGCTATTTGCGACGTTGCCAACTTTCGGAGTAAACCCTCTTAAATCTAGACTTTTGCTATCACTGCGGCATACGGCAGATATATTCTAAGATCTGAATTAGACACAAACTCTCACTCATCTGTTTAGTGGATAAAAATTATTTTAACTAAATGAAATTTATTGTTTTGGGCACTAAGTAATTTGTGAATTGGTAACTTATAAAAGTCCTGGCCAGACAAGTCGAAGAGGAGCGACGAATGTGAAGGTCGCGGGAATCCGGAAGAAGCGAGTAAGTCTTTGAATCTTTTGAATTTGAATTTACCACTGAGCTTTTCGGTGAAGGAAAACATCGTGAGGAAACCTGCACGCATCTGCGAAGTAATTCAAAGATGTGTGTGAAGTCCCCAAACCGCACTGGGCCCCCGTGGGGACTATAGCCCAAACCCTCTCGTGATGAGAGGAGGCCTGTGCCCAGCAGTTGGACGCAAAATTGAATTTCGCACGTAAGTAAACTTAGAGGTGCGAGCCGGAATCGCACCTCCGACCCTCGACATGAGAGGCGGTGGGTCGAACCACTAGGCCACCACGGATTTTTTCGACACACGGATTTTTGACGTCAAATTCATACAACTAATAAATCTGAGTTTAACCCGAGGTTAGCGGCATGGTGCAAGTGGGGCTTAGTGAACGGATATCACCTGTCAAATGAGATGGTTCAAAAATAACTTTTTCACTTCTCTTGCTCGTAAAGTTGTACTTTAGGCTGACAGAAGGCTCTAGAGCATAAAGTAAAATCTTCGTCTAAGACTAAGGAGATGAGGGCATACAGCCACATACACTTTTAAGCTTCATATAATCTTATACATGAAACATGCTTTTTCTTGTCGTTTATTCTTTATATTCTCTATTTTAAAATATTAGTATGGATTGATAATAAGTAATTTAACGACGAAAAGGTGTGTGTATTCCTGAAAATCAAACAAAAAAACATAACCATGGCATTACACGGGGCGTGACTTAAGTCAAACGTCACATTGCTGAAAATTAAAAAAGAAAAATGAAATGGCGGGAATTCATTCTTTGTTCTGAATTGGTAAAAATTGGTGTGTTGAGATTTTTTTATTTTAATTTCTTTCAATTTCGTTAATTTTAATTTCAAAGATGTCATCATCGAGTAGTGAAGATGAAATAGTGCTTTTAAATAATACTACGATGGAGAGAAACGCTAAAAACTTAGTTGAAAATATATTGCCGCAAAATCCAAGCCATTTGCGGAATGTGTTCTTTTTAATAATATTTAATTTCCTCGCAGTCGAAGTGAAAAGCAGAGTGTAAAACACGAGCATAAAACCCATTTTACCCGAGATTTAGCTCTTGTTGTACCTATATGTTTTTGACGATAAAAAACATGGTTGCATTTTGGTAAAACTCTATAAGTTTTTTTTGTTTAAATTACCTATTGTAGGATGGATATGAAAGGACAAAATATTTATTTTCAATTGGAAATTGGTTAATCCTGAAGAGAGTTATGTATCAGAAATAATTATTACAATATCAATATCATATGGCCGATAACTTTCCAGACACGAAAACTTCGTTTCGTAAAAAGTTACTCGTCCTTACGAGTAACTTTTTACGAAACGTAAGAGGCTGAAAGCTCGAGAGGCTGCCCAAACTTCAAGTGACACTTGGTCCGTTGATAAAAATATAATAAGTTCTACTACTACTACTAAAGCCTATTTGCGTCCCACTGCTGGGCGCAGGCCTCCTCTCATCACGAGAGAGTTTGGGCTAAAGTCCCCACGCGGGCCCAGTGCGGATTGGGGACTAAACACACATCTTTGAATTGCTTCGCAGATGCGTGTAAGTTTCCTGACGATGTTTTCCTTCACCGAAAAGCTCAGTGGTTAATTCAAATTGATAAATTCAATTTTATAAGTGAGTGAGTTTAAATTTAATAAGTTTTCAATTTATTAGAGACATGAAATTGGCAATTCGAAATTACGCTGAATTTTGTGAAACAGTACTTAATTATTGTGGATACTATACATCATCATCATCATCAGCATCATCATCATCATCAGCTTCTGCCCGCGACTTCGTCCGCGTGAAATACGGTTATAGCGTTCCCGCGGGAATTGAGTGTTAAACTATAATAAATTATATACTAAAACCTTCCTCTTGAATTACTCTATCTATTAAAAATAACCGCTTCAAAATCAGTTGCGTAGTTTTAAAGATACTTAGGGACAAACAGCAGGAAGCGAATTTCTTTTATAATATGTAATGATACAAATTTTAAACATTCATGACTCGAGTACGAACACTAATCGTTTCTAACACAAAATTTGCCCCTAGCGCGATTCGGAGCCACGATAATCGGAACAATAGGTATGTAGAGTCATTACATTGCCAACTGAGTCTATCGGGTCGTGAACAGTAGAGGTAGAGTAACTACTAAATGAGCCAATCAGCTCGTTAAGTGACATCACTTTATCCACAAGAATCCCTCATCGGAAATTGCGTGGCGTGTCCACAGCTCAAGTTACAATTTGTTTGTCCTCTATCCCTTAACGAGTTCACCGCCACGCCAATTGCAAACTTAGCGCCAATCTGAGCTATACACGCAATACGTAAAGTGTATTTACGGCGCAAGCTTTGACGTCCATGTCCGACAATGGCGGTCAGAAGATGAAAAGCCTCTAAGTGCCGGATGACGTTCTTAATATCAATTGGCTATCGTTCAACGTCTGGAAAATAGAGTAACTCATCGACCCCGTCGGATTTCCGACGATTTACACAGTCACGGTTTTTTGAACAAAGTGCTACTTACAAACTGTTATTAGTCACGGAACTATGTTTAAAAACAATAAGCCCTGAAATACTTCGACAACGCCACCAGAAAATAACCAATAACTTTAAATAGCTGAAGCAATTATCATCAAATGTAGCTAAAACTCTTGATTAATTACAACAAAATGAGCTCTTCCAAGCCACAGATTCACAAATATACATACACATGCCATACCATCACCCACCCCCTTCTTATTTATATCTAGGGTCAATAACCTTCTATGTCTCTACCAGACTACCAAATTCAACCGTACAATTTAGGATTATAATTCTACCAGATACATTATGAGACGTACTGACAAACACCTATCGCCCAAACGTTGCCTACGATAAAAATAGGGGAAGATATTTAATTGGCAACCAAACATGTTGCCAGTTTTTAGGATCCTAATCTTGTGACAGGCATATATCGAGACCTGGAGAGTTTTCCATCGAATGACTGGTAGTTCCTGAACTACCTGCCCTGGCAGGGTTGAGGGCACCAGGCCACGCGGTAGCTCCCCCATTAGATGGACCGACTTAGTCAAATCTGCTACAAACCAGCCCGTGCACGAGAACACTAGACGCGCAGCCGTGAGAGAAGAATGGCGCCGGGTGGTAAAGCTCGCCACTCAAGACGCGACGGCCACGACCACTCTGCCAAGGGTGTAGCGACAAAGAAGAAGAAGAATCTTGTGACAATATGTTGGTGTAAAATAAACATATTATTTAACAAGATATTCCCATGGCAAACTTTGGCCAACCGGGAAAAGTAGGAGCGTTTTACGATATCTTGGTAACTTCACTGTCGTAATAAATATCAGCTGAAGTTTTAATCTGAGACACATTCTGTAGTGCTAACAAAGTTTGTAAATTGCTTTTTAAATAAAATTAGCGAAGTCTTTTCAGTTTGACCTTTGATACCTTGTAGACAAGTCTAGACGAAATGGTATTAAAGCGAAATGTCTCCGAGAAAAACGATCTAAGTGCGGAGAGCTTAAAAATGGAAAGGTGACATTATCCTTCATGAAATAGGGTTTCAAAATGAAGACGATGCTATGGTAACATGTTTATTTCGCAAACATTTTAAATGTGTGAATTACTATGAATACTTGCATTAAATAATAGAAGTACGGATACACGAGTACCTACACGTTTTATTACCCACACTTCAGGAAATGGTAGCTTCACAGGAAAATCCATATTAATATTATAAATCCATATTAATATTATAAATGCGAAAGTAACTCTATCTGTCTGTCTGTCTGTTACCTCTTCACGCTTCAACCGCTGGACCGATTGAGATGAAATTTGGCATGGAGATAGTTGGGGTCCCGGGAAAGGACATAGGCTACTTTTTATCCCAGAAAAACGCATAGTTCCCGCGGGAACGCGATAACCGAATTCCACACGGGCGAAGTCGCGGGGAGAAGCCAGTGCGATATAAATATACTTAGTGTAGGATTGAAGAATGTCCACGCGTATTTCCATTTAAAAATCAATATTTCCTATAATACCTACGTATTTCATAATATTTATGGTGAAGCATAATAATTATAGTGAATGGAATTTGATGAGGGAATGATGTGTTGAGAACCAAGTTCTTTGGGATTCAGCCAAGTGTTTTGTTAATATTGTTCAGTAATTTATATTGGGGTGGTGAATCTTTCTCAGCAATTGAGGTTTATTGTTGAAAGATGATAAACACTTGACGTGAAATTATGTTTAAAAATAACTAAAAATGAAATAATTGATTTAAGTATATATTTTTATATTTAATGATAACCTGTACTTTCCTTCGGTCATGACTGTATAACTTTTCAGTTACGTAAGTGACTTTTTCAGTTCTTGTGTTGAAAAATAAAAAAAACAATGTCTTTTTTGTTGCTTTTAGCATTATTTGATATAAGTACGACTTAAAACCGAAGCTGTACTGTCATAATCATCATATCAGCCGATGGAGTCGTCCACTGCTGGACATAGGCCTCCCCCAAGTCTCGCCACTCCGACCGGTCCTGTGCCGCCCGCAACCACCGACTTAAAACCGAAGCTTACTGTACTCAGTAAGCTGATATGATGATGATGACAGTAAGCTTCAGATAAAGGGGACCCCCTCTGGTACAATATTCGAGTACCGACTCATTAGCAGATTGAGTTCCTTTTCTCTGAAACCGAATGTACCTACGATATTGATCTTAATTATTTTCCATTGGTTATATATATATTGGTTTAATCTCATAATAGTAAATAGAAAATTATTCTATCCAGTTATAGTTCTTAATTAACTTAAAAATGTCTAGTATAAATTAATCGAATCACCAACTTCTTCATTGGTCTAAGCGTGAAACTACATAATTCGTAACAATATTTGGCTCCACTAAAACTTTGTTAATAATATATCAATTTGTTTGTAGAAAGTTGGCAAAACTCCGGTTGGCAATCCGGCATTAAGCTGAGTTTTGTTACTAAAGCTCCTGTAAGTTTTATGAGTTTTCCTTAGTTTTCGTTATCCGAAGCGTGTTGAGAGTAACCAGAATTATTATATAATTTTACTTAACTACTTCAAATTTATGAATATCATTTACAAACCTCTTAAGTATTAGGAATTGGTAAAAAGAAATACAAAACCAAGATACATTTTTTTTTATAAAATATAAATTCTTTTGAAATAATGCTTTTTTATCAAATTTTATGTATTGGAGCACCTGAGTAAGCCACCTGATGATAATTTTCATGATTTTCATGTTAAGTACATCCTATACAAAGCTTGTATTTTCAGATTTTAGTTTGCATCAAATTATACATTACCTACCGTAACCAAACGAGGTTACCTAACTCTAGGTTAGCGAGGTCTACAGCTCTCAGAGCCACTAGTGTTAGCAGGTACAATATTTTGACTGCGTTGCCAACCTTGCGGCCTAAGGTAGAATGGATCTATATGCCCGTTACTTCACCAGGGACCTCACCCCCTTACTGGAACACTGCTTTTTACGAGCACAGTTTTTGGCGGCAAGTTAGACGATGGCAAAGGTCCATCCAGGTGCAAGAAAAAAGCATTCGCTAAAATATCGATTTGTATTAAATTTCAATATTTTACGAGGATAAAGTCGCGGGCAAAAAGCTAGTTTACTTATAAAAAGGTTTATTTCACTTCTCATGCTCTAAAAGTAGGTCAATATAGCCTTAAGAGGCGGGACTAAAGTGTGTACTTTAGTCTCTAGGGAGTAAAAGTAATTAATTTTTTAATTTACTTTGAGTGACTTAGATAATTAGATAATAAGCCGTGGTGGCCTTGTGGTTCGACCTACCGCCTCTCATGCTGAGGGTCGGGGGTTCGATTCCGGCTCGCACCTCTAAGTTTACTTATGTGCGAAATTCAATTTGAATTTACCACTGAGATTTTCGGTGAAGGAAAACACCGTGAGGAAACCTGCACGCACCTGCGAAGTAATTCAAAGATGTGTGTGAAGTCCCCAATCCGCACTGGGCCCGCGTGGGGACTATAGCCCAAACCCTCTCGTGATGAGAGGAGGCCTGTGCCCAGCAGTGGGCCGTAAATAGGCTGTTCTAGTAGTAGTAGTAGACTTAGATAAACTCAAACAGCCAGTACTTGCTTAGTTTTTGGCATAAAGTAAATTTTTAATAAGTTAAGGAATTTCATTACCACTCTTTAAAACCACATTTAAAAATTATCAAATGAAACAATAATAAAAATAAATTTAACAATCACAATAAAAAAACCTACAGTTTCAGTTTGTGTCATTCTATACCAAGCTTTCAACTTCATAACATAAGATTTAAGGAACCTTATCTATACTAATAATAAGTCTGAGAAGAAGTCTCGTCTGGAACTTGAAAATTAAAAGAAACTATCGAGTCGATGGGGCTATGTGAAAGATACTGAACACAAAATAACGATTTTTAGAAAAAATGTCTGTACGTATGTATGTGTGTTTGGATTTAACTCGAAAACTACTGGACGGATTGCAACTAAATTTGGTATGGGGGTAGTTTATAGCTACTTTTTATACCGGAAAAACGTATAGTTCCCTAGGACTAGTAGCTAGTTCCGAATATAAAATAGTCCATTTTAAAAGTAAATTGTGTGAGAAAACCACTCAATCGTATATGATGTATGACTCTAGTTGATCTCCTGAACGATGAGGCAGGTATATTTCAATTTGCTCAATATTTTAGTCATTGTGACATTTATGCGCTTCGCTTCAATACTTTGGAATCGAGAAGTTAAAAGATTTCAATATTACATTAGTCTTAAAATGTCATTGACATGTAATAAATAGTACATTACACACCTAGGGCGGTCAAGTAAAGAAAGTCTCAGATCGCGGGTAATTGAGCCCCGAGCCGGAAGCGAGGGCTATAATCTAGCGGTCTGAGGATTTCTTTACGACCGCCCGTGGTTAGTATACGATTTTACGTCACCATCTGGCCGTGAAGAGGGATTTTTCGTAGCGCCCAAGGGCGGTAAATCCCGCTTTTCGGCCTGGTGTGACGTAAAAATATTTATAGCTACTGCAGTTTCTTTTTATAAATTTATTGATAATGCTAGTTCATTTGTAAATTCTAAAACCGAACAGTAGTGCGTGGTTTTTATCGTCCCTTTTTGTGAACTTCATCATGATAATCCATACTATAATATTATAAATGCGAAAGTAACTCTGTCTGTCTGTCTGTCTGTCTGTCTGTTACCTCTTCACGCTTCAACCGCTGGACCGATTGCGATGAAATTTGGTATGCAAATAGTTAGGGACCCGGGAAAGGACATAGGCTACTTTTAATCCCGGAAAAACGCATAGTTCCCGCGGCAGCGCGATAACCGAATTCCACGCGGGCGAAGTCACGGGAAGAAGCTAGTTATATAATAAATTACGGATTTCTTTCAATGGAGAGCTACGAGTAAAGCATAATGCAAGCTGAGAAGGTTCAAACTCCTCAGTCTTTGCTTGAGAGGCAGTTCTAACACGTTAGAGATCTTCTACTATCTAAAGTCCCGCGCCTTCACATTTCAAAACGCTTCAATGTATTTAAAAAGCACCACCAACACTCTCAACACATGTGTGCGTGCTGAGACAACCATCAACTATGCGTTGAGAGTGTTGGTGGTGCTTATTAAATAATAATGAAAAAATTGAAGCGTTTTGAAATGTGAAGGCGCGGGACTTTAGATAGTAGAAGATCTCTACAAGGCGAGGACAGCCAAATAATGTTAAAGGTTTTATTGCTGGTGGAAAGATTTGAAGCAAGGTTTGTCCAGGTCTTACCCAACCTGCCACCAAATAGCAGTGCTCGCACTATTGTGTTCCGCTAAAGGGTAGAAGAGCTGATAGTATTTCCAGTACTAAAGAGTTCAATCTTAGTCCTTAGGTTTGGCAATGCATTCGAAATTGCAAGATCCCTAAAGTCCATTGGCCATAAAAAAGTGGCCATAATTACACCCGTGTTGCAATTTCCTATAAGGTCTACCTTTTAAAATAGGCAAACGGTCTACCGTTTGCCCATTTTTCGTCTATTGGCTATAAAGAAACCCCTCGATTTCCAACGATATCCATTCTATAAAGATTCTGCTACTGTTCTAATAATAGTAAAAAGTCCCTTCGTGGAGATTTCATTCGTACCATCTGATAATTTGAAACGTGACCGGCCTCGCGAGAGCGACTAAAGTGGCATCTTTGATAAATATCATTTTTGTTTAGTTTTTATTGCACGTAAAGATAAACACGTCTATTTTAAATGGACGCCCTTTGTCCTCGGTTATGGTCCAAATGTCGATCCAACTTCCGCGGAAAATTGTGGCGCTTTTATGGAATACTTAGAAGGTGCTAATGTACCGGCAAAAATCTCGATGGCATGGGAGGATCAGATTAATAGTTAGCTTATTAAATTTGACATTGATTTGATTTTTTTTAATACATCGTGAGGAAACCTGCACGCAACTGCGAAGTAATTCAAAGATGTGAGTGAAGTCCCCAATCCGCACTGGGCCCGCGTGGGGACTATAGCCCAAACCCTCTCGTGATGAGAGGAGGCCTGTGCCCAGCAGTGGGACGCAAATAGGCTGTAGTAGTAGTAGTAGTAGTTATTAAATTTTACGTTTAACCGATCAATTATTCTTTATCTAAGTAATCATTGCATTAAAGAGAACAAACATTATCACTTCACGCCTAAGCAACTGGACCTTTCAATGAGTAGATACGGAGTTAGTTTGGGCTATTAGTATTGTAAACATTTTGTATGTGCAATGAAGTTTAAATAAATAAATAAATTGTTAATGGCAATTGGGACCAATTTATATATTTATTTAAACATGTACTTTAGTGTAAGGTTATTGTAACATTAAAACTACTGTATATTTTAATAAGTTAAATAAAGGCCTTGAAAATTTTAAAACTAAACCTCCATGCCAGTCGTATCGATTGGGGGACTTAACATAATCGTTAAAATTTTAAAATATACCAGTACATAAAAAATATACACGTAATATTCCAAGTACTAAGAGTATGTCATACTACAAATACTTCTGCTGAATAAATATGTTGATTTTGATTTTTCATTTTGAATACTCTTTATTTGAACATCAAAAACGATAACTCAAGTGAACAAAAGAAGAAAATAAAGAAAAGTGACAACAGGAAAAAATCGCTAAAGAGCGATCTCTCCTTGCCAACATTTGGATAGCGGAATGTGTGAAAAAAAACGTCAAAGTAGGCATACCTAACTATATATGTAATGTAAATTTTGTAAATTAAAAAAAAGGCCTTCCGCTTCATTTTGTTGCGGCGCTTCTTCTTAAGCAATGGGTCTAGGAAGCGCTGGTAAATTATTTTTCCGACGTGTAAAAGTGCCCCTATGTGGCCAATTTGCTGAATAAATGATTGAATTTGAATTGAATTTGAATTTGTACAATTTTACTCTCATTAACAAAGATGATAGAATTCCGAATAGACGTCACCAAGTTTAGGGTTGGCTTGGCTTGAATTTCTTCGGCCAATGACTCTAGCAAATTGCTAGCCTATTCCATTACTTACCAGTGACGATAGACCCTCCAGACGGCGTCGCATTGCAAGCTATTATTACGCAAATTCGATGTGTGATTTGAATTACGAGAAGGCTTTCAGAGTTTTGTTTTCAATTACGTGTCTTTAAAAACTCGTGGTTGCCTAGAGGTTCGATCTACCGCCTCTCATGTAGAGGGTCGGGGGTTCGAATCCGGCTCGCACCTCTAATTCGAATTTACCACTGAGCTTTTCGGCGAAGGAAAACATCGTGAGAACATGCACGCCTGCAAAGTTATTCAAAGATGTGTGTGAAGTCCCCGATGCGCATTGGGCCCGCGCGGGCACAAACCGTCTCGTGATGAGAGGAGTCCTGTGCCCAGCAGTGGGACGCAAATAGGCTGTAGTAGTAGTAGTAGATATATTTATCAGTGTGAACAGTTACTGTGTGTCGCATTTACTGACATAGGATTTATATCTTTTTACCCGACTGCGCCAAAAGATTATGTATGTTTTGACACTCTGTAGCCTAAACAGTTTGATTGGTTTTAGCTTGTGAGGTGTCGTTGGATTTGTTGAATTGTGTGAGTGACACTGATCATCAAAAGTCTATATTATTTAGTCTGTTTTTTTTAAATCAGGTTATTCTGACGCATGATCTGCATAATATATATCTTTTGTTCGCAGATATTTCTTGATAATCTTCTAAAAGAGCGATTTAACAATACATTATGTTATGATTAGCTAAAGTAAACTAATACGAACTCGTTGAAGGATTTCTAATAGTGGCAGTCGACTCAACAATCCTGACAACCTTAAACTTTTAAAAGTAAATCCAACGAGGAATACGGCAATTACGTTAAATATTCTCCATTCATTTCGCTGTTCTCGCAACTCCGGCGCAATTACGTTCTTTCAGCAGCGGTTTAACCGTTTGAGCGCTACGCCAAATCACAGAATATTTAATAGTACTTACTACATACATAATGGCCACGGAATTACCCGCCTGAATCTAGCCGGCGCGCAACTCGCGCCCAACTCGCCCTTACCGTCATTTGTTTCATCCGGAGATGGTGAGTGAATCCTTGGCCCGCTTAGTGGTACACACACATTTACAAGTGTAAAGACGTCTTCGCACGCAATTTGACAGTTCATTCGAATTGTGTTTGAAATCTTGCTTTTATAGGCCGTGTCCGCCGTGTGGCCAAATGTAAATGCAGTACCAATTTCAATTATCCACACAGGACCTAGAGTATATTTTACGCTGTTATTAGATTTGTGAACTGTGGTCAAAAGTGCAACTACTAGAGAATCTGATGTAAACGTTATGTTTATGTTAAATTGCCGTCGTAATACCGATTTTGAAGTCAGATAAAATCAACGAAATAAACGTCATTATAAATAAGTGTGTACGAAATTTTGCAGTTGTGGAGTATTTTGAAATGATCATCATTTAGCGGACTTCAAAAAAAGGAGGAGGTTCTCAATTCGTCTTTATGTTTTATTAGTATGTAATGTATTGAAATTCCTCGTTTACTCTGTTGATTGTGAACTTATTTCGATGGAAGGGCTCCGGATTAGTCCCATTTTAATTTGGTTAGGTCTGTTCTGTGTGCTCCCTTGTTGACACGTTGGTCTCATTTGGTGCGAACTCTTTGATATCCCCTCGTGTAAATTTAATTAAGTAATCTTATTGACTAGATTTTTGTGAAACTCCAACGCAGACTGGTCTCTTTGATCGCTGTTTACTTTTATTCGATCAAGATCGATCCTTTGTTCATTTAAAAGTGGTTGAAATAGGAGGATAATGTTTCATCATCATCATCATTTCAGCCGAAGGACGTCCACTGCTGTACATAGGCCTCCCCCAAGACTCGCCACTCAGACCGGTCCTGTTCTACTTACTTCCACCGGTTTCCCGCGACCTTCACGAGGTCGTCGCTCCATCTTGTTGGAGGCCTACGACCGACAGCTCGTCTCCCGGTTCGCGGTCGCCACTCGAGACCTTTCCGGCCCCATCGGCCATCAGCCCTGCGAGCAATGTGCCCCGCTCACTGCCACTTAAGGCTCGCAATCCTTCGGGCTCTGTCGGTGACCCCAGTTCTACTGCGGATATCCTCATTTCTGATTCTATCACGCAGAGAAACCCCGAGCATAGCCCTTTCCATTGCCCTCTGAGTGACTTTGAGCCTTATTATGAGACCCATCGTAAGCGCCCACGTCTCGCAACCTAAGTCATCGCTGGCAATACACACTGGTCGAAGACTTTCATAATGATAATGTTTATTTTCGCTTTAAATCCATTCATACTGGTATGGATTTATCTAGATGAATGTGAAAGTAAATCTTCTCTGTACCTCTTTACGGTTAAACCGCTGTATAGAATTAGATGAAATTTGGTATGGAGATAGTTCGATTCTTGAAATAGGCGATCTCTGTAACCGAATCCCACGCGGACGCAGTCGTGGAAGGAAGCTAGTTGCCGATAACGAACATATGAAATTAAATAATTACACGATAACGACCTCATATTATAATTGCGATCTTTTTTTTATATGTATACATATTTAAATTTTTTGCGACAATCGTATTTAAATACCAAAGAACGCCGACTTATCTTACCTCCTACTTTAATATCTGGACAGAGGATTCCAGTGAGCACGAGAGTTTCTAGTATGGTCTTTTAGAAAGGTAAATCATACGTAAATAGAACAATCCCAGTTTAACCTTTCAAATTAATTTAACGTTAATAGCTTAGATAGTTTATTGCAAAAAATCACGAATATTACACATGGATACATATTTAAATCCACACCATGCTTCGTCAAAATTAAACCTAAAATCTAAAATCAAATCAAACTTTAATAGTGGCCCGGTGATTCTCCACAATCTTTACGGAATGAGTTTAACACACTATTCTGACACAAGGGTTCAAAGGCGAATGAGCAAAGAGCTCTTTTACGATGCTAAGTACTTTATTAACTCAATTTCATCGTGGCATCCTGTTCTGAATTAATTTCAGGTCCCGTTTGAAACTCCGACATTTATGTACCTACTAGGTACTTTACTATGAAAAGTTTTTATATTTTAAAATTTATAAAATTAACTAGAATTATATTCGAATTGTTACGTCATCAGTAATTTGCTGTAATTCATAACGATGTATCTAACAGATAAGATAAGAGATAATACTTTCTCCAATTTTATGATTATTGCATATTAGCTTCTGGCCGTGACATTGCCTGGTTGTAATTCGACTAAATCGTTCCCGCGGGAACCAAGCATTGTTTCATTTTTTAATTGTTTCAATTCCATTTCATTTCATCAAATTTCATTTTCTGGGTCCAAATTCGGTTCTTTTGTTGAGGGATTAAGGGCCTATGTTGAAAAATAGTTGAAGCTATGGAGGCGTGGCTTAGTCGGGTCCCGCGCGGGGCGTGCTCCCCCCGAGTGTTCCCGCGAAATTCAAAACACCTACACTAATTCTGATTTTGCGCCAGTTTGGTAAATAAAGTAGATTTAAATATAGAAGTCATTACTTTCGGATTCAATACAAAGTACGAAACAAATAATAAATTTATATATACCTACACAAACATTAGAAGCGAATATATAAAAGAGAATATGTGAAAGAGGAACAGTTACTTTCGCCTTTATCACTTATATTAGTATGGATTATCCAAAATAAAATAATATTTCTACAACTATATTTACCTTATTAATGTATATTAATCTCTCAACCATTTTCAGTACCTACCTATGAATATCTTCTTCTCTTAGGTTCACAAGAAGATGTATAAGTACCAACCTCAGCATTGAAATCTTAATCACAATGTAATTATAATACATTCCCTCACAGTCAACCACCAGAACAACAATATATACGTAGATGACCTTGTTGGCGGCCAGATCAATCATGGAACAACCTCTCCGGTGAGCTTAATTGCTACCCTGTGGTTACCACGTCTCTCCACCAATTACGTTGGTTCTGCGATAATGAAATTGCAACACTCTTACAATGCTGTGGTGTTATGAATTAAATATTTTTTTAATACAGGTGCTCAGAAAGTAAACATTTCGATAACTGATCAACGTGCTAAAAGTTTGTCATTTCCGAACGAGCGTTTTTTGTTTTTTGACAGCTAGTGAGCGTGCCTAAAGTTGTTTTTTTTTACGAACTACCCAACTAGCAAAGTAGTCCTATAACCAAAATTATAAGACTACCAATTCTCATAATAGTCTAGTAAGTGCACTGAGAAAGACTTTCGCTCTTATATTGGCATTCCACAAGTCTTGTTATACTCAAGATCTCGTGTTCTTATAAATAGGCTTGTAGTGTACTACAAGGTTAAGCTATAAGTCTTGTTACACTCAAGATCACTTGTTCTTATAACAAAGCTTTATAGTTTACTATAGGAGTACGTTATAAGACAGTTATAGGACATGGTATCTTATAAGTGCATGTTACAAGACAAATAGTCTTTGTAAATTTTCAGCTCCAATAGTAGCATTCGGTGAGAGTATAAGGTTTTATTACACACTTGAGCAGAACCTTTATAAGAGTAAAAGCTCTTATTAAGAGCGCTGTGAGAGCAATAACTCAAGATCACTTGTTCTTATAACAAAGCTTTATAGTTTACTATAGGAGTATGTTATAAGACAGTTATAGGACATGGTATCTTATAAGAGCATGTTACAAGACAAATAGTCTTTGTAATTTTTCAGCTCCAATAGTAGCATTCGGTGAGAGTATAAGGTTTTATTACACACTTGAGCAGAACTTTTATAAGAGTAATAGCTCTTATAACATTCTTGAGCAGAACCTTTATAAGAGTAAAAGCTCTTATTAAGAGCGTTATGAGAGCAATAACTCAAGATCACTTGTCCTTATAACAAAGTTTTATAGTTTACTATAGGAGTACGTTATAAGACAGTTATAGGAGATGGTATCTTATAAGTGCATGTTACAAGACGAATAGTCTTTGTAATTTTTCAGCCCCAATAGTAGCATTCGGTGAGAGTATAAGGTTTTATTACACACTTGAGCAGAACCTTTATAAGAGTAATAGCTCTTATAACATTCTTGAGCAGAACCTTTATAAGAATAATAGCTCTTATTACATTCTTGAGCAGAACCTTTATAAGAGTAATAGCTCTTATAACATTCTTGAGCAGAACCTTTATAGGAGTAATAGCTCTTATAACATTCTTGAGCAGAACCTTTATAAGAGTAATAGCTCTTATTACATTCTTGAGGAGAACCTTAATAAGATTTCAAAAACGTATCTACTCTTGTTTGATGCTATTATAAGAGTTGACCCACTGAATCAAACGTGAACTTTATTAAGAAAGGGTCCCGTAGAATCAAATAATTTAGATAATTTAAGTGAAGATGAAAATAAAAAAGGTGAAGATTTCGACAAAGAAAATTACACAGAAGAAGATAAGGAAGAAAGTGAAAAAGATAAAAATCTCTGGCCCTGAAGTATAACGTACCACATATAATGTAATTCTCAGTGAACCTAGTGTATGAGAGCACTAAAGAGGATTTCTCGAAATGCCCACGTGAACGAAAAAAAAAATTAAATACATGTTAATGTTTACGCGCATACGAAGTCGCGGGCAAAATCTAGTACCTATAATATAAAGTCAGTCAGACAAAACATTCAAGACCAAAAATAACATTTTTTTACGATTTATAGGGATTTACTACATTTTAAAATTATAAACTGTAAAAAAATCATGGGTTAGAAGTGTTTATATTGAATTTATGACGAACCCTAATTAATGTCAACATGGAGGGCATGATGTTCTTATAATAGTTTGAATAAGCGCTATTACACTTATAATAGACTTAAAACGCTCTCATTTAAACCAGTTTTTATTATGGCGGATATTTATTGCAATATATTGTAATAAACTTATTAAAAGAATGGTGTGATGATGAAATTTTAGAGGCGCTTTTAAAATATGTTTCTAAAATACTATATTTTAACGATGAATATCACTTCCCCACTAATTCATTCTCTATTAACCCTATATTCACATCCCTACTTCACCGGCTACGATAAATATTAGTATTATGTCAAAAAGATATTGTACTTACCTTTTTAATTCCAAAAAACACTCACAACACAAACACTAAACCACATTTGCAAGATGTACTGACATTTACTATTTTAATCTTATAAAGAGCTTGTCACAGACACTTACAAGAGCAATTGTACTTATAAAGGTTTTGAGTGCATATTATAGGACTTAATAGCATTCTGTAAGTAGATTATAAGACTGTTACAAAAACAAATGCTCCTATAAGTGTGCCCAAATCCAGGTTTGTAGATAGCTACAAGTACTTTATAAGCGCAATAAAAATAGGCTTGAAGAGTACTATAAGTGCATAATTTGCTAGTTGGGTAGTGCATAAAGATTTTTGAGCTTCATCCTGTTCGGTTTTTTCGCAAATGTATTAAAAAATGTTGTTTGATACACTTGCGAAATTTTCATTTTCCGTCGTCCCTAGTGTTGACGCTCGCTTTCGCTCGCACCAACATAACTCACTCATAATAAAATGACAAACTTTTCGCACTTGCATCAAAATATACTATTTTATATTTTATAAAAAATTGATGTAGTAATACATGTGTAAGTTTAGTATGGAGCGAATAAATAGTGAAGGTCGCGGGAATCAATGGGAGCAAGAAGAAAAGGGCCGGTCTGAGTAGCGAGCCTCGGCGAGGTACATTTATGAGATGCATTTTACATTTATATCAGGGGACAAATAAACCCTATGATTTTTCTAATAAGGTAAAACGTACGTTAAAACAAAATCACCCAGCCACCAATCACAACAGCCTATTTATGTACGTCCCAATGCTGGGCACAGCTGTGGGACGTACATACCTCCGGCCTCCTCTCATCACGAGAGGATTTGGGGCTATAGTTTCAGACGAAATCTGTAGAACAAATTTGCCACGAGTACTTTCATGAAATAGAAGTTGAATGCCTTAAACAGTATTTGTTTCTTTAATAGCTATGGCTCCTGTTAAGCCAAAATTATTTCTTTGGGATTTGGTTTTGATTTATACTAATATAAACTTGAAAATGTAGGCACTTCTTTCTTAACCTTAAGGGTTCATGGCAATGTAAGCATACAGCCAAGAAGCGCTCCGCTTACCACAATGAAGCGCCCAAAATCCCCTGACGCAATTTTCACCGCTCAAGATAAAAATAAATATATGAGGCCCAATCTTTCCCTGACAAGATTTTCCCTATTTTATAGCCTCTAATTTTCCGGAAAATGTCCGTTATACTTAAGAACAGTGGATGTCGGATCATGGAAAAATAATGAGAATTCGTGTGGGGAAATGTCTTGTTCAACCCACGTTTGCTTTGGGAATAATTCATTCCAAAGTAAGCATAACATGAAAATTATTTAGCTACCTACGTGAAACAAAATTAACTTCGAAAAATATTTTTCTTTTTGATCTGTTGAATGCTGCAAATAAAATATCTAATTTATGTTATGTACTTGACACAGTATTTCTTGTCATAGGCAAGAAGACCTCGCGTTACGGATAAGAAAATAAAATAAAATATGTATTTTTATTATTACCAACATCATCATGGTTTGAACTTTCAACTTTAAAGTAAAAATAGCCATGATGCTATGTTACTTACCAGGTAGTGTGCAAATCTGTCCGAAATCATATCTTTAAGTTAAAGTTGGTATACTTTTATATACATTTCGAAATTGTTAATATACCTACGTAATATTTTAATTTCTAAACAAGTACGTATATATTTTTTGCACTCTAAATACCTGCCTGCCTCGCATGCAGGGGTTCGAATCCCGTTCGCACCTCTGAGTTTACATTTATGTGCGAAATTCAATGTCAATTTACTACAGAACTTTTCGATGAAGGAAAATATCGTGAGGTAACCTGTGTGTCTGTAGGCGAAATTTAGCTTGCAACATTTATATAGGTACATAATTTGTGTGTAAGTTGTACAACTAGGTATCTAATAAAAGCATTGTAAAAAACGTCCCAAAGCCATGTCCATTTTCATCTGTAAAATCTCAAAAAAACTATCCTAAAAGATGTCAATGTGTCAGAAAAGTTATTTCATGTCAAAACTTAAACTAAGGGTCCCAGTCCACCCGTATCCTGGAGTTTTGTACGAAAAACCAAATATTCATGAATATTGTACCGAATTTACGTCATGAAGTTTCAAAGTCCATTAACAAATAAAAAGCCGGCCAAGTGCGTGTCGGGCCACGCGCAAAGTATAGGGTTCCGAAGTTGACAGTACCTTTCTAAGACTTATTAGCATCTAGCTAGCCTGTGGTATGTACCCGCCCGACGCCCCTGCCGCTCGAGAAAAATCATTGGTTTTTTAATCATTTCATAAGTTACTCGTCAGTTTGTAGACCTTTCTTAGCTGTGATAGTTTTTCTTTCAACTACGTTATATATGCCACAGCCGTGATTTTTTTCAGCCATCCAAATACCACCATTTAGCTGGCAGGGGTGGGGGGGACACGTGACTCTAACAAAAAATATCACTTTAAAGCTTAATATTTCACAAACGCATCACTTAATCAAAACATGGTTTTAGCAAACCGACAATATTTTTTCAAGACCTATTCAACGATATGCCGCACCATGGGGTACGCAAGAAAAAAAAATTACATCCCCACTTTACGAGTAGGGGAGGTACCCTATAAAAAAATATATTTCAAAATTTTATTGTACCACTTTGTCAGCGTAACTAATATGTATATTCATGCCAAATTACAGCTTTCTAGAACTAAGCATCTCCGAGCAATAGTGCGGACAGACGGACGGACGGACGGACGGACATGGCGAAACTACGAGTATAAGGGTTCCTTGTGGACTTCGGAACCCTAAAAAGAATTGAGGTGACTGTTCAAACTTGTGCATAAAGGTAGGTTTAGATTTGCCAAAACTTTGTTCCCCAGCCCTGAGGGTTGAAAGTTAAGCAAAGGTGAGACGAAAAAGCATACCGCGAACAAACTAACTAAAGAATCTTTAGCACACTTTATTTGAGAAAAGAAATGGATTACAGAATTCTCTAAATTAATTTGAAACTACCTTTTAAAAGCGATAACCCCACATCACAAAGTCGGTCGAATTTATTTGGATAATTTTTACAATTTGGCGTCATGTAGTCGCCATTTTGAAAGAATAGTCAGCTAACTGCCATGTCTTCAGTGACACTCGCTAGATTAAAACCAATCGATGAACGCAGTATTCATTATAATGTACCCATGCGTTTGATCACTAGAGTGCCACAAAGGAACAAACAGAAACTACATTCATATATTTCTGCTGGCCCGGAGTGTGCCTGCTCTGATGCCACAGCATTTTGCTGAGCCTGGTCCATTTGCCATAATTAGCTGATAGTTTTAAGGTTCCCTTGTTCACGTTTTTTATGTTTATATTTATGGCAGTAAAGATTATTTTTCTTTCTTTCTTTCTTTACATGATAGACAGGTCATGGACATTACCCACTTTTACGTTGCGTAGTCGGGACAAAAGAGACTATCTAAACAAAGTAAACTGTACTTGATACTAGATTAAACAGCCTTCACCTTCACTGGCCATTGTTTCGCCCGAGCGTTCTTCACTGAAGTTTAAAAACAAGCTATAAATAAAATAAAATAAAACTTTTTAAAAACGAGCTTTTATAAAAGTACTCGTCAAGAGTCCAAAATCGATGGGGTTGCGTCGTCTAACTACAGAGTTCCTGTGGCCACCTTCCGGTTCCATCATCAGATCAGCTCCATGCCAAAATAATTTTCCATTAATTTTTTTTTTTTTATTTTGCTTTTGCGAAGTGCCTGTTTCTTTTATTTCTTTTCTTTTAACCTTTTTGGTACTATTATTATTATTTGCTTGTCGTAGCTCTGTCGATTCTCTGGGTTGTGGCAGAATACCAGTGTTTTGCTCTAAAGAGCAAAGCTATACGCTGAGCTATGACCCTTTTGTAGTACTGCACCGCACGATTTCTTTTGTGTTTGTTATCTTTTATTTTTACTCTGTTGTTTTTTCTTCTTTTAACTATTAACACTCGATAAATTGTATACCTACTGTGTTCTGTAGTACTCAAATAAACGTTTTATCTATCTATCTATCTATCATTGTCATCCGATTTACACGTGCATGGCATGCAAAATTTCATCTCAATCGGTAATCGGGAAAAGGATCAAATTTAACTTGCAAGATTTGATTACAGACAGACAGACATCGGGACAGGTGAAACTAAATAAAAGCTCGTAAAAATGTTTCATGACAGCACATCGCACAGCATCAGTACATTTGTGTAAGCAACAGCTTACACACATTTTAAATTCAATATCCTAGAATATGATGTAATATTCTGTAGAACCTGGACGATCAAGTTTTGATCGGGTGAAAATAGCTAAAAGGAGTATTCCCCAACGAGACGTAATAAATGTCTAACTTATACAACATATTGAGATAAAATAATAGATAAGTAGGTGCAGAATTTTACGAAGAATTTGATCTCATAGTAAAATAATAGTATGCGTATACTATTTATTTACTCATTTATGTTTAACTTTACACATTTTCTTAATGTATGTTGTATTTGCATGTACCTAATTAGGTGGATACTCTTGATCTTATCTTGTTAAGTATTTTTATTTTATTTGTACTGCTTTACATTACAATGAAACCAATTTTGGTTTCATTGTAATGTAAAGCAGTACAAATAAAATAAAAATACTTAACACTCAGTCTCCTTGTATTTACAAGGAGACTGAGTCAGTAAATGATTTTTCCTCACTTTGAAGACAGAGTTCGCACTTTTTTGCCATTAACACTTCAAAGTCCTGAAACCCCAACGGAAGTTGGACCGAGCTGCTATGTAAATAAGAATCATATTTAAAAAGCTATTACTATGCTAATGTTGCCCGGCCCGCGTCACCGTGGAGAGGTTTATACCTGCTTCTATGTAAAATAAAAACCGGCCAAGAAGCGAGTTAAACTCGCGTGGTTTCGACCCTTGATTATTTTCAATGACGTTATTTTCAAACCTTTTCACAGGATAAGCTCTTTTATATGATAAATTTCAAATACCATGGACTTCTTAATATTTTTCCTGTAATCTATAGGTCAATAACTATTAAAAATAATTTTAGGTCCAATAGTTTCAGAGATAAGGGGTGGGGGGGGGGGGGGGGAATTGTCATTTTTCGCCTATTTTTTAAATAACTCGAAAAGCATTCACCAAAAAAGAAATAAAAAATATATATTGCAGATCCTCATAAGAAGTCCTTTCATTTGATGCCTATGTCACACGATATAGTTTGAAAAACTTCATTCACATTTTTCAAATTTAGCCTCCAAAAACTCCTATGTTTAAAATCCATTTACTTTCGTTACACGCCCAAGAACATTTATGATAGACATTACACACCACAGTGCAATTTAACATAGTAATTTTAAACACGGAAAGCAAAATTAAATAAATGATTACCTAAATTAAAAAAAAAAAAAAAAAAAGAATTGCGAACCTTAACTTAAGAAGGCTCATTGCTCGCAGGAACGATGGCCGATGAGGCCAGAAAGTTCTGAAGTCGCGTTCGCGAACCGGGAGACGAGCTGTCGCTAGGCTTCCAATAAGATGGAGTGACGACCTTGTAAAGGTCGAGGGAACGCGGTGGATGCGATGGCACAGGATCGGTCTGAGTGGCGCTTTGGGGGAGCCCTATGTCCAGCAGTAGACGTCTTTTGGCTGAAATGATGATGATGATGATTATTATTATTATTATTAACTAGCATAAGCTATATCACAGAATATTTAATAGTACAACGTACAGAATGGCGACAGAATCACCAGAGCTGCCGAGTAAAAGTAAGTACTTACCAGTTACACCTATTACTGTATATTCTTGAACTATTAATTATGATGTGTAACTTATTGAATGCTTCAAAAAACTAAATTTTCTTCAGTAAGAAAAGACTAACATTTGATTGTCAGAGCAAAGGCCTTCAATTAACATTTATACCTATAAAATGTAAATACCTATTTACATCTATTATATTTATTTATAGAATCGGTACGGATATAAAATAATAAATGAGCTTTATCATTTCCTGGTTATAATTTTAGAACATTTGCAACATGAAGGAAAACGAACATGTTTATTATTGAGTAAAGTTAGTAGAAAGAAGAAAAAATTATCTCCACGATTTTAATTAAATCAAAGCCATAGGTTACCACGGTTTCTGCTTTCATCATTCTGAAATATAATAATATGGCCATAATTTTTATACACATTTTTTTTTCAAATAGGTTACCATAGATTTCGATTATGATATAGAATTTACTTAGGAACCAAGTCGATGACATTGTTCCTAAGAACAGATCTTTGCAAGTCTTACAGTTTCAGACTTTCCATACTGACCGATCTAAGTGGGCCCCCCTTGTATAAATAATGAGAATAATAATAAGAATAATGTTTATTTACCAGAAAAGTATGCAGAATACAGTCATATAAATAATAGGACAACTAGTTGGTTTACGAAAGTTACAGTCAGCAGCAGAAGTAGATAAGCTGTCCAGGTGTTCAAAATGACCTACACACGACCGTATTCTTAAGACGTTAAGGGCGTGTGTAGGTCATTTTGAACACCTGGACAGCTTATCTACTTCTGCTGCTGACTGTACAATGTTGGCAGCGGTTTCCGCACTAGACTGGGCCTGTATCGCGGAGCCCAATCAAGACAAATAAGTACTAAATATTATTAATGTAACTAAATTATACTAAATACCTATGTGTTTTAGAACACTTACAAAAAAAACAGGTTCAGGAAATAGATACAATAAGTTAATTAGAACGGAACTATTTAGCTTTATAGTAAGTACCTATTTAGCTACAAAATCTATTTAAATAAAAATAAAAAAATAACTACAAACTACAACCATAGGTACATTAGGTTAGAAATAATTGTAATTAAGATCAACGTGAGTGTAAGTACCTAGTTAGTAGTGAGTTGTATATAGTTAATTTATGTAGGATGTGTGTGGATTTTGTTTATTCGCGAGTCTGTGTATGTCTGTGTGTGTGTGTATTTGTGTGGGCGTATGATTGGGAGTGTGTGTTGCCAGTGATGACTTATGGTTCCGAGACGTGGGCGCTCACGATGGGTCTCATAAGAAGGCTCAAAGTCACTCAGAGGGCAATGGAAAGGGCTATGCTCGGTTTTTCTGCGTGATAGAATCAGAAATGAGGATATCCGCAGCAGAACTGGGGTCACCGACATAGTCCGAAGAATTGCGAACCTTAAGTGGCAGTGGGCGGGGCAAATTGCTCGTAGGACTGATGGCCGATGGGGCTGGAAAGTTCTCGAGTGGCGTCCGCGAACCGGGAGACGAGCTGTCGGTAGGCCTCCAACAAGATGGAGCGACGACCTCGTGAAAGTCGCGGGAAACCGGTGGAAGCAGGTGGCACAGGACCGGTCGGAGTGTCGAGCCTTGGGGGAGGCCTATGTCCAGCAGTGGACGTACTTCGGCTGAAATGATGATGATGATGATTGGGAGGGATTTAATACCAAATATGCGTCAGAAATATCTCCTTTTGCGCCAGGGGTCAAAAATCATTCACCGTTTTTATAAATGTCTGCCAAGTTAAGGTTATAAGGACATTATTGATCTTACCTACGTAACATTTCAGTCAAACATCGCAAAGCCATTCTTTTCAACGCTATGCAAATCAGCCTTGCCTAATGTATCCGAATCTAAATTTAGACGTTTTTATTTTGAGATGTTCTTTCGGAACCGGTTTAGAAAAGGATGTGCTACACGTATGGAAACGTTGGCAATTTGTTACGTACCTACCTAAGTATTGTATATTTACCTACTCGTAACATAATTCTGCTTTTGTAGTTGTACCATATACAAACTATGTAGGTAAGTTTTTTTAATGGCATTGATTATAATTGTTATCAAACGAGCCACAGTCAGGTCGCTGTCGTTCACGGCCATAAGGAATCATAGGATTGCAAATTCAAAGATTGAATAATGCCCCTATACTCGTAATTTCACCGGCTCTCTTCCGCCCTTATCAGAATACAACAGGGGCTCTATTCGAAGTTTTAAATACGGAAAGGGACATTCCCAATCCCTGCGCTCTGGCGTCACGGCGCGCAAAATTGAACTTTAAATCTAGCTGCTTAAAGTGCGCCGCGACGCCTGACCGCAGGGATTAGGGTTATTGGGAATGTGTCTTTCCCTATTCAAAACTTCGAATAGAGCCCCAGAGCGTGAGCACCGCTATTTGGCGGCAGGTTAGCGATCTTCTGTACATTGCATCTGTCTGTATAATGCATCAGCAAAAAGTACCCGTCACCAAATCTTTAAGCCTTTATATTTTTCAGAAAAGCTCGATTCGCTATTATCGTTGTAGTAGTTTTTATGTAAGCCGCGGTGGCCTGGTGGTTTGACCTACCGCCTCTCATGCAGACGGTCGCGGGTTCAAATCCGGCTCGCACGTCTGAAATTATTTAGGTGCGAAATTCGATTTGAATTTACCACTGAGCTTTTCAGTGAAGGAAAACATCATGAGGAAACCTGCACGCATCTGCGAAGTAATTCAAGGATATGTGTGAAGTCTCCAATCCCGCACTGGGCCCGCGTGGGGACTATAGCCCAACCCTCTCGTGATGAGAGGAGGCCTGTGCCCAGCAGTGGGCCGTAAATAGGCTGTTGTAGTAGTTTTTATTTGAGTACCTACCTACCTAAATAAAGGGTTATTGTATTATTTGAAACTAACCGGTGCATGCAATTTATTTTACAGAGGGTTTCAAGAGGTAGGTACTTGAAACCAACCTGGTGTTATCCTAATTAATCGAGCTACACAACGATTTTCTGGTACAACCAATTAACATTCAATACTATTTCTGTTAGTATACCTTCTCTACAACAGAACTATTGCTTGGGATTTACAGATTACAGATTTCAGTATATATTTTACAATAACTGCATAAAATTCAACAACGCGTACAGAGAACGCCGAATTATCAGCTTCTCGACTGGATTCCGCCGTCAGTCTCTACGCGCCGACCGGTGGGGGCGCACGTGTCGCTGGCAAGTTTACGCGGGAAACGTCGAAACTCCCGCTCGAAAACAAGTGCAATCAAACAGAGTCAAATGTGTTACCAATTAAGTGAATAAAGTGGCCAGTGAAAACCTGGATGTATTGCGTTTGCTTATCGGTAAAAAAAAAAGAAAATGACACAAATGCGATAAAGTGTTTACGATCTATTTGCGGGCACAGTTCAGCTGTTCAAACATGGCTGGCCTGTGACGTTTTTAATGCAAATTAAGTTAGCAACAAAATAATTTAAATGTATAATTGAAGCTGAAAAGACGAAGCTGCTTAGACCATTGTGGTGTTGGATAGACTTGACTCGCTCGGTTAACATTCGACGAGGTTGTTTCCGACTAATATTCTTAAAAATGAAGACATTTACAAATAAGTAATTTCTGGCACTGAGGCATTCCATCTTAGGCCTCAGGGTAGGCAACGCATTCGAGATCTTATGGTTTCTTAATGGGGGATCATACGATTTTGGTATCCAATGACCCATTGGTATAAAAAAGTAATATCAACGCGTCTGAACTCTCAGAATAATGTTCGTCAAAAGTCACCACACAATATCTATAGATAATAAAACCGAAAAACCGTACTCTTGCTTAAAAGATGTAAGTAACGGTTTTTAGAGTCAACATTTTATTTCGCACCGGCGAATAAAATTCGAACATAAACACAATATTCTCGAAGTATGTTAATCTTTATGCCGTGAAGTTTGAACAAGTTTCCAACTTACTGAGATGAAAAAAAAACTCGATATAGGATATAAATAACATATAATCAAACTCTACGATAAACAATTAGGTATCTGCTGTGACAGATTTGCATTTCAAATGAACACCGTGAACAATTCGCCGTCGCGTTGTCGAAAACAGACAATCGATTGGTAACACGGTTTGGTTAAATGCAACATTTCATTATAAATTATGCGACTAAAAGGACATAATTTGGTTTCTAATTTTAATATTTTAAAATAATAATTCAGTTTTAAAAACATAAATTACCCGCTGCCATTTCTACAAGGAATCAATTCAATCGTTTATAATATTTAGTTTTTAAGCAAAAGGAATAATACGTATAATTTTGCAAAATTTCTTAAAAAACATTATTTTATACTTTCATGTTGCATTTTAAAACGATACTAAGTTACCTACTAAAGTAGAAATTGTATGTATGGTTTTTTTGCGATGTGACATTTACTTGTATAATTCTTGTATGAAGTCAACTCACTTTAATCAGATCTACATCAAACACTTAACCACTGTTTACGGGACCACTGTTAATTAAACCGGACCTGGACCTCATTTGTAGTACCCATTCCTAAATTGTTTGAGTTTCCCGCCTCACAAGAGTAAGTGTATAATTACTTTATAATAGTTGGTAAATAGGGGACTTACAGGTCTTACTTTAAAGTTAATTTCTTCTACTTAAGAATTACCTAAAATACACAAGGCTCTAGCAAATTAAGTACCTACCAATACTTTTAGAGCACAGTTAATGGTACTCGCTTCTAGGAGTAGATTAATATAAAACATGTAAAAAGTAATAATGTTAAGTAATAAATAATGTTAGAATTATAGTTAAGTTGAGGAAATAAATACTAAAAATTACATGGACATGAAATAAAAAGTCCCAGTAAATATTTTTGTTCCATGCGCGGTTGTGGTCCTTTCGATCACTTTTCGGGTCATGCTCTGTCCAGCACAAAATTAATCATATCATTCTATTATAATACATAAGGTGACCCAGGGCTAATGTAACCACTATCTCTTTTATCTATATAAGTATCTTTTATCTAGAAAGTGACGGAATAACACACAAGCCACAAGGCGGCACATCCATGTAACTAGTTATCTAGGAAATACTAAATAAAATCACATTATACTTACCTACCAGAAGATGCAATATCCCTGCAGCTACGAAAGCCTTGGTTCACCTTATCGAATTATTTAATTTAGGCCTGAACAGCAATGTTTATGTTATAATTTCTTTTTTTGAATTTGTTATCACGGTAGCAGTACACAACGTCTGACCACTTCCGATCAGCTGGGCCTGTTTGCTTGCCAGAGGCTATACTTAAATATAAAAAAGAATCACGCAGTAGGTAATTATTAGTTACATCATCATGCTGAAAATAAAACAAAATCACGTATACTTTATCTATTAGAAGGTCAGGTTAACATAATGGTGTTTCAATCTCTCATGGACGCCTCTATTATCTTCATGACCTGAAAGTAAGCAGTCGACACGATTTTTAGAAATTACACATTATTTTGTTTTACACCTTACTTAGGTCTAATACTATTAAAAACTACCCTGCTTGACAGCAGTGGGACAGTGCAGGCCTCCCTCCCATTCAGCAGAGTGATTTCAACCCCAAGGTCTTCAAGATCTTACCTACTGCTACTACTACAGCCTATTTGCGTCCCACTGCTGGGCACAGGCCTCCTCTCATCGCGAGAGGGTTTGGGCTATAGTCCCCACGTGGGCCCAATTCGCATTGGGGACTTCACACACATCTTTGAATTACTACTTACTTCGCAGATGAACCACTAGGCCACCACCGCCACAAGATCTTACCTACCTACAATGGACTTAGCCTGATTGTGAACGTAAAATCGTTATGCATTCTATCATAATGCGTTGCGTTGTCCCAGCCCGTCCTTGGTGCAATCTGCATAGATCAAGATATTATAGTACATAGCAGAAGCCATTCACGGTAAGGAAGTCAACAAATTTGCCTTGCGACGTATATCAAAGTGCGTATTAAATCACTCATAACCTAGAATTACTATGATATAGTACGCTAAGTATCGTTCATGTGACATTGGATGATCAACGCTTGCATTATCTTAGCCATGACTTTGATATAATTCACTGCGATATTGTAATATCTTAAAATGATCATGTTGTTGATGGAAATAAACTGAAGGAGGTTAAGACATTAAGACAAAAATTGTTATGCTGAGGTAAATGTACCTATATTTTTTTTAAAGAAATACTGATGAGATAATCGCGGGAACTGTTGACTTTTTCAATTTGAAAAATACTTTGGTTTCTGCATGTTGAGTCTTTGCAAAAAATAAATTATTTGAAAGACTGTCTCAAGAAAATATAATCAAAAATCAAACGCACTTTCATAAAAACCTCCTCCGCAACAATGCGAACTCGAAATACCAGCTTAAGTGGTTCCAAATATTCGCCGCCATACTTTCTTTTTCAAATTAAGCCTACAAACACATCAGCCTTCGCAAACATTATCGTGTGAGAATCTGGAGATTCGAGGCCGCTGACGACCTCGAGCGAGCATTAGCGCTTTTATACCTACTGAAAACCGTGGAAGAACTTGATGTAGTCTTCTTCAGAGTCCTTCCATATAGCTACCGCCATATCTTACCCGCTAACCTGTCATTCTGTTGTTAGGATGTAAGAGAACTGGACAGTTAAAAAGGAGTGCATCATATTGTAGCCCGAAATTGGTCTAGTTTTTGATCTCAATAATGCCAAAACTTTTGACACAAACATGGCCCCTTTTTGCCATGTGTGTTTATGGTGGGATTTAAAGAACACAACAGAAAATGATCAATTAAACTGAACACCGAAACACGTCGACTCCGTCTCGTACCAACAAAAACACATCGGCAACATAACATAGAGCTTTTAACGGGAACTGAACTTTATTTCCAAGAGCCAAGGTACAATTTTGATGTTGAATGTAAATTTTTTAACGCTAGCATTCTAGTCGACTTCAAAGAAACGGGATGCGAGATGAGTGTTTTCCTTACGAATTTGATTGTTCTCCGGTACCTTTAAGTAATGATGCCGTCCAATTTTAATTAGACGTGTTTTTGATGGATTGTCCTGGTTAAGTACGTGATGATAAATAATGTTCATTTTGGAGTCAATTATCAGATTCTAATTCCTACGACTAGGTACATTTTAAATGTAGATTTTTATAATGTACAGTTTAGGTTATTCTCCATTGACGCAGAGTCCCGGATTTTTGTGTTTATACGCTTGAAACTGAAACTTCCTTCCTCGGCAATAGTTTGGCAACTGGGGAGGACTGTTCGCCAGTACAGCCTCATGTTGTATTGGGAGGACAGATCTCCACAGTTGCGGCCATCTCACATTTCTAGTAAAAGATACCAAAAGCCTCTTCATGTTGGCTTCGGCCCTATGAATGCGAATGACCCCCATGGGCCCGTGACATGAAAATGTACCAACAAATAATAATAATAATATCTAGGACCCATTTCTATTTTGAACCAAAAAAACCTACATATTTTAATTTTATGAACATGATACCTATTTAAAAACTCCTTAAGCCTATCAACTGAAATATTCCAAGCCAGAATAAAAAAAAATGCTTACGCTTGCCCATATGTTTCACATATTCACTCCGTAAATACGCCCTAAAAAGGTTGCCGCCATCTAAATTTCAAATCCACTAGTTTGGGTTATGTTGTTTCGCGGAGGCGAATCACAGCGGCACCCAGTCGATAAATCTTCTCGTAGGAAAAATAGCAGAACAAATAACCCGTTTCCTAGTAGATTATTGATGATGAACCTGTTTGGTTGAAACGGTAAATATCCGAAATACTTTTTGTGATTGAGAAAACCTATCTGACTTGAGAAGAAGACAGGACGACTGTTCTTGGATCAAGTTTAGGACAATCTGATTAAGAGCCAGGTCAAAGGTATATAAACCGACGAGCATGTAGAGTAAATCCACATAATTGTACTCGTATGAAAGTTAAAAAAGCTAGAGCGGAATGTCATATTTGGCCATACCTCTAGACTACGTCTATGACATACTTCTCTCGCTTCTTAATGGAAAGAAGTAGCCCCTGCTTAGGTAGTTATGGAATAAGGTGTGATTTTATAAATGTATGTGTATGTATGTGTAGCGAACCTCTTCAAACCGGGAACCTTTTCTAATTTTATGGATTTGAAGTGGAACAATAATTTTATCGTTTTTTGGCTGTAATGTCATACGTCACTTGAAAAATATATGTGAATTGAACCGAACGAACATTTTTTACTCGTTAATTGCTTTAGGTAATTAATATTGGTCCATCGACCACGAAAACGAACCCAGAAATACAGTCCACGAACGTTTAATGTGAAAACAGCAAACATTTCATCACCGAACCGAACAAGAACCGAAAGTGAAATGTTAACCAGAAGTAAGCTTAAACAACATGCACAGGAACTTGACGAACAAAACGAGCGCGCCAACACGACCGGCAACACGCGCAGCCAGAGCCAGCTCACCGAGAGATCAGGGAAGACCGTGAGTGGAACCGTTCGCTCCCGAGCGAGTGCCGAGCGTGCTATAAAAGAGGCAGAACTTATTGCAACAAAGAAATTGGCAGAGCTAAATAAATATAAAATTCAGCAGGAAGAAGAGCTCATAAAAAAACAACTCGAACTAGATGTGGCTAAAATAAAAGAACAGCATAGCAGTAGAGCCTCATCTCATTCTAGCCGCTCACGCTCACGTACATCCGATAAGAGTGATAAGACGCAATCCCCGTACATTAAGGTAGAACAATGGTTTTATAATCAAGAAACAAAAGTACAGGGTGAAGTGAAACCCTCTGATGATTACACCCTGGACCCACATTTAGACCCGAACACCATGAACCTGGCACTGAACACCGAACCGAATCACGATCCGAGCGACATTAAATTATTGGCCATAGAAATTAGCAAACTCCGCCGACCCTCTGAGAAAGAACTTCAAATATTTTCTGGAAACACATTCGAATGGATATCTTTCAAGGCAGCCTACGCCGACACGAAGTCACAACTCACCGATCAAGAAAACATCGCCCGCCTTCGTCGCTGTCTGAAAGGAGAAGCCAGAGAAGCCGTCGCCGCCATGCTTCACTGTCAAGTACCACCACATACGATCATCGACACGCTTGAACAAAGATTCGGACGACCTGAACTGATCCTTCAAGAACAAATCTCCTGTCTGAAAGAATTTCCACGACTAACCGATTCCGCGGAACAACTGAGCCGATTCGCTTGCAGAGTTCGCAACTGCGTAGCCGCTATAAAGGCATTAAAGAGACCCGAATATCTTTACAATCTAGAACTTATACAAGCCCTGAAATCAAAAATGATCTGCCTTAAATCAAGATGGTTGACATACGCCCTTGATCATGAACGAGACCCTGAACCTGAACTCCTCAAAATTGCTGACTTCTTGCAGATTGAAGCCTCCACTACTTCCAAATTCTGGCTGCTGGACCCGAAACCGAGCACATCTAAAGCAACGTATCATAGAACGCTCATGGCAGAAGAAGAACCAGAACCTGAAACTGACAATGACTGTTATTTTACCGACAATAGTACCTGGAATTGTCCTTATTGCAAATCAGACCTTCACAAGAACCTCCACGAATGCGATAAATTCAAGAAGCTTACGACCGATGAACGCTGGAACTGGGCCAAAGAGAGCAAATTTTGCTTTAAATGCCTCAGGTCGAAACACCGCCGAGAAACCTGTAAGGCGAAACTTTGTGGAATAAATGGATGCCGAATGCCTCACCACCCATTACTACATGCTACCAGAACAGAAAATCCTTCACCAAGCCATGCAATCCATAACCCCGCGAATACTGAAAAAGAACATGAACCGAACACCTCTTCAGAAGATCCGGAAGTGACTGCTGCATGCAACGGCCGATCTCATGTCCACCTGAAAATAATACCCGTAATCGTAGAAGGACCGCAGAGTACAAAACGAACATACGCCTTATTGGACGGAGGAAGCACACTGACCCTCGTGAAACAAAGCCTTATCGAAGAACTGGGTATCAATGGACCGATCGAACCGCTCTTACTAGCAGGAATAAACACCACCAGCGAAGACCTGAACTCAAGGAGGGTGAACTTGAAGATATCATCACTATCACATGAAGAATTTGAACTGTCAAACGCCCGAACCATCCCTCATCTTCCCCTGAACTACCAATCATTCACCGATATCCACAAATATGAACATCTAAAGAACCTTCCCACGAACACGACTTCTTACGACCGCGCCGTTCCCGAAATATTGATTGGGCAAGACAACTGGCAGACCATGATCACCACCGACATTCGTAAAGGAAAGAAGAACGAACCTGTAGCATCCCTCACTCCCCTGGGTTGGGTTATCCATGGATCTTGTCATGGCGTAACGAATATCATTCATTTCGTCGGACATTTGGATGAAGATTTACACAAAACAGTTGAGGAATACTTCAGAATTGATTCCCTTGGCATTTCAAATAAAAAGAAACCGAGCCCTGAAGATGTAAGAGCGATCCAGATTTTAGAAAATACCGCCCGTCGTATTGATGACGGCAGGCGATGGGAAGTAGGTCTCCTATGGCGAGACTCTGAAACTAAAATGCCAGAAAGTTTCAAAACTGCCTTCAAACGACTGCTGTCAGTGGAAAAGAAAATGGACAAAGATCCTCAGTATGGCGAAAAATATAAAGAAAACGTCGAAGTATTTTTGAATAAAGGATACGCCGAACCATGCCAACCCTCAGATTCCCCTATGAAATTTTACCTACCCCATTTTGGCGTTACGAACGTAAATAAACCAGGTAAACTGAGGATTGTCCACGACGCCGCCTGTAAAGTGAATGGAACGTCTCTCAACGACAAACTATTGACTGGACCAGATCTGCTCCTATCCTTAATTGGGATCCTATTCAAATTCAGAGAAGGACGCATTGCCATGTCTGCGGATATAAGAGAAATGTTTTTGCAAGTTCGCATTCGTCCTGAAGACAGAGTTGCCCAACGTTTTCTTTGGAGAGGATGGGAACGAAGAAGACCAGCCCAAGAATACGAAATGAAATCTGTAATTTTTGGCGCAACCTCTTCGCCCGCGACCGCCATTTATGTTAAAGACAGAAACGCAGAAGATTTCAAAGATCAATATCCCGAAGCCGTAAATGCTATCAAGACCAGATTCTACATGGATGACTACCTCCACAGCATGCATTCAGAACATGAAGCCGTAAAAATGATGAAAGAGGTATCGAAAATTAATCTGGAGGGAGGATTTGAGTTGACTCAATGGATGTCAAATAGCGATGTTGTCATGAATGCTGTAGATCCAGAGAGAAGAGGTATTGGTAACGTCAGCCTTGACTTCAACATTTCTGTGAAAATCCTTGGTCTAAGATGGAACCCAATTGATGACACACTTGGTTTCAACCTGAACTTGTCCAAAATTCCAAAAGAACTTCTGGACGGCACTAACCGCCCCACCAAACGTCAAACGTTGAAGATACTCATGAGCATTTTCGACCCTTTAGGATTAATTTCACCAATCATCATCCAAGGCAAAATTCTACTTCAACTTATCTGGCGCAGTGGAATTGACTGGGATCAACAGCTACAAGATGCTGAATCGACACATTGGAAGAAATGGATCGATAAGTTAAAAGAAACTTGGATTTGCAGAGTGCCCCGATGCTATGATATGAACTCTTTCAACCCGACGACGACTCAAATTCACGTATTATGTGATGCCAGCGAAACAGCGTTCGCCGCAGTGGCTTATTGGCGTTTCTGCCACCCCGATGGTACTGTTACAGTAACGCTGATTGGAAGCAAATCTCGAGTCTCGCCTCTGAAACCGCAGTCCATCCCGAGACTAGAACTTCAAGCAGCACTTCTTGGAGCCCGGTTTTTAGACACAATTACGATAGAACACGGTACACTAAAACCCTCTGACCGCTATCTGTGGACTGACTCGTCAACAGTCATAGCATGGTTAAAAAGTGATCCTCGAAACTACAAAACCTACGTGTCCCACCGATTGGGAGAGATCGCAGATCTTACTAAAACAAATGAATGGAATTGGGTGCCGACAGACCAAAACGTTGCTGATGACGCCACCAGGGACATTGAAAAACTGGACGCTACTCACCGATGGTTTCGTGGTCCATCTTTCCTCTACGAATCAGAACATAGCTGGCCACAACAGAAACAACCCATCATGCCTTCTGAAAGCAAAATGGAAGTAAAGAAACAGGTCCACCTGTCCGCTATGGCCACAGAATTATCATCATCGCTGCCGAACATAACTAAGTTCTCAAAATGGTCGAAGCTTCTTACAAGTACGGCGTATATTCTCTTGTTTATCGAACGATTGCAAAAGAAATCAACCCCTAACCTGCTACCTCGTCACCTGGAAAGAGCAGAAGAACTGTGGATCAAAAGAAGCCAAGAAGAAAGTTTTGCGTCGGAAATATCACACCTCCATTCCGGAAAACCTCTAAAAAAATCAAGCCGTCTGTCAAAATTAACTTGTCACCTAGACAATAAAAATATAATCAGACTTACTGGAAGAACCAAATTCATATCGGATATTCAAGTAGCCAATCCAGCAATATTAGATGGCAAGCATGAATACACAAAGCTGATGACAAAACATTTTCACTCGCTGATGTACCATGGAAGCTGCGAGACGGTCGTGAACGAACTGCGGCAAAAATATTGGATAATCCACTTAAGACCGACTGTAAAATCCGTCGAACGTAACTGCCAAATATGTAGAATACGACGAGCTTCTCCTTCATCCCCTCCAGAGGGTGATTTACCGCCATCAAGACGTTTACCCATTGTGGCCTGGACTACTTCGGTCCCATGTCCGTAACTATTGGGAGACGCAAAGAAAAACGGTATGGAGCCCTTTTTACATGCATGACGAGCAGAGCTCTACACTTAGAGATCGCAGGCAATTTGACGACTGATTCAACAATAATGGCCCTGAGACGGATGATGGGGCGCCGTGGATGCCCAAAAATAATGTACTCTGACAACGGTACCAATTTTCGTGGAGCGGACACAGAGCTAAAGAAAGCCGTTCGAGAACTGGACCACAATAAGATGAATGATTTTTTGGTCAATAAAGGAGTGGAATGGAAGTTTAATCCACCGGCTTCTCCCCACATGGGTGGCTGTTGGGAGCGCTTGGTGCGCTCTGTCAAGAACGCTTTGAGAGTAACACTTAAAGACAGTTCTCCAAGCGAAGAAGTGCTTCATACCATGCTAATAGAAGCAGAACATATGATAAATTCACGACCATTGACACATGTTTCGGTGAACCCTAATGACCCAGAGGCATTAACGCCAAACCATTTCCTCATAGGCAGTTCGTCTGGAGTTCCCCTACCAGGCAGTTTCCATAAAAATGATCTACTGGGAAGAAAGCATTGGCGAAAATCTCAATCATTAGCCGACCTGTTCTGGAAGAGGTGGATAATAGAATACCTCCCTACTCTGAAGTCGAGACCACCATTAACAAGCAAGGTTGAAGACCTGCGTCTAGGAGACGTTGTAATTGTGGTTGACCAGAATCTGCCCCGGAATGTGTGGCCAAAAGGCATAATCGAAAGAGTTTTCCCAGGACCTGACGGCAGAGTTCGCGTCGCTGAAGTTCGCACAGCTGGAGGCGTCCTCAAAAGACCGGCCGTCAAGTTAGTGCCCATAGTTCGCTCTGACTAATAGGACAGCGAGACTAATCCCGCTGTGGGGGGCAGTATGTAGCGAACCTCTTCAAACCGGGAACCTTTTCTAATTTTATGGATTTGAAGTGGAACAATAATTTTATCGTTTTTTGGCTGTAATGTCATACGTCACTTGAAAAATATATGTGAATTGAACCGAACGAACATTTTTTACTCGTTAATTGCTTTAGGTAATTAATAGTATGATTTTTGCGTTATCGTGAGGAATGCAATTCGTTACGCGTGCTCTCCTTTGCCGTAATTGATTAGGTATTTTTAAGCATACCTTTAGAGATAAGAACTATAGATTTTTTGAAAGCATTAGCAGTTTATCGCACAAAGTAGCGTTTTTAAAATACTAGGTGAACCAAAACAAACGTTTGATCTGAAATCTGGGAAATATCTTTAAAGAAATGGTTTAGAAACTAAAAGCCAATGAAGACCAATTGAAATTCGAAAAATAATAATTTTGAAAGACAATTATTATGGTTAAGAAAGAATCTGAGATTATCGGTAAATGACGGAAGTGAATTAAAGAAATCATTTTTAATCGATATCACCTTATAGTCGAATTAAGAATATGACATGACAGTTGTCTCATTCAAGCAATTTTCTGTGGCAGTTCGTTGAATTACTGAAAAGAGACTTTTCAAGAGTATCTTCAAAAGGCTTTTAAAAATCTTTTGTCCTGTTGAAAATGTCTTCTAACTAAATTTCCAAAGTCCATTGTATAGTGTTCGCTATTGTGAAAAGTTCCCGAGGGAACATAATTTAATAGTATCCAGGAGTGTTCCCGACGTTTTGACGTAGACAGGCCATCCACACCGTATAATCTGGAAAAAAATGGCAAATAACTAGGTAACCATTTCTCATTAGTTTTATTTAAGACCGTTTCTATAGTGTATGTGGAAAGGTCTAAATTCAAATGAACTTTTTAATAATATAGTTTTGTATTATTTTCGTCTGTAGGATGTAGGGAATAATGTATACGGTATGAATGTAAATGTCTTCTTTTTAGGCTAAAATGTACTTCTTTTAATGAAATATCCTTCCGTACCTACAGCCTTTGAATCAGTTGTTGAGGGAGGATAAAGGCTATTTTTCATTTCATTCTTTTTTTTAGTCATAGCCTATTTAATAATATTAAATCTAATATATAAAATTCTCGTGTCACAGTGTTTGTAACTAAACTCCTCCGAAACAGCTCGACCGATTCTTGTGAAATTGGGAGTGTATGTTCAGTAGGTCTGAGAATAGGACGTAAGCTATTTTTCATACCCAAAAAAATATCTAAGGCGGTACGAAGTCCGCGGGGTCAGCTAGTCTTAATATGATATTTTAACCACAGACCAGATTTGATGGATCTCGACAACTATAGACGTACTTTTTTATCTAGGTTAACGATTGAACTGTTAAAATGAAAAGTGAAAAACAAGGCTATAAATATATGAAAGCAAAGCCAATGATAAATTTGATGATAAACTATTTTATTGCGCTTCAGTCGGTAGTTAAATCTTTGATCTTGATTGAGATGGATAAGGACGAGTGAAAACTTTTTACATTTAATTTACTATTTGTTTCACTTTATTAATACTTTTTTCTTTCTTCTTTCAGTTCTAGATCCATTTCCATTGTGGTATCTTAACCATAATGAAAAGAAAAACGTATAGATTCAGCAAAAAAATCATTACAATCTGAATTCTTATACTTCCTTATTTGTAACTGCAGGACATAAAAACCGGTTGACAATCTATCCAAAACTAACGCATTTTCCTTTTTATTCCGGAATAAGGCATGTTTTCCGTGGCAACGCTATAAGTACCTAACCGAATATCACGCGGACCATGTCGCTAGCAGAAGCTAAGATTGAATATTAGCCTGTTAGACACTTTGGTAATTGAATCCTATTCCCGCTTGTTGTATTTCCGCTATTCCATTGCTTCCACCACATCATGTTGCCGCGCGCGCATGGCTCTTTATTAAATAGAGTCCCTAACCACCTACACTAAACTTAAGGGACCTTGTTCACTTATTGCTCTAATTCTCAGAAACTATGCATATTTCGATAAGGCCATCTAGGTACATCCACCAACTTTTAATTAGATAAGCTAATTATCGCCCCCCAGACGTTGTCAGTTTGTTATTTTTATAGAGGGTGCGATTAAAAAGTGAAAATACATATAAAAAATTTGCAACGTCTAAAGGATCCAAAGTTTTTGTTTAAAGTTTTGTTTGTTTAAACAACAAACAAGATAAGTAATATTCAACCGATTCTTAAATCGGTTCACCCCATACTATTTTAGAGATTGAGTCTCGCAGCACTTTGACCCCTCCCTAAGGGCACTAAATTTTAGAAGACATAAATAAAAGCTTTACGAGTAAAAACTGATTTAATTCCACTAATTTCAGGTAGGTTGTAAAGGTGGTCGTAAATTTGTAGGGATCTAACAGAAGATTAACATAAGCCTAAGTTTTTATTGACATCTTAGGTACATACATACGATTGTATTTAATTACTAAGCTAAGACAGAATGCCGACGATGGAATAACAATTATCTCCTTACAAATAAGCAACAATATAAGCAACCCTCTCGTGATGAGAGGAGGCCTGTGCCCAGCAGTGGGACGCAAATAGGCTGTAGTAGTAGTAGTAGTAATATAAGCAAACCGCACGATATTAACAATGAGAACATAAAAAATATAGGAAAACATTACTGTAATAAATAAACAGTCAATTTTAATTTAATTACTACACGTAGGTAGATGAAGTATATAAAACGTCTGGAAACTAACGATACACTTATAAAGATAACTTGAAAAACGCTACCAGTCTGATCAATCATAAAATGTGATCAAAATATAATCCATGATTCTGTCATAAGTCATAAATTAATTAATTAAATTAATTAATTATCAAAACATAGGCGTCCCTTGTATATATATTCACACGCTAAAGCGAATTAATCCTCAAAACGATTTAACAACATCTATCAACCATTTTATAGCATGTAATAAAAGAGATTTACACCAGCTTTTGTTTAACTTGGTACCTACTCGTAGTTTGTGAATTATTTGGTACTGTTGAAATCTTTACAGTTGGGGTATTGTGTATCGATTCTACTTTAAGAGTCATGTTGATGGACCGATTTACTCTTTAAGTTTTTGAAAACAACAGAACAGAGTGAGCTGTACTCACTACACTACATCATACCTGTCTCAAAACCTTGAACACTTTTTTATGTTACCTACCTACTTACTTGACTAAGATCATAGAAGAAGTAAGGTAAACCTAGAATGACAACCTTCAAACAAAACAGCGTAGGCCCGAAATAAGAGTGTTAAATGTGATAATAGATGTAGCGACATCTACGGCAGCGGCCTAGGTAGCTTGCATACAAATTTGAACTCCATGAGCAACATGTAGATGGCGATGTACAGGCGAAGTATGAAAATTTTAAGCTCCCTCGCTATTTACGATGTACGCCGTATTTTAAGGAGATAGACAGTCTTATATAATTACATTATCTCTGCTAAGATTCAGTAAAGTATAATAAAATTATGTAGCAGTTCCTGTCATTCTGTATATTCTATGGAGATTTCATTTGAAATTTAATGTACATCCTTCGATCATAAGTAACCTCATCTATTATATAAGTTTACATCACGCAAATTCTTCATTTTTTACGTAGGTATATTGCTTTAATTTTTCCCGCTGCCATGTTAGTATTTTGATACAGCTGAACATCGTTTCCAGTAATGCTAAGGGAAGTAGGCAACTTACTAGGTACATAGGCATTATTCAGGCAATCTCAGTTTCACAGCCACATGTGATCGGCAAGTTCCATTAATAACTGCAGTGTTGGACTATTGTTCCCTTTGTTGCGACGGTAATGCCAGTTTGGGATGGAATTCCAATCGGCTACATAATGGATTCAGTCCTACACGATGTTATGGTTTCTTGTGAAATAAACGTCTATAGAATTTGATATGTAACTTTCATTATAACACTGAATTCTTTTGTTGGATTTTGTTATTGTTTCCTGTAAGTCCTGTATAGTCCAATCTGATAGGCTTGTAATTAGAGGCTTGTTCAAATATAATTTTTATTTTTTTATTTTTTATTAGGTCTGCCAACAGTTGTTACACTATAAACTTATACTAAAAGATTTAAAAGATAATTATCTGCTACATAATGTACAACTAATAACAGGCAAACACCGCATGAGTAAATTATGATGATACAAAAAAAAGAATACATGAACTTAACCTATATTTACTTTAACTAATTACTTATAACAATGATGTTAATATTTTCCTGCGGAATTCAATCAGAGAGTCAGCGCCGATGTCACATTCCTTGCTGTATTTGTTGAGAAGGCGTGACAAACGAGGGATGGGGAAATTAGATCCAAGAACGGTTTTTCGGTATTCTCGGTAGTCATTCATGATTATGTCACATTATGAGAAAGAAAATTTAAATCCTGACATGTTCTTTTTTCCAGAAATGTGACATTCTAAGTAAACGAGTAAAAATGCCTTTTAAGTATTTTGTCATAATAACTGTAACTTTTATTTCATTGACTATTGCCACGACATTTTTTTGGTTAAAGGTTGTATTGGATTTAAATGCATTTAAATCGTGCTACTTTTAAATGTTTATTAATGATACTTAGCGATGTTTTTAGTCTTTAATTTAGTTGTTTTGCTAATCGTGGCTCGCATAGCTAGAAAATAATAGACGATTCGACATTAATTTGAAAATGACAGCAATCGAAAGTGCAATCGCCAGTAACTGGTTGCGTTTCAATAGTAGTTTACCTGATATGCAATATAAACAAGTTACGTGGGTATTAAGAGCCCTTCACTTAGAACCAAAACTAATGATGTTTTAAAAAATGTCCTAAGTAGCAATTATAAAGTTATCGCATTTACTGAAACTTGGTTAAACTCAAATATTTCTGATAATGAACTAATAGATGACAGGTATGTAGTGTATAGAAGAGACCGAGTGTGCGGTTCTAAAAGAGATGGAGGAGGGGTCATGATAGCTGTTTCGCGTGACTTGTCGTCGATGAGATTGAATAGTTTCGAGACAGATGTTGAAAGCATATGGGTATCACTTCAGTTGAATGTCGGAAATAACGTTAAGATAATTACAATTTGTGTTGTTTACTTACCACCTCCAGTTAAGGCCGACACTCTGACTCGATTCCTATCCAGTGTTGATTCAGCATTAGAAAAGACTGATGATTTTATCCTTATGGGTGATTTTAATCTAGGATTCATAAAATGGGAACTTAAAAATGACTCGAATCACCTAACTCCATCGAATTATAGCAATAATCTAGGTTACCTGTTTATTGATTTTATGACTATTAATAGTTTGCGACAAATTAATGGTATAAGTAATAGCGATGAGCGATACTTGGACTTGGTCATTTCAAATTTTCATAACATTACCGTTACTAAGGCAAGAGATGATCTCAGTAAAGTCTACCGAATTCATCCAAGCTTATTAATATACGTAAATTACAACGATATTGACTGTTTGCGGCCTAAAACTGATGTAACTTTTAATTACTATAAAGCTGATTATGATGCTATTAGATTTGAATTGAAGAAGGTCGATTGGGAGAATTTATTTTTAAACATGAAAGATGTCAATGAAATGGTTCCTATTTTTTATAAAACACTAAATGATATAATTGACAAATTCGTACCAAAACGTAGATGTCAAAACTTAAAGTATCCGCCTTGGTTTAGTGTTTCACTCATTAAACTTCTGTCCGAAAAAAATAAATTGCACACTAGGTATAAGAAATATAATAATCCTCGAGACGAATTAGAATTTGACCTTCTTCGTAAACGTTGCCATAAACTATACGATAGCTGTTTTAACAAGTACATGCATAAAATAGAAACTAATATACCAAAGAACCCAAAGGCATTTTGGAGTTTTATTAAGGGTAAAAGATGTGGTCGCTCAACGTTGCCTGCCAGAATGCATTTAAAAGACATAACGGCGGAGTCTGGACCAGAAATCGCTGGTCTCTTCGCTTCACACTTCTCTTCAGTATACAACACAGTTGCAGTGGCTGCTGATCAAAGTAATAAATCCGTTGGCTCTTCTTCAGGGTCTAGTTATATTGGCAATGTACAACTGACTGAGACAGAAATATTGCGATCTATTAAACATCTTGATTGTTCGAAGGGTGCTGGTCCTGATTCTATTCCCCCGCTGTTTGTTAAGCGGTGTGGTTCCGCACTTACATTACCTCTACTTCTTATATTCAACCGGTCACTCAGTGATGGTTGTTTTCCTACAGAATGGAAAAAAGCGCGAATTATGCCTATTTATAAAAAGGGGGACGTAGATAACATTCAAAATTACCGACCAATTTCAATCCTGTCATGTTTTTCTAAATTGTTGGAATCTCTCATATTTCCCATACTATCAAAATTTGCGGAGAAATATCTTTCTAAATATCAACACGGTTTCAGAGCAGGTTGTTCAGTAGAGACAAACCTTGCGCCTTTTGTATCTGATTTATGCCAGCAAGTAGATAAGGGTTCCGAAATTGATGCTATTTACACTGATTTTAGCAGTGCCTTCGATAAGGTCGATCATTCCATCCTTTTACACAAAATTTCAGAGTATGGTATCGGCGGTAGTCTGCTCGGTTGGTTTAGGTCATATTTAATAGATAGACCACAGAATGTTGTTGTCTGTGGGTACTCATCTAAAACATTTTACTCAGTATCTGGAGTCCCCCAAGGTTCGCACTTGGGCCCAGTTTTGTTCTTGATTTTTATTAACGATATAACTGATCACATCAAGCACTGTAAATTTTCTTTATACGCAGATGACTTGAAAGTTTATAGAGTAGTGAACGGTGACAGTGATGCATCCCTAATTCAAAGCGATCTGATAAGCATAGAGGCGTGGTGCAACGTGAATCGTATGGTACTGAACCCTAATAAATGTTTCTTTATTAAATATTGTAGAAAGAAAAAACCACTTGCTACTAGGTACGAAATTGGTGGCGTCCAGCTGTTGCAAGTCTATGAAATACGAGACCTCGGAGTCTTAATTGACAGCCAATTAAAGTTTACTTCACACGTCGATGCTATTGTCAAAAAGGCAGCCAGGATGCTTGGCTTCTTAAAGCGCAACACTGTCGGCTTTAAGCAGCAGCACACCAAAGTAACACTTTATAATACCCTTGTTCGTAGCCACCTTGAATATGCCTCGATTGTATGGAGCCCTTTCTATAGTATACACTCACAAAGGGTTGAAAAAATACAAAGAGTTTTTACGAAGCACCTTGCATTTAATACAATTGGCTTCTCACATAGAAGCCCATATGATCAGCGACTTTTTAAATTTAATATGACAAGTCTACGTGACCGCCGCATTATGCTGGACTTGTGTTTTCTCCACAAAGTGGTCAACGGGCGGGTACAGTGCAGTAGCTTTCTGGAGGGACTTTCCTTGTCTGCACCACGCAACTATCCCCGGACACCAATAACCAAGCTCTTTTCTACTCCATCGACTAGGTCCAACCTCGGATTGCAATCGCCATCGGTACGAATTTGCAATGAATATAACCTTATCTTGAGCAGGAGCCAAAGCATTGACATATTTCATCACAACCTCAACCATTTCAAAATTGAAATTCTGCAACAGTTAATTTAATTTAATTTATAAAACTAATTAATTTTTATTTTTACTAAATTCAAAAGCATTTTTCTTAACTTAATGTAGCTCATGTCATACACTGTCATTGTTATGTACTCCGTAATTGTCGTATATATCAGAATTGTATTTGTTTTCATGTTGTTTACTACTACTAAAGTGTTATGTATACGATGTGGCTGTACTTTTAAATAAATAAATAAATAAATAAATAAGTACCTAGTTATTCCAAAAAGAAACGCTTACGTATTTCATTTCTGCAATCCAACTGTGTTTTGCTCTACTTCAGTTCGTTTTTTTCAAAGCCAATCCTCACTCGCTGCACCTGTCAAACCAGCTAGTTTCCTTGTAACATTGTTCAAAATACCTACCTCGTTATCCAAATCATTCCAAATTAAGAATTAAATATTTTATTCACCACATTTGCTCGAAAATGCCTCTTTGCTCAGCTTGACTCAGATGTCTGACTTCGCTATAGAGTTAGCAAATATATTCTTCGAATTTTAAAAATTTTACGTTCAAAATAAACCGCGTTTTGAACGTTAAATTTGAGGAAATTTTTCTCTCGCTGTTAGAGAGGTGAAAATTTAGGTATCTATTTTGCTCGACAGCTAAATTTTTGTTGGCGTCGCGTGCCTTCAAACCAGCAATCGTTTTCTTCCTCAAATTTCAATACAAGCACTAGCCTAAATAACAAATATTCAGCCTTGCATTACAAAATAACATAATATTTTACAGCCAGTCCTAAAGCTCTTCCGGCTAGTACTGTTTAAGAGATTCGTGGTAACAATCCGCACTTCACAAGTCATCAATTTTCATCGGCGCAGCATAACCGTGGTTAATGAAGAAGTCACTGGGCTTTATGGGTTTTCACATAGTCGTCCTAGTTCTTTGGTCGGCCGGGTTATAGGAGCTGCATACATCGTTTCCGCAAGTGGTCATTCAGAGAATGCTCTCATGCGTTCGGATAATTCCGCTGGCCGATCATCTCAGTTTTATTGCTAACCAATTGTGCATTTCAGTGGAACGTGCAGTTTACTTACCTTTCTATCAGAAATGTACTTCGGTGGAACACTTGTAGATTTTTCTATTAGCATTTTACAATATGATTGCTACTGAAATAGAAAGTGAAATAAAAAGAGACAATGGATTTTTAAACATGTTAACGTTCTAAATGTTTTACAAAAATCCATTTTGATCGACTATCGGAATGAAAATTGTTCAGCTCAGAAACTGAATGGCTGAAACAATTCAATATGAAAATTTCTGCATGGTTAAAATTTTAGTTGTAACGAGTTTTGTTGAAATATTTAGAACAAATTGTTGAAATTACGACGAAGTTTAAAAATATTTAATAGAGATTTTGTTAATTTTTTGATACAAATGAAGGCATTTCTAGTTGCAGTACTTTTTACTGATTTTTTTAGTAGTTGCAGTATTTTTTACTGATATATTTTGCACGTAACCTAAGAAACTATTCACTTATGTATGTAGGTACGGCTTCTTTGCGCTCCTTGATAAAGCAAACTAGTAGCGTTTAAACTTATAATTTGAAACATGATTTTCTCAAAATACCTTTTCAAATTAGTTTTTTCACAAGTTTTCAAATATATCCTATATACAGTCAGCAGCAGAAGTAGATAAGCTGTCCAGGTGTTCAAAATGACCCACACACCTTATTCTTAAGACGTTAAGGGCGTGTGTAGGTCATTTTGAACACCTGGACAGCTTATCTACTTCTGCTGCTGACTGTACATACTCGTATATCAGCTCAGCTACAGGGTAAAGTCAAAGAAAAAAATGTTTCTGCTGCATACATCTTTATTTTTAACGATAGTTAAGTTTATATTTTACTTAACTTATCTCTTTTACTCAATGTCCACTACCCAAAGGTTGTCTGGCAGAAATCGCTTAAGCGATAAGACCGCCTGCTGTAGGTATACCTAACGGCATGCTTTCCTTTTGTCATGTTATTTTTATTATTGCGCAGAGTTCAATAAAGAGTAGGTATTTGTATTATATCGTATTGTATAGCTTACCAAGCTCATAATCACTCAAACTAATTCGTAACTTTAATAACAACAATATAAACAAATTTATTAACCATTGTAATAACCAAATTCAAGCAAACTTTTAGTATCAGTCAATCAATTAACAAGTCAGCAACTTCAATAATTCGGCGGAACTCACTTGGAAACATTACCATAAAATCAACACAAAAACTTGAATTCACTTAACACATTTGTTGCCGTGCAATATTTGCGTCAATTTTTACAGTAATCACTTATATCCATTTATTTTTCGAGTTCACAATAAAACATTCGTATAGGTACATAAACTCGCGCCTGTTTTACTTTGGGTTAGGCAGAATCGAATGAATGGAATCTTGAGGGCTCGAGGGATTTACCTTTTTCACCCAAGGTTTAAATCATTTTGCTACCGTGTTGTACACTCTGCTTTTCCCTCTTCCTATGAGAAAACGGTCAGTAATATATTCAGGTTTTTGCAAAATTTACCGTGATTGACGTAGATAACTCTGAAAAAAGGGATGTTTTTTAATCGCATCTAATCATTAACCGTTTACCTCATTAAACACTCACTAAACGATCTTGAAAACCCGACAGTGACATACATACCTGAAGTCAAGAAAAAAAAAGCATCCTTCAAACTCCGACAGACTGCGATGTCAATGTCAAGTTCACTATAAATGATTATCATTTCTTTGGGTCGGTTCACTTGACACCGACTTCGCAGTCTGTCGGAGTTTGAAGGCAGGTTTTTTTTTTTCGGCTACAGTTTCCAAACATTACTATAGAAATACATAACTAACTCTTAAATCTTCTAAATCTACGTTCTTTCGATCTACGTGCTAGCAAATTTTGAAGAGTTCTCTCATTTTCTCACGGAACCCATCATCAGAACTGAAACTGAACCAATTAATATGGGACCAATTCGGAGATACCTTACGGTTAAAAAAAGAACCGTCTAAATCGGTGAAAAAAAAAACATGCAGACGAATTGAGAACCTCCTCCTTTTTCGAAGTCGTTTAAAAACTGCCAGAAGGCAATGAATTCATTGATTTAATAGACTTTAATATAATATCGCGTCTTGGTTTTCGAGATTTTTGTTGATTTTTATTTTATTTAATAGTATTTATGTTTATGAAATCATCGATAAATGCCTATCCTTTTGAGCCTAGGTAATTAAACTCTGATCGAATTATCCAGTCTGGTGCGTTACATGCTAATTTTGGATAACAAAGCCTGTCGGACTATCTAATAGTACACACATACTCTTCACACTAGAGTGGTCAAAGAAACTTTAGTTGCGTACCGAATATCGCTTCAGTGATCATACACATATATTATTACGTATCTACGCAATCATTCGTAAAGTTCGCAATTCTTCGGGCTATGTCGGTGACCCTAGTTCTATTGTGGATATCCTCATTTCTGCTTCTATCACGCAGAGAAACCCCGAGCATAGCCCTCTCCATTGCCCTCTGGGTGACTTTGAGCCTTCTTATAAGGTCCATCGTAAGTGCCCACGTCTCAGAACCATAGGTCATCACTGGCAACACACTCTGGTCGAAGACTTCTACGCAATAACAGTGAAAGAAAGAAAGAAAGATTACCACACTTCTCGTCTTCGGCAGGGTATGCCTATCCTACCTACTTCATAGTGACTAAAATATGTGTTTTTATCATCATCGTCATTTCAGCCGATAGACGTCCACTGCTGGACATAGGCCTCCCCCAAGGCGCGCCACTCAGACCGGTCCTGTGCCACTCGCATCCACCGCGTTCCATTGCCCCCTAGGAGACTTTGAGTCTTCTTATAAGGCCCATCGTAATGTGTTTTTATATTGTGTTGCTTCTATTAGTCTAAGAGTTCTTGAGGTAATTCGGAATGAATATTCTACCATTTTTAGTAACTTCATCTATAAAAGGTTTATTAAAAAGAGTTGCGAAGTCCCGTAATCTGAAATTCATATGCCTATAACTTATACATATAAAGTCAATATAAACGGTTGTGGTATTATAAATATTAATCGTGTTGAGAGACGGAGATCAGAGTTATTTTGAAAAAAAAACCTTGTTACCGTTATTACGGTAATCAATCTGAGATTATCAACTGTTATCTATTTTATTACTGATATCTTAGATTTATAGCGATAAACACTGTCAACACTCCTTTATCATTTTGTATGGTTATCTATTGTAACATAAAAATAGCTTGGATGGAACCAACATATACATTGGTGCTTAAAGTAGGTTCATTGTAAAAGCATCACGTGAAAAGAAATTTCCTTTTCGTACTACAAACATCGGTACAGTCGTCGTCTAAGAGCCCGTTTAGACGGAGACATCCAATTTTTTTTTCAGGAATTGTTTTTGTAGGATACGATTTAGTGGCAACAGTATTTCAATGTACGCGTTCACACAAACATACGGTTTTTTTTTGCAGGATTCTTGTTCCGAGCGTATGTGAATGTGTGTATTGAAATACTGTTGCCACTAAATCGAATCCTGCAAAAAACAGTTCCTGCAAAGAATCAGATGTATCCGTGTGAACGGGTTGTTAGGGTGCAAAACTGTAAGCATCTCTTTGGCGTCGACAGTAGGTACTTACCGTAAAGTAGCAGACGACGAAATGTGTCTTACAATACAATACAATACAATACAATATACTTTATTGAACACCACACAATCAAGGAACAGTAGACATTATGTAATTACACAAAAAGGTATGGCATACAGCAGGCGGTCTTATCGCTCAATAGCGATCTCTACCAGACAACCTTTGGATAGTGGAGATGAAGAAAAACAAACTAGGTTGGTAGGTGGTGCTCTGTACTAAGATGTGCAGAAGAAACAAACACAAAAAGTAATAAACATACTTAAATACTTTTATATATAAACATACATAAACTTACATATAAATAGATAACAGCCAAATAAATTAAAATATGTAATCCATTATCCAAGAAAAGAAAAGCAGTACATATTCAGACAAGTGACAAATAATGCTCCTTAACCTTGTTCTTAAACACTGAAAGAGATTTAGCTAGCCTAAGGTCAACAGGTAGAGAGTTCCAAAGCCGAATAGCTTGGAATGTAAAAGATTTACTAAAAAATTTAGAGGATGAAGGAGGCACAGATAGAAGGAAGTTTTGGGAACATCTCAGAGACGAGACGTAACCAAAACGTTCCTTAAGATAGCGGGGAGTAGAAGGAATGAAAAGTACGCTATACAGAACACTAAGAATGTGGGCCTTTCGGCGAAAACGGATAGGGAGCCACTTGAGTTGCGCACGAAAACTGGAAACGTGGTCATATTTGCGTAAACCAAATATGAACCGAATGCATACATTTTGAATACGCTCAAGCTTGTTCAATTGCTCCTCAGTCAGATCAACATAACACACATCAGCGTAGTCTAAAATAGGTAGCAGGATAGACTGAGCCAGCGCAATTTTAGTGGAGGTTGGAAGAAAGTTGCGAAGTCGTCGCAGTGACCCAACAGTAGCAAACATCTTCCTACTCACCTCATTGACCTGGGGCACCCAGGAGAGGGTACGGTCCAAGATGATACCCAGGTTCTTGACCTGGAATGAATAAGGTAAAACGACACCATCAAAAAGCACAGGCGGAAGACTTGCAAAGTCAACTTTGGAAATTTGTTTAGAGCTACCAATAATTATAACCTGGGTCTTCGCTGGATTAACTTTAAGACCAAACCTGTTGCTCCAGTCAGAAATACCCGCCAAGTCAGCGTTCGTCCCAGCAATAACAGAAGGAAGATCATCAACCACACCGTGATTATAAATTTGTAGATCATCAGCATAGAGGTGATGGAAAGAATTAAGATTTTGAGTAATGGAGTTGATGAAAATTGAAAAAAGAAGAGGTGACAGCACGCCACCTTGCGGTACGCCAGCTAACGTACTGCACCAAGAAGAACGAGACTCATCAGCCTTAATCCTTTGCTGACGACCCACAAGATAACTCCGAGACCACGCAGCAACCGCAGGAGATACGTTAAGAGAACTTAAAAAACCGAGCAGAATGTCGAAATCCACGGTATTAAAAGCATTACTAAAATCAAGGAGAGTTAATACCGTGACCTTCCCGTTATCCATTCCCGAGCGAATATCGTCCGTAATCTTAACGAGAGCGGTAGCCGTACTATGACCCGAACGGAAACCAGACTGGTAGGGATTGAGCAGATCATTCCTATTCAAATAGGAACTCAACTGCCCACAGACAAGGCGCTCGAGGATTTTAGATAAGAAAGGAAGTATGGAAATAGGACGAAAATCAGAAACTGACGAGGGATTCGATTTCTTAGGAAGAGGGATAATCTCAGCATCCTTCCACAGTGAGGGGTATGTACTGGATGAAACAGAATAATTTAGGATGTGGGTGACAATGGGAACAAGAAGGCCAAGTAGAGGAAGAATCATAGCACGGCTAACACTATCGACCCCCACGGCGTTTGATGTTACAGATAGTATGTTCTTCTTAACGTCACTGTCGGAAAACTGACTGAAAGAAAAAGGAGGAATGTCAGGAGTTGGAAGAGATGAAAGATAATTTAGCGTTCGTGCTTTTACTGGGCCATCAAAGATGGCAGAAGATGAAAAGTGCTGATTCAGCTGATTTAAATCTAAATTATTCGAACAGAAAGATTGACGAGATTTTCCAACTCCTAAAGACCTTAGGAACTTCCAAACTTTAGAGGAATCTACATTATCAACCGAATTGTAGATGTGGCGACTTTGAGCATCCCGGCACACGGTACTACAACGGTTGCGCAAAGTGTGGTACTTGGCTTTATTTCTGTCGGAAGAGTTCATTTTGTATTTTGACTTTGCAAGATTCTTCCTTCTGATCAAAACCCTGATCTCCTCAGTGAGCCAAGGAGCAGGAAGATGTCTTAATGTTGTACCCATTTTAAAATCATGCTAAATGCAAAAATAATAAAAATCGCTTACGCTACTGCTGATAAAATATATCACTAGTATATTTCCACATCTGTGTATTCTTAAAGATAAACTATGTAAGTATATCAAAAATTATACATTAGATAAACTTTAAACACGATCTTTAATTGGTAACGAAAACCAAACGTATTATTTTATTGATAGCGCTTATTAGGTTATCCGTATGCTACTTGTGGGTACCTATTGATCTCACCGAAACACATGATTTGGCAGACATATGTCGCTATCTCTGTTTACTCGTAATTGTTGTTGTTTTAAGATTCTTAACCCGGATGTAAAATGTATTTTTAAGTAATTTGTATTTGAAGATGACATTATACTTCACGTTTAACCACGAAGTTATTAACTTTGTACAATTTGAATACGATCCGAAGTTTCATTGAAACATCAACAACAAACCGGGCGCCAATGTAATGTACATAATGCTGCCTAGTTCGGTTCTGTTCAGTTCCTACAGCGATAGAAAGAAAGGCAATGAAGATAATATTACGTGAGTAACGTAAGAGCTTTGTTAGAATATAGCTCCTCTTACGCAGCAAGTAAAGTAAAAAAGTCTAAAATAAACAGGTACTAAGTAAGTAAGTAAATAACACTTTATTGTACACCACAAGATTAATACACACACAAAAATCGCAAATAATAACAATGTACAAATGCGAACTTATCCCTCTAAGGAATATCTTAGAACGCAACAAAATAGTTTACGTCACACCAGGCCGAAAAGCGGGATTTACCGCCCTAGGGCGCTACGAAAAATCCCTCTTCACGGCCAGGTGGTGACGTAAAATCGTATACTAACCACGGGCGGTCGTAAAGAAATCCTCAGACCGCTAGATTATAGCCCTCGCCTCCGGCTCGGGCCTCAATTACCCGCGATCTGAGACTTTCTTTGCTTGACCGCCCTAGGTGTGTAATGTACTAAAGTATATTGCTACTCAAGCAAGTAATGAATAACAAGAATGTAAGAAGAAGTAAACGGGGAAATGTTGCCGCCATCTTCGGTACCATGCCACGGGGGTCTTTTTTAGATTTTGTTTAATTTTTACGTATTTATAAGTAATTTTAAGTATTTTAGTTATTTTTAAGTAGTTTTAATTCTTAACAATTTAGAAGAACTTAATTAAGCTATTGCTTCTACTACTAACTAACACATAATGAGACACGAAGCATTAATCACAATTGTTACCAACATAAGTCCACCAAGACAAATTAAATGAGACTGACGAAGTAAAGAACTGGGGCTATATTCGAAGTCTTAAAATAGGGATCTCCCTGTTCCATATAGGATCGCTCACGAATCAAGTTGAACTTTAAATCTAGCTGCTTAAAGTTCACGCAACGTTTGAGCGATCCTATAGAGAACAGCGAGATCCCAATTTAAAGAATTCGAATATAGGTCCTGTCTACGAAATAGGGAAGCTTATTCCAGGATCGTTAATTATTGCGACACGTTGCTGACAAAATGACTAATGGCGGTCGATGACCCGATTGTCAAAAACTCATTCTTTAGTTTAATTTTAGACTCTGTAGCCAAATGTTCCGAAACACGCTACTTGTCAGTGTCGAAAGTTATGGAATAAAAAAAATAAAATTGAATTTAAATATCTTTTTGTGTACTTAGATTATATATTTTCCATTAAATAGTGACGGAAATCCCTACTAATATTATAAATGCGACATTTACAATTCTGTCTCGCCTATATACGTTAGAACCACTTGACTGAACCATTCAGATAAAATTTGTTATGGCGGGAGACATTTTCAGTCCCAGGGACAACCGTCGCAAATAATAGGAGATTGTATGACAAGGGAGCAAAATGGTACAATATATTTTACCGCAAGTGACGGATAGACCCAGCGAAGGATTCAAGCTAACCTAACCTAACCTAAGGTGTACTTAAATAATTTTGCTACCGTTTAGTACACTTTGCTGCAGTTCATTCCTTCTATGAGACCGATGAGAAAACCTGATTGACTAATAACAACGCACAGCCAAAACCTCTGGTCGTACGAAGCTGACATTTGAAAAAACACTTGGTTATCTCTTTCAGTATAACATCTGAAGCAATTTGTAGTAGCAGGGAGCGTCCCGTAACAAGGTTTAGTGGTGACCTCTGTCGGAAGTCTCCCCTAATGTACGTAAGCTTCAACACACTTGCAGCTTTAGCTCGGCTCGAGATGCGGAGCTTTATGATGAGTATTTACTAGTAAACTGCAAGTTTTCGATATTTAGACGTTGGGTGTTTTGTCCATAATTTCTGTTTGAAGCTAGTTTTTTCAAATCGATTTTCTAAAGGGAATTCGCACATAAGAACGCAGACTGAGATTATACCGTACCTTTACCAGTGGTACCTACTAGAACTAAGAGCATGATATGTTAATGCATTGCATTCCGATTCGAATCCCAGGCATTCCATTTAGGCGACATTATCTATGGAGATATTTGGAGTTCCGGAGAAGGACATAAAAACGCATACTTAGCTCCCACGGGAACGCGTTAACCGAATTCCACGCAGGTGAAGTAGCGGGCAAAAGCTACATAAAATAACGAAACGAAAAACCCAATTTTGCTACGAATATGTTATGTTTACGTCGCGTAATACGTGTAATGTAAATAAACTCGTAGTAAGTAGGTATAGGTACCTATATGTAAATTAGTGTTGTCATAATATTGTACTACACTTATGGGCAGAATGTGGGTACGCTGTCCGTGTTCCCACGCGATTCCACGTAACGGTATTCGCATCTAGCTGAGAATTACAAAATTACACGGTACTAAGGAGTTCTAAATCTAAATATATAAAACTCAAAGGTGACTGACTGACTGACTGACATAGTGATCTATCAACGCACAGCCCAAACCACTGGACGGATCGGGCTGAAATTTGGCATGCAGGTAGATGTTGTGACGTAGGCATCCGCTAAGAAAGGATTTTGCAAAATTCCCACGGGAACGGGAAAAATCGGGATTTTACTTTTTAATATTTCTGCGCATACGAAGTTGCGGTGAAAAGCTAGTTAAGAATAATTTGAGAAAATAAATAGGTACCGAATCTCTGCCTGAGAATAAAACGAATCTTGTATTGTTACTAGCTTCTGCCCACGACTTTAAAGTTCCCCAAGAAGTTTTAAAGTTCCCGCGCGAGCAAAGATTTTTTGTAGGATAAAAATAGACTAATAATGTCTTTTAGCGAGACTCCAGCTACCTCCATAGCAAATCTCATTTTATTCGGTCCAGCGGTCTTAGCGTGAAGAGGTAACAGACAGACGAGTTACTTTCGCATTTATAACATTAAGTGTAGATTCACATACGCCTTTACTTATTCTGAAACTGATTTTATTCATGTAGACAATAATATTTCTTTAAAAGAAATTGAAGCGACTCCAAAGGCAATCTTCTCGGCATAGGTTGACAGCTGTCATAAATGTCCAGCTACATTATTAGGGCTATGACAAATAAATTTCGAGACCGGGTCAAAGGGAGTCAAGAAAATATATATAAGCTACGTTTATTAAAGGGAAACGTAAGCTTAACTACGCTTTTTTCCTCTAATAAATATTAGAACTTTTAGCACTAAGATTAATATTTTGTTTTGGCTTTAAGTACTACATAGACGAGGCTATATTAAGTTTTATCACCATCATACTGCATGTATGTGAAAGAAATTACATATATACACTGTGGGTCAGAAAATATGGCAAATAATTAACCCACCGTATCGGCTATCGATTCTAAGTATATTGTATAGGTCTTTAATTTTTTTCGAGTTGGTTAAAAAAAAAAATGTATATGGGATTGATTGTGTGAGCGACGCCTGAATCCTATACAAAATATTTTTTTTTACCAACTCAAAAAAAATTAAAGACCTTTACAATATACTTAGAATCGATAGCCGATACTGTGGGTTAATTATTTGCCATATTTTCTGACCCACCATGTATAAGTAAAACCATGCAAATATATCTATAATGTCGACGAATTCGTTTTTCCTCGTAGGTAGTTTAATGGCATGGAGCGACTTCCAGCTCTATAAAACGAGCTTCACTGGCAGCTATATACGTGAATTACGTGTCTTATTGCCACTAAACGATAACCAATGGGATCTTTATTTCCTCGCAATATGACGTCACGGAACGAATCAAACGTTAAACGATTAAGGTTAAAAAGAGCTCAAGTGCCTTTGGATTTGAAAGAGATACGACTTTTCCGTTATAGAATGGTTGCGTTTTCCTATGATGTTTTGTGGCCTTTGTATTATGAGATTATGACAACATCGCTAGTTGGCAAAACAATTTATTATTCGACACGAATCTAGGATGTCATTCATTATTTGATCATGCTTAGACACACGTCTTGGTTATTAAAAATTAATATTTAGTAAAACAAAATAGGTCGACCTGTCCTCGCTGACATTGGGTTAAAATAAAAGCAGACAAAATACCTACTCGGAGTCACGTTTATATATTCTAAATCAGACCGAAACCACTTTCAAAAAGTATCTACCTAAATTGACTCTCATCCCACCTTGAGTAATTACCTACTACTATTTAAAGAGTTTCATTAATCGTTTTTACACATTAGAAGGCCAATGGCCTATTGATTCTGCCTAAGCAGTGCTCGGCAACAAGATATTTTTTGTTCCTTTTTCATTTTATAATTAGATGCAATGTCTATGTTCGTAGCTGTTTAATATTACTGGCCGCAAAAACTCACAAGTTCAAAACATTTTGGCCACATGCGAGCCTTCTGCTTGCAAAAAAAAGATTGGCGGCTTCGACCAGATTTGTGAATATTGTCGACTAATACCAACGACCGCAGGAGTCAAAATGACTGCATCATATTGAAAATGAAAATATTTATTCAGCAAATAGGCCACATCTGGGCACTTTTACACGTCACTTTTAAATGAATTTAACAGAAATGAATTTACCAGCGCTTCCTAGACCCATTGCTTGAGAAGAAGCGCCGCAACAAACTCAGCAGAAGGCCTTTTTTCAAAATTTAAACATATAGATTTACATTAAATTTACATTAATATGTATAAAAATACATATATAAGTAGGTACATAAAATCACATTTAAGGGATGTATAGTCCCTAACTTAAACTTAAATCTAAGATCTTAGAGATGGTCTTATATTAGGTACAAATTAATGAAAATATTAATTAAAGTACTTATCTAAATATGTATACTAAAAATAATAATAAAAATCGCAAATGTTTAGAGATTGTATACGTCTATTAAGAGGGTTTACTCCGAAAGGTGGCAACGTCGCAAATAGCTGTCAAATATTTCGCTGTTTTCATTAATTTCTGAATATTACTGAATGAAAACATGAATGATCGCTCTATGGTTGAATAAAACATTAAGTGTTGATTTGCAACAACTATCATACGAACACGCAATTTTTAGGATTATGGAAGTACTATCCTTTGAAAACTTTCCATCGCATTTTCTATGCATTTTAATTTAATCTTATCATTTGAATGCCTATCCAACAAATATAAAACGAGACGCGTCATTCAACAATAGAATGAAAATTTCTTTTTTAATTCAGTAATATTGAGAAATAAATAAAAATAGCGCAACATTTGACAGCTATATGCAACGTTGCCAACTTTCAGGATAAACCCTCTTAAGTGTGGACGTATGGATGATGTTTTTATCTAAATATGATGGGCATCGTTTGGACGGATAAGGAGGAAAGGACATGTGTACTGAAACTCATGTTGCGAATCCTTTCTGTATTATAGTAGATTGTTTATCAAGGGACTAAAACAAGCCATTATGACACGAGATGTTTAGCCACCCGAGCGGAGCGAGGGTGGCTATAGTTCGAGTGTCATTATGGTTGTTTAGTCACGCGTTAAACACTCTGCTTTTCACTTCGAATGCGAGGAAAAAAAACGAAGTTCCATACAAAATTACGATATTTATTATAACAAAGTAGATAACCGGCTACTTCCCGATGACCTAGAATCATGAAATTTGGCCAGAAGCAAGGTCTTACAGGACACGTACAGGAAAAAATCTGATAACCATTAATATTATATATTTTGGTGCAAAAACAGCCAATTTACTAATACAAACTTATCATTTGCGGTTGGCGCAGTAGCCGTGTCTACTTCAGCAACCGCAAATAATAAGTTTGTACTGTTAAATTTGCATCATCAAGTTTGTAGGTACGGAACCGTCGGTGCGCGAGTCCAATTCGCACTTGACCTGATTTTTATCATTATCACGTGACGTTTTGAATGATATTTAGCCAACAGATTCAAACTTGAAAACTACTAATATATTTTAAAACTAATTGGGTCATGCATTATTAAATGAATTCACTTTAAATAAAACAAGATTCATAGGTATCCGTAATCATTAAATCGTGTTTCACGAAATTAAATCGTTTTTTCACGCCCTAGAAATTGTCTAGGTTCACTGGAAATGGGGATAATCCTCCTTTCACAAACTCTGTGGTTGGCTGTTTAGGCGGGTTTCCAATGTCAATTAAAAAAAATTTACTTTAGTCCCTAGAGACTAAAAAAGAGCTTTAGTCCCGATGTGCAGAGACTAAAGTAACATTTTAAGAGCATGAGACGTGAAAAGTATATTATTATATGGTGTTCAATAATAATAAGAGTATTGTTGTTGTTGTAGGTAGCTTGGCAGCTTGGCGTAGTAATTATTAATTGTATTGTGTAGTCTAACTAACTTGTAATGATTTGGGAAGTTAATCATGACTCGAGGCTTATAAAAACGTTTACCAAACTACGAGGTTAGAAACCACTTTTTACCAACCGTCTAGACAGACAGACTGTCTGTCGGCATGACATTGAAACTATACTAGTAGAATAAAATGATCTATTTATGGCCGTATGACAATGCAATCTAATTTTAGGCACAGGTGGGCAAACAAGTTTCGGCTATCGAGGTGATTGATTACGAGCGAGCTAAAAATAAACTAAATTGATGATTCCAAAATGCTCATAATGATAGTATGACCTAAGTATTGTATTTACTTTGGTAGGTTGATATTTATTGGGCTCGTTGTAAATTGAATATTACCACCTACCACCTACTTATCACTTAAAGGCAATGATAATTGAATGTATTGTAAAATCTAAATGGTGTACGTAAGCTCTGACACACTCAATTTCGAAATATGTTTTTAAGGAATTTACATTCATATTACTCGCTATATTATTATACTAGCTTCTGCCCGGGACTTCGTACGCGTGGAATATAAAATTGCCGATAACTTTTCTTTCCGACATCCGATTTTAATCAAACATAGCTTATAATTATGTTGCTCCAAATGATGCTCTATTTACCCTTGAAAACTGCATTCAAATCAGTTCAGTAGTTTCGGAGATTAACTCTAACAAACAGACAGACAGACAGACAGAAAATATTTCTAAAAATCGCTGTTTTGTGGTCTACCATACATCTTTAGACCCCCCTTTCCTTTTTATGAACTTTTCTTTCCATGTACAGACACGCCGGGTTCTGCTTTTTTATTATAGTATATAGATTTTTATGGTATTGCTTGGCAAAATACGCACATAGTATTGTCACTGTGGCTCATGGTCATTTAGGTCATTCAAACCCGAGGAAAAAGATTGAATGCCTCTATGCTAGTCATTTCACAGCCTCTTTGACCCCCTCACCGAAACAAACAGAATATTTAATAGTACTAACTAACATACGCGATGGCCACGGAATCACCCGCCTGAATCTAGCCGGAGCGCAACTCGCGCCCAACTCGCCCTTACCGTCATTTGTTTCATCCGGAGATGGAGAGTGAATCGTTGCCGGGTGTAGTGGTAAATACACTTTTACAAGTGTACATACGTCCTCGCACGCAAACATTGAAACTTCATTCGAATTGTGTTCGAAATCGTGCTTTTATAGGCCGTGTCCGCCGTGCGCCGAAACACAGCGCTGCTATTTAGTGACAGGTGGCAAAATAGATCCTGCATCATATCCCACCACCAAAAAAGTTTTGGCATAGGTACAATGTAGGCTTTTTTCAGCGTTAAAAAATAAAAAATATAATAAAATAAAAATTATTTATTATCAGATTTCAAAGATCCATAGATTGTTAGTTACAAAAATACTTACAAGACTATGCTAGTAAAGTAATATTAAAAGGTAGCCTATTATTTATTTATTTATTTAATTTTTTAAAGATATGAAGGTGGGTGTAACGGCGTAGAATATCCGAATCCCACCTCTCGGCTATCATTTTCAGAATGCTATTCGTGCTCCCCCTCATCTGCATCACCACAGAGGCCGTCTTCTTTCGCACTATGGCATAAAAATCCTCCACGCTAGACTCGGCAAACATCCCAGAGGCGCTGCAGAATCGAGGAAGCCTGAACAGCATCCTGAAAATGTTATATTGGATTCGCAGGGCACTATAGCACTTCAACTTGAAACTGGCCCACAGGGTTAAGAGACACGTTATTTAACTAAACCATTTTACAATCAAAAACCAAGTTCTAGGGATCTGTGCAATGTAAAATTATAATTATAAATGTTACGTACCTAAAAGATAATGAGAAACTGACATGATACGGGTGTAACATTTTCCATTCATAATATTCGTGTACGAGCGAAGTTGCCTTTTTCCTGCTTTTGACTGGCTGCTCCGTTGTGAACAATGCAAACGAAATGATGCGCGCTTTACAGGGAAATATGTGTAGTTTTACAAATATATATTTTCATCAGTAATTATCATAATTTTTATGCCGTTGTATAATAATGACTTTTGATTTCTAAATTTGGGTGATTTATGCTGATAGGTAACGGACTTGCATGACGAAACTATTTAATTTCAAGGTTGCATTTCGCCATTCTCTGGTAAGCTAGAGAACTTTAAGAACAAACCCAATTCCGAAAGAAACATATTATTATTAAAAGACATTCAATTTGCCATTTTCCATGGAAATGAACCAGTAAAATGTTAAGAGAGGCAGGATATTGGCGTGTGCGCGAGAAAAGACGCCTACGAGTTCCCATTGAATCTCGTGCGAGGCGTTCAAAGTCTTCAAAGCTGATTGGTTCCGCAGATTTCAATGACACAAAACAACAAATAAAACATGAATGAAAATATAAAGTAGAGAAGGTGTACTACTCAAGCAAATTCGGATCCTGTAGGAATATCGATATAAATAGAAGCCCATGTATTAACTTTTTCCATTACTGACCGACTGAGTGACTGATAGACAACGCCCAACCGAAACTACTATTCGTAGAAAACTAAACTTTGCAATGCAGATTTTTTGGGGAGTGTACCTAAGGGAGTACTGAGAGAGGATTTCCAGAAATTCCCAGGGGAACGGTAAAAATTGGGCCCTATAGGCGCGTAATATAGCGGAAGACGGCTAATATGTTTCATAAGATGTTTACATGGATGACGTTACGCGTTGCCATTTTGAAGGAGTCTAAGGCGTTTCATTCATAGCCTTTAATCTTTCCACATTTCGTGTTGAGGGAACTCATCAAATGCACTTAGCGTTATTTTCCTCCAAACAAAACATTATGAAACATGAGATGCTTGTACAAACAAATAAAAAAATCCACCTACGCGTTAACGAGCTGAAGATTTGGAAGCGGTCCAACAGTCACTTAACCAAATGTTAAAGACTCTTAGCTATTACATTTTCATATTTGGACCTTTTACAAGGAAGTTAGTAACAACGTAGGTACGTAACACTTGAAAAAAAAAAGCTTTATTTTCAATTTAAAGACGTCGTTATTGTCGGTATAAGAGGTGCCTATAGTTTCTATTGCTGTGACTATCGGACCTGGAGTAGAAATATCAGTTACTTACAGAAGTCAATTTTATATGAAATCATTTTGAAATCATACATAATGCATGCTCTCTTTCAAGCGAATGCTTCGTAAGCATTTGTTTGAGCAGGTCGCGTAGATTTGGAATCCTTCATAATATTTCTTTGCTTCGTGCGGCTGGTTTATGTATGTTTATTTTCTATATAACATTTATGTATGGTTATGTAAATTTATCCTCCTTTGAAATTATTTGTTATCTTCCTCGTATTTCTGTTATTTCTTATACTTTGTTAGGGTATATTTTGTGAAATTTAATATCTTAAATTCAGTTTTTTACAAGAATGAAGAACTACATGTAGAATTGATATCAAATGCAGCCATTTTTAAAACATATGCGTAAATATTGGTACGTAGGTAATTCGAGCCAAAGAAATCCATCATACACCAATTTGTCTTCCACGATGTTCGTTTGTTTATGAAGCCGCAGACGAAAATAAACTATCAGATCTAAACTGCATTATATGACTAGTTGACTGATCGTAACAGTGAGTATGCACTAAATCCGGTTATAGAATTAAAGGCGTTAAGGCTTATTATCGCAAATACTAAAACAGCTGTTGTGACCTTTAGTCCTAACATAGACTAGAATAAGTCTTAGAATTCGAGGAATAAATAGTGGGAGGAATAATGTTCGATAAATGAATTTATGCGAGGGTATAGGGTTTCTACTACCCACGCTTAATAGTTTGCGAGCATGAACAAATACCGCCAGAAATAAACCCAAGGGGACTCGTGCTAATTGGATAAATTATTAAATGAAAATTTCTCATAGACACGATTGAGATATTAAAATTTCGAGAATTCACTCAAAGATAAAAAACTAATATAAAACAAAAATATATTACAAAACTACTTGTAAATACCTAATTATTGCGAAATTAATTTACTCGAGAGACATGTGCGAGCCGGAATCGAACCCCCGACCCTCTGCATGAGAGGCGGTAGGTCGAACCGCTAGGCCACCACTGCACTGTGCTTTTCGGTGAAGGAAAACATCGTGAGGAAACCTGCACGCATCTGCGAATTAATTCAAAGATGTGTGTGAAGTCCCCAATCCGCACTGGGCCCGCGTGGGGACTATAGCCCAAGCCGTCTCGTGATGAGAGGAGGCCTGTGCCCAGCAGTGGGACGCAAATAGGCTGTAGTAGTAGTATTGAAATGTGCTTTTATGTAACCGGTTATTTCTTGTTGTGTTTTCTATAATGCCAAGAGAAGAAATGTTCAACAGTAATCCAATTAGAATATGGTGATTGATTGTAATTAATTAGGTACCCACCGGCTACGATAATTTTATGTACGAACACGCTTTGACTTCCAGTACGTTTTCTTTAGATTTCATAATGCTTCAAGGTACATTTTATTCCTCGAAAAATTCGATGTAGACGAATTAAGTTTCGATACTCACATTTTTATACTATACTTACACTTAATTTTGTATTAAGTTCCTAAAAATCGGTCGCATTGTTAGTTTTCCTAAGAATATCAATCTGCCAACCAATAAACATTATAGTGTGTTTTGTTATTTTTTTACACCTTGTTCCATGCGATATATTTTTTCAACTTCATTAGCATGCTAACGTTTATTACATCCTTGTTGTTACTGTATTAGTTTTAGAATCTCTGACACTCTACAAACATTTTTCTTTCAATATTTTGATGAGGTGACACCTAATTTGTATCTTGAATGTGTGGTGTTCAATAAAGTATATTGTATTGTATAACATATCATGCTTGGTACTTATTTATATATTCTACCGGCTACCGATGTGCGAACATTAATTTATGTTTATAAAAACGATTACAATACCTATATACTCAGTCCAGTTAGGTAGGTCCAACTTCGAGAAAGAGGTCAATCGTCGAATCCGACTCGGCTGGGCAGCGTTCGGGAAGCTTCGCAGTGTCTTTTCGTCCAAATTACCGCAGTGTCTCAAGTCGAAAGTCTTCGACCAGTGTGTGTTGCCAGTGATGACTTATGGTTCCGAGACGTGGGCGCTTACGATGGGCCTCATAAGAAGGCTCAAAGTCACTCAGAGGGCAATGGAGAGGGCTATGCTCGGGGTTTCTCTGCGTGATAGAATCAGAAATGAGGATATCCGCAGTAGAACTAGGGTCACCGACATAGCCCGAAGAGTTGCGAGCCTTAAGTGGCAGTGGGCGGGGCACATTGCTCGCAGGACTGATGGCCGATGGGGCCGGAAAGTTCTCGAGTGGCGCCCGCGAACCGGGAGACGAGCTGTCGGTAGGCCTCCAACAAGATGGAGCGACGACCTCGTGAAGGTCGCGGGAAACCGGTGGAAGCAAGTAGCACAGGACCGGTCTGAGTGGCGAGCCTTGGGGGAGGCCTATGTCCAGCAGTGGACGTCTTTCGGCTGAAATGATGATGATGATGATGACCTATATACTAACTTAAGAATAATTCTAACACAATGAGAGAATAACTATTTATATGTGTAACTAGAAAGTAAATAAATAATAAGTATTGTAGTAAAAATATTTTATAGAATTCTTCTATATTTCGGTTTCTGCTCCATTCTTGTATCTAATCCATTGCGTCTTCTTCTTTCACTAGGTACGTCTAAAACGGTTTATGATTGCAAGACGCTCCGCTCCTTATTGATATCTTGAAATTTCGTTACTTTCTAATTTATTCGCATTGGCATAAAAGAGATCCTGCGTTGGTCTGTGTTCCATGTCTTCCATTTATCCCTACGACGTGACCGGCTCACGGGGTCCCGTCTTTGTCTGTTTATTAAGGCTTTTTTTGCTTTGGTTGTTTATTTGTCATTGTTCGATTGACAAGCCGAGGTAGCCTATTGGTTTCACCTTCCGACTCTCATGCGGAGGGGCGGGGGTTGAAATCCGGGCTTCTCGTGCGTTTAATAAGCGAGCTCTGAGCGAAATCCAACTTTCACTTGTTCTTCACTTCTACTTTTCTTTAATAATATCTTTGTTAAGTGAATTGTTGTGAATTAATTAATTAATTTATTTATTTAATATGGTTTGCCAACAGGTACAATACCATAGCACATGCACAAAATGAACGTTTAGTACGATAACATCAAGAGTATCCACCCAATTACAGGCAAACACAGCATGCAGCATGTATGAATAAATGTTTTATGTTTATGTTTAAATCTAATTTGAATTTACCATTGAGATTTTTAGCAGAGGAAAACATCGTGAGGATACCTGCACGCAGGTGCAAAGGAACGAATTAAAAGATGTGTGTGAAGCCCCCAAATCGCACTCGGCCCGCTAGGCGACTATAGTCCAAATCCTCTCGTGATGACACGTAGCCTTTGCCCAGCAGGGCCAGTGGGGAGTATCAAATACCTAAATATAGGCTCTTGTTTTCGCTCTGAGGTTAGATGTCCTCTTATTGCTATGACAATCTTACTTCAAAAATCACTGTTACAATAACACTTGATTTTAATCTTCATTTCCTTTTAATTTATCCGGTGGTGGTTGATGCAAGTTCCTTCCGGATGGCTACTACAAGTGCCATCTTACCCGCTAACCTGACTCTGAACAGCTGTGCGAGCACTGTTGTATTCCGGTGAGGGGGTAAGATGCTGAAATTACCAGCATAAAGGAATTCAATCTTGGTCCTCACGGTTCGCAACGCATTCATGACCTTATATGACTTAGGTAACCATCAAAAAACGAATTCAAAGACTTGTATGAATGTCATATTGCGCACTGGAGGTAAGTATAGATTCATAGCCACTCGCGATGAAAGAAAGATTGCGCCAAGCGGTGGGAGGTGAATAACTACTCTTTTTTATGTAACTCATAACTCAAAACATTTATTTTCACAAACACTACAACAGAACATACAAATGAAACACAAGATGAACAATAAAAAAAATGAAAGACACATTTTAAGGCAAAAAACACGGAGATAACACTGGAAAGAATCGTTACGCGTGTGGTGCGAAAAAATGACGAAGCTCAGCATGTGCTGCAGCTAGAGCCACAGCGCGTGTTTTGAGCTGAAACCTTTTTATATACTACATATTATAAGGGGGCAAACGAGCTATTTGATGAGGGAATTAACATTGACTCGCTTCTTGAATTCCCATGTCAAGGAAAGATCATTCCACAGCTTACAAGTTTTTGGAAAAGATCTCTGTTGTGGTGGAGGTACGAGTAGTGCGTGTTTTAATTGTAGCCTGTTTATAATTGATAATAAACTTTGGAACTTAATTAATGAAATAGTTAATTCTAGTAGACTGAAGTTTAATTCATAATCGTATACAAGTTTCACTGCATAGAATAACTTTCTTCACATTTGTAGAAAATTGTTTACATAAAACAAACCCCTATTGTAGTATTGTGTGACGTAAAAACTTTTGTTTCAACGCTCTCAACCTTGCAACAGCTGTCGACAAAGTTTGGCAAACACAGGATGGATATTGTAGTGAAACTATTGGTCAAAAGAAAATTGCGATGGCGAAGAATAAGATTTCAGTACGAGTGAACCTATTGTATGATAAATAAAATAGGATAACTTATTTTACTCCGAGATTGTTTTGGTATAATTTTTGAGAAAGATACAAATATAGGCCCGCCACCTTCATTGGTATTTTTAGTCAAAATTTGTCAGCGGGTATGCCGGTTATTGTGTTGTCGCGGAAACTAAGCATTTTTCCAGGATAAAAAGTTCGGAGTCCTTCCCCGGGATTCGAATTATCTCCATACCAAATTTCATCCAAATCAATCTTGCGGTTAAACCATGAAGAGGTAACAGAGCAACAAAGAGACGGAGTTACTTTCACATTTCTATTATATGTATGGATTACCTATATATCATAGGTAAGTACTCTTACTTATCCCTAAATATGATTACGACGACAAATGAAAATCCACCAAAGGTTTCTATTATTCCCTCCGCTCCTAACTTCGATTAATAATAGTACTTTAGTTACAATAAAAACGTATAGTTGGCAACAACGGCTTGGTCTCAAACAATAATATACCAGACGTGTCCCAGTAAACTGGGTGTCCGACTGACTATACGTAAGAACTAAGGATATAGATAAAGAAAAGTTAATTCAGAAAGCAGACATGCACAGGATGTCACTCTTTTATTCGCAAATGCGAACCTTCAGGATGCGAATGTTTGAGTGATATCAAGAACTAGCACAAAAAACAACAATAGAAAATAAAATCTATATGTAAATTAATTTAACACAGAGCAACAGATAAATTTAAAAATCAAAATTTCAAACAAATAGCGACTTTTTCCATAATCTTATCGCCTATTTGCCGTTTTTTTTTGCTAATACAACGGCCGTCGATATTACGATTTGATGCAACCCTGCAATTATTCGCATTCACAAAATATTCGTAACATCCCCAGTAAGACAGTAAGTACGTAACTTACTTACTTGAGAAGTATTGTGTACATCTGTGCACATGTGTCTATTACTTTTGTTCCCTTTTTATAGGAGTTTGTATAAAAATGAGCCTGGAAAGTTTGCTCAGTACTTCGAAGCATTTGCACCCACGCTGGGATGGAGTGTTCCCTTTTTGTTTAGCGTAAACATTTTGTGCTACGTATGTGTAGGGACTAAAATGATATAGTGACAGTAATAATGAAACTCATTAAACAATCTAGTTAACAGTCTTTATTGCGAAAAACACGAATATTACACATAGATATATATTTAAATCCACACCATGCGTCAAAATCTAGTTAACTAAATAGTTGAATAAGTAAAGTTGAATCTCAAACCGTAATAGGCGCGCGTGGAGACTATAGGCTCAAGCCGTCTCGTGATGAATAAAGGCCTGTGCTCAAATAGTAGGAATGGCTATAGGGTAGTGGTGTAGAACCACTGTAGGACTGATGGTCAAATTCAAATTCAAATTCAATCATTTATTCAGCAAATTGGCCACATAGGGGCACTTTTACACGTCAGAAAAAGAATTTACCAGCGCTTCCTAGACCCATTGCTTGAGAAGTAGCGCCGCAAAAAACTCAAGCAGAAGGCCATTTTTCAAAATTGCTACATAGTTACAAAATTTACATTTACATTACATGTATAAAATATACATATAGGTCGTACTAAAATTACATTGAAGGGATGTATAGTCCCTGACTTAAACTTAAATCTAAGATCTTAGAGATGTATAGTCTTCAAAGGTCCAGAAAAAAATTAAAGAGGTGGCCTCCATTGTCAAATAAATATAAATTCCATAGATGTCGACAGTCTCAAAATGTCAATAAACAATGAAATAAATCATGTATAAAAGAGTTCATTAATACATGTCAATAAGAACGTGATGAGATCTCTCGCTTAAAATGTTTGACTTAGTAATATATTTAAAGCTAATGATTATTTTTAAACGTCCTTGCAAGCATGTAAAGACCGGACCCCACAGACAGCACCCGTTCACGAGCGTGACGCGTATCTCAGCCTGGTGATGGCCGGTGGGGCCAGAAAGTTCTCGAAAGTCGCCTGCGCACTGGTAGACGAGCTTTCCGAGGACCGCTCTGACTGGCCAGCAGTGGACGTCTATGGGCTGACATGATGATGACTGTACCTACTGATTTTACCCGTAGGAAATTTTCTGAATTGAACAAAACAGCGTTGACAATGTCTTTTTTTGTTTACTCTACTACAATAAAAACATAAATAGCCGACGTAGGCCACAAAACCGCGAAGCTCAAGTGGGACTGGGCCGGACACGTTTGTCGTATGCACCCAGAAAGGTGGGCTCATATTGCTACGCAGTGGGTGCCACAGAACGCTCAGCGACGGCGCGGCAGGCCCAGGCGGAGGTGGCGGGAGGGACGACCTGGACACGTTCAACAACAACAACTGGCCTACAATGGCCGAGGATAGGGGGAGTTGGAAGGTCACGGGAGAGGCCTTTGCCCAGCAGTGGGACATTCAAATAGGCTAGTAAAAAAAAAAATACAATTAAAAAATTACTCTTTTAAACGTTTAAATTAAATTTATCCTCAAACATACGTAGAGTGTTTCCTCATCGTTGTCAGATTATATCGAACGCGACATGGTTTTATAATTTAAAGGAAACCCCCGTTTAGGAGGTAACTTTTGGAGATGTTTATAAACGTCTCTAGGTACTGCTTATTTCACAGAGATGAGTGCTTAAATTTTCCCCCCAATATTAATTAAATTCCTAACCAATAAGCGTTACCCGAATTATAATAAGCCCCGTGCTAATTAAAACGGTTTTAATTACAAAGTAACTCGATAAATTCATTTACCAAAGTTATAGACCGCGAGAGTCTAAACGTATATAAAAGTAAAATTAAAAATCCCCCGACATAAATTTGGAATCGATCGGACATAAGGAAGTTAGTCACATCCCTTCATCAGCTAGACAAGATCTGATGATCTTCAAACGTCTAAACAGATTTTCATGAGACATGGCTAAGAACACTCTGGGTAAAATTATCTATGACACACAAAAAAACTAAACGAAAATCGGTTCATCCGTTTGGGAGCTACGATACCACAGACAGACACGTTAACGTGTTATATACCCTTCTGTCATTGCGTCGGGGCAGGCGCGGCGCACTCTTTGATTTCTTCGCGCTCGATACAAGTACCCGCCGGCTTCGCACCGTGGCGTGATGATTAGTGGTTGCCGCGCTCTGCTAGCGAATGCACGCGCGCGCGTTTTCTCTTAATGTACGTCGCGTCCGCGTACGTATGCTATGAAATTTGAATTACCTCAAAAAAATATTGTATAGCAGAGGGTTGTAGTAACAACAACAGTAACATGATTTGGTAAAAAGTAAAGATTTGGTAAAGAGTAAAATGATGAAATTTGTTATGGAGATAGTTCAAGACAACCCAATTTTTTCTATAAGAATAATAACTAATAAGAATAATCTATGTAAGTATGTACCTACAGTATAGTATCATCGGGTACGCAAATTCTATGTACGCGGGACGAAGTCGCGGACAATTGCTAGTATATTATCATAATGCAGTTGTGTGACTGTGTATCTTAATTTCGAATTTAGCTGATTCATAAATTGACAGATAAAGTATGTGACAACCTAGGTAATAGTAAATTACGTTGTAGAGGACTGTTTTTCAATAATAAAAAAAAAAACTATAACTATACATTTTGTTAATAACACTATTATACCTAACCTATGTACTATGTACTGCGAAGTAATTCAAAGATGTGTGTGAAGTCCCCAATCCGCACTGGGCCCGCGTGGGGACTATAGCCCAAACCCTCTCGTGATGAGAGGAGGCCTGTGCCCAGCAGTGGGACGCAAATAGGCTGTAGTAGTAGTAGTATGTACTAATACTAGACGCATGATTTAATATCTTGTCGAGTGCGCCGGCCCTAGCGCTAGGTCGTAGCCTCCGAAAGAGTGCGCTGCATGCGACAGAAAGAGATGGCCAATTGGGGGGCCTGCGGCGCTTTATAACCGGTTTTTTGTTAGCAGTCGTCCTTCTGTACGTTAGTACTATTACTTATTCTGTGGTCGGGGCTTAATAAATAAAAGTCAATATTCAGTTTTATCTTACGTAAACTTGAAAATATTATATTTAGTAACATAATAATTTATATTATATGTTGTTTTGAAAGTAAGTTCAACCACATTCAACTCAATTTATTTTCACTTTGAAGTCTAAGTTTTCAGGATACATAGTAAGAAAATCCGTACACATTTGCGAAGCAATTCAAAATTCCGTATGAATTTCTTCATCCTCATAGGCACACGTGGTTTTTAAACCCAAACCAAACTATTTCATGGTGAAAAGAGTGTCCCGCTGTGGGACGGAAGTTTCCGGCTGTTTAAGTTACCTGTTTCTTGTTTTATTAGGCGTTGAGGAAAATCTTTAACGAAGAAGCGTTATTGCCTGGCTTTAAAAATAGTCGACCGCTTTAGCAAATACACTTAACGTCGAACACAAAATTGCTTCTAGCCAATATCCGCGCCCGAGTTTCAACGCTATCTCCCACATATACCGGAGTTGAGAAACAATAGTCTATTTACGTCCCACTGCAGCACTGCTGGTCACAGGTCTCCTCTCATCATGAAAATGTCCTCATCCCATGCCAGTAGGAACAGAATAGTAACTTAGGGAAAATACTTCAGAAATCACTACGCAGATGCGTCTAAGCTTCTTCGCAACGTTTGTTTTACGAAACACTCAGTTGTAGGTAAGTTTAAACTACAAAATTGATAACTAACGAGTAGGTAACACATTTCTTACCTATTGGCTCCGTCTGTTCCTGCTCTATCCACAAGGATGTGTTATCGAATTTATTACTAACATGGCGTCGGCATGGCAAAGTTACATAGAACTGCATGTAAAAAGCTGAAGTTATTGATGTCGACGTGATGATGATGATAGTGATAAATTACGATGATCAGAAGACAAGAACTCTCAGGCTTCGCAAATAACTTCTTCTTCTTGCTGGTGCCATCTTCTACTGAAGTTTGGCGATCATCATGGCTATTTCCACTTTTGACGCAGCTGAACGGAAAAGTGATCGAGTGCTCTTCTGGAACCATTGACGCAGATTCTTAAGCCAAGAGGTTCTTCTTCTACCAACACTCCGTTTACCTTGAATCTTGCCCTGGATAATTAATTGTAATAATTCGTACTTGGGATTACGCATAATGTGCCCGAAGTATTCAAGCTTCCGTTTCTTAATGGTTTGAAGAACCTCCAGCGATTTTCCCATACGCTGCAACACTGTTACATTGCGCACTTTATCTCTCCTCGAAATCCGTAACATTCTCCTGTACACCCACATTTCGAATGAATGGCTTCGGTGAGTGTCCACGCTTCAACGCCGTACAAGAGAATGGAGAATACGCAACAGCGTGCAAGTCGAGTGCGAAGCTTAATGTTTAGCCTCCTATCGCAAAGTAGTACACGGGAGTCTCGAGAACGCGTACCGTGCCTGCTCTATACAGCAACGTACTTCCAGGCTATGGCGGCCATTATTGTCTACTTGACAACCAAGGTACCTGTACTTTTCCACCTTCTCGAGCCTATGGCCACCACAATATAGAGAACTGGCTGCTGATATCGTCTTCGAAACGATCATAAACTTAGTCTTCTTGATGTTGATGTTCAAGCCATATGTTGCGCTCACAGACGGCACACTTGATAATAACACCTGAAGATCCTCCATTGTGCCTGCCATCAAAACCGTATCATCAGGGTACCGGATGTTATTTAGCACTTGCCCATTCACCAGTAATCCAACATCAATGCCTTCCAGTGCTTCCGTGAAAATATTCTCTGAATATAAATTGAAGAGAAGGGGGGACAATATGCAGCCTTGCCGGACGCCCCTCAATATTTCCACTTCATGATGGTGAGAACACCATCCACGCGTACGCAAGCCTTCTGATGCCAATACAAGTTTTGTATGAACCTGACATCGCAAATAACAATTTAATCAATTAATTCTTATTAAAATGGCTTGAACTTTCCACTCAACAAGGAAGGTACATCTATAATAAAATGGCAAAACAACTTATAAAGAAAGTTATTAAGTAAACAAGTTGTTGATTGAAGCCTTGTTAAGCCTTTCGCGCCGCCGGGCCTATTACCTACTCGTAATACAAATTGGGAAGGAATATCGATAATATTGGAACTTTTGGCTTTGAACGCAAAGTTTGGATTTTGTGATTAAAATAATGAGTGTTACTTCGCAGCCGGAATTAAAAAAAGAAGGCTACTGAAATTATGCAAGTTTAGTTCGACTGTAATGTAATGTAGTGAGTTTATAGAAGACTAGCTTCTGCCCGCGACTTCGTCCGCGTGGAATTCGGTAATAGCGTTCCCGCGTGAACTTTGCGTTTTTTCGGGATAAAAAGTAGCCTATAGCCAGTAGTTTTCGAGTTAAATGCGGACATACATACATACTTACAGTCAATTTTTCCATAAATCGGTTTTTTGTGTTCAGTATCGTTTAGTTTAGTCCCCTCGACTTGATAGTTTCTTTTAATTTTCAAGTTACAGAGGCGACTACAGACTTATTATTAGTAATAGTACCTATAGATGGAATTTTTTCAATATCCTAAAACACATTTTGTGAATATTTTTTTAATATTTTTCGTTAAATAACACGATGAAATTAAAGTGAGATTAAGTCATGAGCCTCAATTCAATTGAATACTAAAATTTCTCCCATCCTTATCATTAAATGCGAAAATAGCACAACTTCTATATAAGAATATGCCAACAAGTTACCAATAAAATTCGAGACAATAATATCAAACCAAAAGAATCCGATTACATGAATTATGCATTAATAAGTCGAAAACTTGTTTTAAAAATACCCGAGGTTTGAACGTGGCTATTTTTAGACCCGGAGGCGTATGAAGTCACGCACACCTGACTCATGGGAACACGATTCATAATACGGCGTGTCTCGTAGCTCTTATTTCGATGACAAAGACTCCATTATTTTTTAATCCGGGCGCCATTCGTTGCCATGCTGTACGGTAGGCGATTATTACAAAAACTGTACGTTTTTGCGCAGTGCTTCCACATATCCACCAAACCGAGGTACCGTTTGCGGTTCTACTTACATGATTTTAAACCTGTTTTGTTAGTGTTTTGCTTTTTATCGCTTTAAAAGGACCAAATAGGTTTATCTTTATAGTCATATAGTGGTTGAAGTGTGAAGAGGTAAGAGACAGACAGACAGAAAAGACAGACTAACCGAGTTACTTTCGCATTTATAATATTAGGTAGTTTGGATTATCAATATTATCATAGTAGGTATTTAACTATCCACTTCATAATTATATTAAAGTGATGTTGGTGACATAAGAAAACGTTGTTTAAAGTACCAATTCTAACTATAGACACAGAATATTTGATAGTAGTACGTACAGAATGGCCACAAGATCCAGCCTGAATCTAGCCCGCGCGCTGATTCGGAGATGGTGAGTGAATCGTTAGCCCGCGTACCAGTAAACATACATTTACAAGTGTACAGACGTCCTCGCACGCAATACATTGACACTTCATTCATATTGTGTTCGAAATAGTGCTTTTATACACCGTGTCCGCCAAGTTATAGTACGAGCACTTGTTGCAATGTGACCAATCTGAAGAAAACCCTTTCAAATAAAAATAAATCTTTCCCATACCTTCAAGTAGAAAAAACGTAAACGCAAAAGTCATATCAACCCACTTTCCGCTACACGCTCGGTTTAGCCTCCGGTGTAACGACATTCAGTCGAACCATGGTCGAATTTATGTGCATATTTGTTACGAAAATAGACTCCGGCGATTACGTTGACAATGGCGAGTTCATGCTGACAGAGTCGTTAGAATGAAAACTATCGAATCTAATCACATGTACGACGATAGTCCCCAAAGAAGGTAGTCCCCTATCCGCATTGAGCCCGCGCGTGGGGACTAGCCCAAACCCTCTCATGATGAGAGAAGGCCTGTGCCCAGCAATAGGACACAAATAGGCTGTAGTAGTAGTATGACGATATTTAAGCGAATCGATCAAGAGTTGTTTTAAATTACTAGCGAAATGAACGAAAGGTTGTACCACCCGTTAAGGGACCTATTTTATGCACTTATTATTGGACACGACAAAATGTAAAATATTTTAAAATCATCTAAATATAGTTTTTATATGACTATAATTATTTAGATGATTATTATTATTATACAATAAATAAGATCTTACATTTGTCGATTCTTTGATGGAGCGTGTATACTACACGATGATGCTTGTTAAATAGGTAGGTACACTGCTATTTTCATAAGGCCCTGCTTTTTCATGTTAAAACATTTAGGGTTCAATTTAAACGTATTTATTTTAACGTCAATTCTGCTAACTAAGCCAACCACAAACCCAAAGTACCCCAAGCTACCCGGTGAGCGGTTTGTGGCATATAAATGCCACAAACAAAATTAAAGCAGCAATTTCAAATCCATTATGTCTGAGAATTCCGAATCCACATTATATGTATGCAAATTCAACGTTTTATTAAGAACCATTACCTCCAATGCCTCCATGTTAAGCTAGGATATCAAAATTTAACGATGAATTAAACTGTTCATGAAAACTGTAAAAGTACAATAATGAAGCTGTTAAAAATTTGATCGTGCACCTATGAAGGATAGAGGAATGACAATAGATGAAAAAAATACATAAAAACTAAATCAGCACGTTACTATGTTATGAAATGTATTAAACATGTCATAATAGGAACATAATGGTATATAAAAAGGCAATAAAATTGTCATTGCCGATGATTGATGGCGGTTTTTTGATCAACATTTTTGACGAGTACCCAGTTGACAATGAGGAAGGCTGGTTGACTACTAATTAACTTTGCTGGGCCTTATTTGGACTCATTTGAAATATTCCATGCCATTGAGCTTGGATGTGAGGAATTGAGGATGTAGAAAATAGAGTGCTTCTTTGTTTGATAATGATTTCATTTGTTTTGATGTGGTACCTAGTATATTTTGAGCGAGAAAATATTCGATCACTTCGCTCGCTTTGTTGGCGGTAGTACCAGTGTCTTTATGAAGATAACAGGAATCTGACACTAAAAAAACATCTCCTTCCTATTTTCACTGTTTGATTGGTCAAATTTAATCGTCAACGTGTATATACTTCAAATTAAGTATTTTCTCCTTTCACCTACTACTTAATTAAGTTTTGAAAACTAAAATAAAAAAATAAGCATACAAGACTACAAAAATATGATAAGTAGAAGAAGACTAAAACTTATAGTAGTCCAATAAGGTTCAAAAATTAAGTTAGGCTCGCATCAACTCAGAGTAAGAACTAGTTAGTGCAGCTCCACGTGACTCCATCGTGGTACCAAAATAACGTCCACATCGTTAAACAACAAACAGCACTCGGAAAACCATAATAAATTGGTACAATTTAACGCATCCTGTCGATGCAAAACTCGTGTATGATGTATGTTTATTAGTTCTAGTTGTTTATGAGTTAATAAATGATCAAAGACCGTTAAACACTAATATGACACCGCAGTATGATGTGGTTGGCATTCAAATAAATAAATCTCTTTTTAAACACCGATCGAATGAACCGGCCATTTTTCATCGTTTGTCCAAATTCTATAGATAGGTCTTTTAAAATCTTAAAAATTGTGTGTATCTAATAAGTAGGAGAAAATGGTTTAAATATCAACCGTCTTCTCCTACTAAGAAGTGATCAAAATCAGGTGAACGCCATTCTATTACTATCGTGACCTCACTGCTGTTTATTTATCTATCTAGCCTGCAAACACTGCTGTTTGTACCACTACTACTGAGCAAACCACCCGTTAAGGCTTCCCTTTCATTCTTCCACACATCCCGGCACAACTCAATATTTGGCATTTTTTTTCAAGTTGTCCAGTTCATCTCGCCAGCTCCAGCTGCCACGTCGCCGAACTTTTCAAATCAATCTTGAACATTTTTTCTAAAAAAATAGTTTAAGTACATCGCCATAATAGATGCGATAATTACATACACTACAACCCTATTAATACTTTCTCTCTTCACCATCTTGAATATTCAATTATAATCACACTCATTTATTTTCGCCAAGTAGACTATCTATCAGAGCATCTGTGCACAAAATAATATAATAAGAGAACACTGACAAAAAATAACAACGAATTAGACTTGGCTTGTCTGCGATCTCGCCCAATTCTTATTTGAGGTCTTCCGCAGCATTTAAATTTTATTCAAATTAACAATTAAGTTATAGCCATGTTAGTTTTGAACCGTATTTCCTGAAATTTAAGGTGGACTATGTGTTGTCAACTTGATTTCAATATCGTCCATGCACGACGCGTGTCGGCGAGTAGTAATTTCGGATCCTATTATTAAATGAGCAGTATGTACTGTGCGTAGAATGTTGATGATTGGTATTATATTAAGTGGGGAAATTAAAAATGATACGTTTATGGTTTTTACTAGTATAAAAACTCTTGTTTGGTATAAAAAAAGTAAATTGATTTGTTTGTATAAATAGGACTAATGAGCCAGTTTTAGTTACACCACATTGGTGTAAGAAATGCGTCTGCTGGGTAGATACCTATCACCGCTCTATGTTAAAAATAACCATAACCTTGTTTTCAAGAAAATCGTTGACCAAGCTGTGTCAACAAATTGTGTCTGCTATTCACACTCATTTATATAACAATTAACTATTAAAATAATACCTTGAAGCTAAATACGGTTTGGAGGAGTGCGATTTGTTACCTAAACTAGAAAACAAACATTATTTTTGTTTTAAGAAGTAGTTTTTGTTAGGTATTTAATTTCATTTAGTAGCCAGTGCTATTCATTTGGAGCATAAAAAATAATCGTACCATTTATTGCATTTGTGTCTTGTAAAAATTCTAATTTACAACAGATAAAAGTGAAGTGAAATAATCCGGTAAAATGAGATAAACACAAAATAAAATGTTAAAGGAGATCGTCGATGCGATTCTCCAATCAAATTATACCGAGACATTGAGGTGCAAAACACGGACTCATGCAAATCGAGCGAATTTTAGAAGAAGACAACTATGTGACAAGGAACAAACAAAAGATGGTTTTCAACAATGCGACAAATCTATGGACAATGCTCAAACATACAAGATTAAAATACCAGTGAGAAATAATGCCAATAAAATAGAAATGACAATGTTATTATATTTCCTTCTTTTCTATCTGTGTATTATGAATATTGTGATAGTTAAGTGTGATGTTAGTATTAATGAAAAGACGAAGCATGAAAAGAGCATTCATGGTATGCGTGTACATGGCAAGGAGTCTAAATATTGGCATGGACATAGGAATGAGAACAAATTATATGGAAAGAACCAGCGAAAGGGCCGAGCGTCAGTCGTCGATGGTGAAGAAAAAAGCTATACTTACTCTGGTCCCGATGTACCAGAAGATGACAAGCCATACGATTACTATAATCACAGATACGAAGCTGCAAATATAACTGATCATCCATATTATTTGAAAAAGTTTCATTACACCCAAAACGACGCTAATTCTGTAGGGCACCCTCATGATTTAATATCAGCGCCGTATTACGTAAAGAAAACTAATTTTAACTTGAGACCCGAGACGCAGGAATTCGGCAAGAAAATACTGAAATTGGGCGTTTTATTGCCAGCCAATCCAAAAATGGTTTTTTCGTTGGTGAAAGTATTGCCGATTCTGGAGATTGCAATACCAGCAGTGACTAAACCTGACGGTCCTCTGCCAGGCTGGAAAATTCTCGTTGACTATCGAGACACCAGCTGCTCATCTGTCGAAGGGCCACTTGCTGCCTTTGAATTCTATGTAAATGGATCTGCAGGTTAGTTTCTCAAAACGTCTATTACTATCGATTATGTCTATAAGTTCAGCAGATTTTGCTTAGTAATGTGTTTTTACTGAATACTTCTCAAATTACTTGAAGTGTGTTTAGGTGTTCGATTTGAAAGACAGAATAAACATTACAGATGCGTTCATCGGGCCAGGGTGTGAGTACGTAATAGCACCTGTGTCAAGATACGCTGGCCCGTGGGGAATACCGGTGCTCACCGCAGGCGCACAGGCCGAGGCGTTCACCCACAAGCACCCCAGCTACACCACCCTCACCAGAATGATGGGCAGCTACACGCAAGCCGGTATCGCCATCAGAAAAGTTTTCGAGGTAATTCACAAGGATCGGTGCTTTGTAATGTTTCTTTGCTTTAAACATTTTTTTACCAAATTATAATTAGTTTTTTTTTTATTTGTTTCATTTTCCGTCGCTTTGCTTGTGTATTGGTTGTCTAGTTCAATAAATCGGGATTATTTTCCAGTTTCCTTTCCCTACTCGTCTAACTAAATTCGTCGGAATTCGAATATAATTCAATGACGGTAATCGATTTACGTGGTTCATATTTTAAACGAGCGGAAGAATGGTAAATTGAAAGAAATTCTCGAGCAATCGCAATTCAAGGAGCGGATTTATTCTGATTGCAGAATCGTTAATAGTTGGATTCTTGTTAATACTGTGCCGTTTACTTCCTCTTCGATTTGTTAGTTTTATTTGATACTAGCTTTTCCTCGCAACTTCGTATGCGCAGAAATATTAAATGTAAAATCCCATTTTTTTTTCTTTCCCGTGGGTATTTCGGGAAATCCTCTCTTATTGCTCCCCTACGTTCCCTAAGGAACCTGCTTGCCAAATTTCAGCTCTCTGCGACCAGTAGTTTCGGCTCTGCGTTGATCGATCAGTCAGTCAGTCAGTCAGTTTCTTGTTTTATATATATAGATAGATTTCAATTTAATATCTATGTTTAGATATTATAGGAAATTTTTAAAGGTAAAAAAGGACAAAACATAAATATTTACGAAAGGAAAAAGTCTAACGGGTAGTTAGTATTGAGTCACAAATCACGGGCTACGGTTCAGTTCTGAAAGTTTTATCTAAAGGATAAGGTATCTGGCGAAGAAGATTTGTTTGAAGTTATTCAAGTGAGTTCAAACCTTAGATACGAATGAATGCAATAAATTGTATCTATTACAAATGAAAACACTTTAAAAGCTACTGCTACTACGTCTTGAGAAATTAGACAAGTGAGAAAAATAGAAATAGACGTTTTATTAACTTACCAAAATTTTTATCCTTATGTAAGTAAACGGACGAGACTTTCTTAATCGTCGTCCTTATTTTTATTTATTTATTATAATTATAATTTTCCCAGCATAACAGTAACCTAAAGCACTGTGGAAAACAGATATTATATAGGAAATAAGACAATCAAATATAAAATAGATAGATAACACATAACATTATTTTAATAAATAGGTCTGTTCATTCGGAACATATGCTCAAATCTCAAAGCTTTTAAAGCGCCGTATCCATCTGTTTGTTTTCTGCGGTCTTAGAGGGCGAAGGCCGACGCCTGTAATAATACGTGATCTGACTGTGTTTTATGACATCCACCCGTTTTGGGCCGAAGACGTCTGATTCTAGTCCCCGAACGATACAGATGGAAATGTTTTAGAAAAAAACAAATGTTTCTATATTAATGAACTACCTGAATACGTTTCTACGTCTGTTACATACCTACATAAATAAAAACACGCCATTTTCTCAGAGGGATAGGAAGACACAGTCTTCCATTTGTCACCGCTGTGAAATATGTAAAATTAAAAAAAAAATAGGTAGCTCCCCCGCACATTGGTTAAAAGAACGGATGTTAGTTATCTCTAAAAATAAACGATGCTTAATATATTTTTAAAGTACCTAAGATCAACCTTTTTAGTAGGTATTTGAAAATAATAGTGCCGCATGTAGGTTTTGTTTTACACTTGCTGTAACCTTGCGTGTATTTAAAAAATACTTACCTAAGTATTTAAATTCCACGAGGTATTTTTCTCGAGTACACGTCGTCTTTTCTTTCTCAATTTGTTTCTTCATTTTTCAGTACTATATACAAATTGTGACTTTAATTTATGACAATTTTGCATATACCCTTGAATTTTAAATAATTTAATGTAAAGGTACTATTATTCCACTTCTTTTTGGAAATTCCGATGCAATATACTCAAATGGACATGGACAATTCCAATTGACTATATTAAAGACAGTTATTACGTTAAAGGAGATAATGATAATTCCTTTAAGAAAATGTAGAAACATCAACGATCATATATGTGTGGTTTGCTGGCCGATTTATGAAATGAAAAATCGCAAACTAATTTGGTACAGAACGGATGTTAAGTATAATATATCTACCAGAACATAATATTCGTCCTTGGCATGTATTTGGTTTGTAACTACATTAAATTAAACTTTAGTAAATTTGTTTCTACATTCACTAAATAAATGCATTTGCAAAACAACATAGAATCAAAAATGTATTGATAAGTCATGGTAAAAAACGTTTTAGGAAGAACGTGATTTTTATTGTTAGTTCGGATGATTGAGATTACTTAAATATTAAAAAAAAAAACTTGAAGAACATTAAAAATCAGCAACGGAAGAGTGTCACCAAGGGTTTGGTTTAAAGCACCGTATAATTAGTTTTCACGTAAATAGATTTTTTATAACTGTCTTGATGTTAAGTTTGTATTAAGTTATAACGGGAACGTTTGTGAATGGAAAGTTTGCAAAACGTATCAACTTTTTTTTAATTTGACTAATTACCAACTTCAATCCAACTTACGCGAATGCCTTTTGTTAAAACTTCTCCTTCAATGTATGACCGTCCGTGGCTTTGCCTTGTTTTTGTTTCAGAGTTATATCTTATTTGATTTGTTTGTTATTGTTTACATTTAAGTTGATCGATGTATAAATGTTTTCATACAATCTTGATTTTTCATTTTTGGTCTTAGTGATATTATTTTAGTTATATTTCAAAATATATATTACTCATATTTATAGAAACATATTAGGTATTTACAGAGGCTTAGGAGAGGCCCATGATTCAGCAGTAAACGTTTATTGGCTGACATGATGATACAGAACTGAGGCAGTTCTACTACGTGAATCTAAACCCCGAGGGAGTGAATAAAATTTTAAATGTATCCCCAATATATTTCCATTACGTCTTTTCAAATCTAAAAGCTTTTAAAGCGCCGTAACCAACTGTTTTTTTTGACAATCCGTATGGGAAGAAGATAGTCAAATCATTAGTACCATCCTTTTAAACGATAGTTAGGTACTGATACATTTACTATAGATATAAATTGACATTGTTTCAGGAATTCAACTGGCATCGGCTTGGAATGTTATACCACAACAACGACCCAGCATCAGGCCACGGAAACAGTCCCTGTTTCTTGACACTTAGTGCAGTTTTCACGGTGCTCCAGAAGGACTCAGGATCCGGCATTCCAAATATTCCCTTCGACGAGATGAACACTACATCAACAAAACTGAAACAGCTACTGCAGAAATTGTCGTTGAGCACGAGAAGTAAGTAAACGGAAATAAATAAATCGGTCAAATCCGTATTTTTTTTACGTCTTTGCTATATTGAATGCTGTTTTATACAAAACAGACGTTTAACCAAACAGACGTAAGTACCTATATTGCGGTGTTTGTTTGGGCGTATTACATAAAACGTTGAAAAAAAAGTGATCATGTGAAAGGATTTCTTTCGCTTTGTTTTTCTACGGGACCAAATATATACTTGATGCTACAATATAACTTTGCAAGATTACAATGTTAAAAAGAAAAATGGTTGCAAAAAAGTAAAAAACAAAATTGAACTCTGCGCCAAACAAAATGTGATTATTTTGGATATCGGCCAGTACCTAATGCTTTTAATCAACTGGGAGGCCGTGCCAACAATATTTTCTCAAAAAGACGATGCTGTCTGTTACAAATATTGGGAATTCAATATTAATTTTTAAAAACACCATAGTAAAAAAGAAATACGGCCAATATAATTCAAAATGTTAGTCTTGACCCTCGCAGTCATGTCACTCACCATACCTATTAATACAGGAAAAAACATTTTTATTTATTCGACAAGGTTGACTCGAATTACCTACGTATCGTCTTATGTATATTTTAGGATATAATAAAGTGATATGAAAAATGTCTTTAATTTATTTGGACAAAGTGTTGAAAAATTCCACCATAGAAAAATATCACCGAAAAGCTGTGTTAAACCAAGTGGAAAACTACCAATAGGCATTGACGTTTTTTTCACTTTTTAATAGCAAGGGCAACGCAATTATTTCCAGTTTCTGCTCTCATCAGAGATTAAGGCTTACCGGCAACGGTTGTTTGTTGTTAAAAAGCTTTGACGTCAAAACAAATTGATTCAAAGCACGGACGGGATGTTTTATTGGTACTTTACGTGAAGCAGAATGGGGTTCCTAAAAATCGTTCAAATCCGTTGAACAGAGCCGGATTTTTCCTCGTAGATAACCAGTTATCAAACTTTGTTGGTTTCGTTGGTCTGGAAATGTACTTCTTCGTAACCAACTCGGATACCAAAAATAGAATTTATATTCCACGTAGAAAACCGTCAAAATATTCGGTATCTAAAAGGAGCAAATTATTCTGAGGGTTGATTCAAGCACAGTTGACAGTACACTTGGTCGTTAAATATATTGTCCTGAACAAAATATTTAACGTTAACGGATGGTTTGAATCAACTCGGAACAACAACCCGGCGGTTACTATTTTATTTTCTTTTTAGAAAATTCATTCGATCTGAAATAAGGCCTATCCCAGTATTAAGACGGATTTGTTGGCCCCAAGGAAGGGCACAAAGATGCGAATATTAGATAACACCAGTTATTAATAAAATTTGATTATCTATACGAGGAACAAGTGACTGAAGTGAAATTATTGTCTTTCAACACTAAATGAACATCAATCAATGTGATTATTTGTTTTGAATAAATAGTTTGGGCTATTTTCTCGGTATTTACAGTTACCAAGAGGACATAGGCTACTTTTTATCCCGAAACAGTCGCGAGTAAACCTATTAACGCATTCACTGCCACTTCTGTTTTACGAACATTCGCCAGGTGCCACATGTTTCATTAAGGGAACATTGCAACGCACATGTGCGTTCAAGGCACTGCGGGAAAGTCAGCAAAACGCATATATGCGTCGGTGGCAGTGAATGCGTTAAACAGAAAAAAACTCACGGTCGCCAATTGGTGCTGCAGATCTGTAAAAAACATGGGAACTTTAAAAGTAACCACTTACAAACTATTTAACTTTTTAAAATGTCTGTTGCGTCGACGATTCAAAAACAACAATTCACAATCGATAAATTATGTTCATTAGGTGTGTCTGTCTATTTTCGCCTTACATTATGTTGTTTCGTTTTACATTTAAGTGCTTTACAAATGGGTCGTGTGGTATATAAATGTTTATATTTTGGAGTTTCACATTAGATTTTATATGTCCATATTGCATAGGTACGTTTTTTGTTTCATTTTGTAACATGGTGTATTATTTTTGTGGCTAAACCATTAGGCACGGAGTCTGTCATTCATTAGGTAATCACTACATAGTATAAAACAAAGTCGCTTCCCTGTCTGTCTGTTAGACCTTTAAAACTTCGCAACGCATTTTGATGCGTTTTTTTTGATAGATAGAGTGATTCGAGAGGAAGGTTTTCGTATATTATTTGTTATAGTTTAACGCTCAATTTCCGCGGGAACGCTATAACCGAATTCCACCACCACCAAGTCGCGGGCAGAAGCTTCTTATATTTAAAAATGAAACGTCTGGCTAAGGCTCGAAAACTGCTGGACCGATTTGGCTGATTCTTATTTTTTTGTTTTATGCGGAAGATCAGCGTTGGCTTGACTCTGGAGACAGGCCAACATATGCTGAGTTGAGACCGTTTCGCAACTATCACTTCTTATCGTCTATTTCTCTTTTTATGTATACATGTATGTGTGATGTTGCGAATAAATGTTTTTTCTTTCTTTCTTTCTTCTTTCTTTCTATTCCCTGTGATTCAGGGAAGGTTTAGAAAGAAAAAAAAACGTGAAAAATCTAAAGGAACCATTTTGTATCGGAATCCGTGGTGATACGAAGTTCATACATACATACATACATAATATCACGCCTTTTTCCCATAGGGGTAGGCAGAGACCACTTCTTTCCATTTGCTACGACTCTTGCATACTTCTCTCGCTTCTTCAACTTTCATCCCGTTCCGCATACATGCTCGTCGGTTTAGAGTACTTTTATACGAAGTTCACGGGGCCAATTTACTAATACTTCTTTATATAACCTACCTTATGTAACATTGGGAAGTCCGTAACAAACAAACCGTCCGTAAACATTTTAAAAAAATACGTAAAATTATTATCAAGGAGTCATGATAAACTTTGATTATAATGGGACCCCCACAATTGACACCGAAAGGGAAGGGAAAAATATCTACATTTATATGCAAATATAAGTCGCGTTTAGAATTGACAAACTCGATGATGGCATATATATCCTTTGGGATTAAGGCAGCGACGGCGGAATAAAGTTATTTTAATGGGCTTTGTGACTAGTTTGCTCTGGCGCATTTCTATGCAAATAGCCTGAAAGATAGTTAGACTTATACATATTTTGTGATGTGTTACTAGAAAGTCGTAGAGATCTTCTACTATCTAAAGTTCCGCGCCTTCACATTTCAAAACGCTTCAATTTTTTTATTATTATTGAAAATGCACCACCAATACTCTCAACGCATAGTTGATGGCTGTCTCAGCACGCACACATGTGTTGAGAGTGTTGGTGGTGCTTTTTAAATACATTGAAGCGTTTTGAAATGTGAAGGCGCGGGACTTTAGATAGTAGAAGATCTCTAGTAGCCTAGAGGTTTGAAATTGGCTTTAATTAATACCATTGAGCTTTCCCGTGAAGGAAAGCTGCATGAGGAAATTGGATCGCTCTCCATACTCCAGGAGATTAGAGGGGAAGCTGTTGGTAGTGCTGGTGACTATTTAGTAATTTGGTTAAAATAAATGTAGAGCCAAGGTTTCCTCATTTTTATATAAAATGCTCTTATAAGCATCTGAAAGCGTTAAATTTTTGAAACGTTGATTTTTCTTATTTATTTGGTAGTGAAGCAATATTTTAAATCAATTGTTTAAAATACCAATGAAGTCATTTGGGAGTCTATACGATTATTCTAAAACTAATACATTTTCGTTGTTCATCTCCAGTTTTATGCCGACTTTACCAAAACCAGAATACTATTAAATCCTAACATTTAAAAAAATCACCTTAATTGGCACATTTCGCTGGCTTTATTTCTGTGAATTAATTATTCCTTATACGGGCGATATGACGAAAGATCAAGATTTTGCAGCTCTATCTTAATTTATTATAATAATCAATATACTACAGTTAATGTTTTAGAGATTAGCTAGGTCATCATCATCATCATCATCATTTCAGCCGAAAGACGTCCACTGCTGGACATAGGCCTCCCCCAAGGCTCGCCACTCAGACCGGTCCTGTGCTACCGCAGTGTCTCAAGTCGAAAGTCTTCGACCAGTGTGTGTTGCCAGTGATGACTTATGGTTCCGAGACGTGGGCGCTTACGATGGGCCTCATAAGAAGGCTCAAAGTCACTCAGAGGGCAATGGAGAGGGCTATGCTCGGGGTTTCTCTGCGTGATAGAATCAGAAATGAGGATATCCGCAGTAGAACTAGGGTCACCGACATAGCCCGAAGAATTGCGAGCCTTAAGTGGCAGTGGGCGGGGCACATTGCTCGCAGGACTGATGGCCGATGGGGCCGGATTAGCTAGGTACCTAGTTGAAATCGTGAAATTAAGAAGTCCAACGTTATCCATCCATCTATACTACACTCAATGCAACAGCAATGAAAACGGATCACTTTGTATGGAAAATCCTATAGAAAGTGACCCGTTTTTATTGTTAGTGAGTATAATATTATCTGTTACCTCTAACAGCTAGACTAATTTCTGTAAGTATGGAGATAGTTGGAGCCGTGAGGAAAGATATAGGCTTCTTTTGATCCATATCCATAAGATTTAATAGCTTACTTGTTTTACATCTTAAAAAGAAGTGTAAAACTTGCCCGTTTTATTTCTGGTCAATTCAATCATTTATTCAGCAAATTGGCCACATAGCGGCACTTTTACACGTCAGAAAAAGAATTTACCAGCGCTTCCTAGACCTATTGCTTGAGAAGAAGCGCCGCAACAAACTCAAGCAGAAGGCCTTTTTTCAATATTTTCAAAATTTACATTACATGTATAAAATATACATATAGGTACGTCCTAAATTACATTGGTTAGTTTTGAATAGACAACTCCTTAGATTCCGATACAGCAAAAATTATGCGCAATCCAAAGCGCTTACCGTTTCCGAGATCACACCCTGTGTTCATAACGTAGTAGGCAAAGAGCCTGCTTATAAAAAAAATACTTTTTAGGGTTCCGAAGTCTACAAGGAACCCTTATAGTTTCGTCATGTCCGTCCGTCCGTCTGTCCGCACTATTGCTGGGAGATGCTTAGTTCTAGAAAGCCTTAATTTGGCATGAAAATATATATTAGTTACACCGATAAAGTGTGACAATAAAATTTAGATATATATTTTTTTTAGGGTACCTCCCCTACTCGTAAAGTGGGGATGTATTTTTTTTCTTGCGTACTCCATGATGTGGGATGTCGTTGAATAGAACCATTTTTTGATTAAACTCTCCCCCCCCCCTGCTGGGGGCCTGCCAGCTGAATGGTGATTTTCAGATAGCTGAAAAAATTCATGATGGTGGCATATATAACGCAGTTGAAAGGAAAACTATCACAGCTAAGAAGGCTGTACAAGTTGCTGGATCATAGTCGACCAACTGCAAGCAAGCAAAAATGCGTAGGTACGGAAAAGTAAAATTCCATTACACATACTACTGAGCGGCAGCTTAGGGGCGTCGTCGGTCGGGCACGTCATACCGCAGCCTAGCTAAGATGCAGTCTTAGAAGGGTACTAAAGGAATCGTCAACTTCGGAACCCTATACATTGCGCGTGGCCCGACACGCACTTGACCGGTTTTTTTCTGATACATAAGGAACTATTTTGTTGCTATTTCTTTCAATACATGTTAATAACACGATATTTACATGAAAAGAAAATCGACTGCATACCAAGTTTTGACATACCCAGTGACACTCTCACAATCAAGACGAATCTAACGACACATCGCAGATAAAATCCATCAAGCCATTTAGGCAACAGAGCGTGCCAAACTTATACACATATATTTTTAATTAGATTTATCAATCAGTGCGCACGCCCGGCGCAGGCGACGACCGAGGGCTACTCTGAAACCACAAAGTCCCCTCACCCCGGGGAACCCTGATCGTCGCTCTACTGACTGACAGTTCATGATATGACGTCACTCCAATTTGACGCCAGGCAGGGATGCCAGTACTCGTTTAGTGGCCAGATTAATAAAATCGTAAATACTCTAACACACATGTATGCACTCTAAAATATAACCCTCCTTCTGGCGCAGCGCAGTCGGGTAAAACACTACAAATCAACAGGTGGAATAATTAATGACAGTTTATAGTTTGAGAAAGTGATCTAAAATATAACGAAAAAATCAAAAGAATCAATATTTATTTAATAGATGTACATAGATTCATCGTATATTTATTGTGTCAGAAAGCATTTGATATGCAAGAGTCAAACACATCGTGGTTTTTAATAAATAAACCGCTCTTCACAAAGCCAACTCCTGGTCTAGGATGTGATTCCACAGCAACACTTGCATATTGATGCGTCGTATATTCCCCTACTGGAATGCGTTTAGGATGCAAAATGCACTCCGTGTGATTGCTTTTTAATGTATCCGACACAGATACGGGGATGCAAAACGGATTTTTAATGAGACAGATTTTTCCGTTTGCAAACTGTACCGCTACACTATCTGTCAACAAAACTTTACCATTTTACAAGTCTTGGTTCCTTATTCCTAGTGCATATTAGGAACTTGCTTCGACGACTTTGCCCGCGTGGAACACGGTTATAAGCAATGGGTCTAGGAAGCGCTGGTAAATTATTTTCTGACTTGTAAAAGTGCCTCTATGTGGCCAATTTGCTGTATAAATGATTGACTTTTTTGAAAACTACGCGTTTTGTTTTCGGGGTAGAAAGTGGCCTGTCTTTAACCGAGACTCCAAATATCTCCATGTCAAATTTTATCCAAATCGGTCCGGTGTTTTGAGCTTGAAGAATTATAGATTTTGTATGTGAATCCGTGGGGGAGGCCTATGTCCAGCAGTGGACGTCTTTTGGTTGAAATGATGATGATGGTGGGAATCCGTGGTGATCAATACGAAGTTCACCGGGCCAAATAGCCAATATAATAAATCTCTTCCGGCACTGACTGACTGACTGATGACAACTCACTGCCGAAACTGTTGGGCGTGGGAAGCTGAAATTCGGTATGGAGGTGCCTTAGGGAGTGTTTAGAGAGGATTTTCCGCAATTCTCGCGGGAACGAAAAAAATATAAGGATTTCTACACGTTAGTATGGTAATAATTTATTTATTTATTTATTTAATATGGTTTGCCAACAGGTACAATACCATAGCACATGCACAAATGAACGTTTAGTGCGATAACATCAAGAGTATTCACCCAATTACAGGCAAACACAGCATGCATTTATAAAGATAACGCTTAGTATAAAGTAAAAACAAAGAAAACCTAATAATAATAATTTGTAAAAAGTTCAGTAGGTAACATGTAAAATGTCCAGCACCTAGTTATACTGCTATTAATAATAATATATTAATACTACATCGCGGGCAAAAGCTGGTATCTTAAAAAATGCCCCAAACTGTCATTCTAGTTATAGCAACTTGTATTTTTTTTAGAAAAAACCTTTTCTCCTAAATTGAATAATCCATACTAATATTATAAATATGAAAGTGTGTTTGTTTGTTTGTTTGTCCTTCTTTCACGATGAAAGGACAAGACCAATTTCAATGAAATTTGGTATGGAGATATTTTGAGACCCTGGAATAACATAGGCTCTTTTTATCCCGATATTTTCACGCGAATGGGTTTTCCACAGGTCAGACCAGTTTTTCCATACTTCTATAACGATAACCATCTATATGTATCCATAGTAACATCGGGTACGTCCACGTGGGACGAAGTCGCGTGCAAACGGCTAGTCACTACATAGTATAAAACAAAGTCGCTTTCTCTGTCCCTATATCCCTATGTATGCTTAAATCTTTAAAACTACGCAACGGATTTTGATGCGGTTTCTTTTAATAGATAGAGTATTTCAAGAGAAAGGTTTTCGTATATAATTTGTTATAGTTTAACACTCCCGCGGGAACGCTATAACCGTATTCCACGCGGACGAAGTCGCGGGCAGAAGCTAGTTGTTAATAAAATAAATTAACAGGAACCAATTTCTTCAGTGTCAAATTGAAATCATTGCTTTAAATAGATTTCAGAGCTGAAAGCCGGCTTTAATCTTATAATACCCATCGACTAAGCCCTGAACCTCATCAGCTTACTAAAATTGAACTGTAGAATTATCTTAAACATAAGGTTAATGTTTGTGATCTCTAATGAATAGGCAGTTGCTCCTTTGATATTAATCGTATTTAATCTAATCAGATTCTGAACCAATTCAATGGATAATTATTAGTTGTGATTGACAATTTCTAATATGATAATTAGTAGGTACTTAATTGAAGAGGACTAATCTAATCAAGTCATCTAATTAAGGTAACAGTAAACGTCTTTGATTCAGCCAAACCAACTTCAAAACCAACTTCAAACGTCTCACGGCTCTTTTACCAACTGATATTAGTAAGTGGCTCGCGTGACCCATGATCATATTAAGTAATCATAAGATTTCTACTGCTAGAGAACTAGGTTGAACGCCTCTATGCCAGTTGGTAATTTCTCCAGCTTTCTTACTACATTACGGGAACAGAAGAGTGCGAGCATTGCTTTTTGGCGGCCGGTCAGTACCACGGAATATTTAATAGTACTACATACAGAATGGCCACGGAATCACCCGCCTGAATCTAGCCGGCGCGCAACTCGCCCTTGCCGTCATTTGTTTCATCCGGAGATGGAGAGTGAGTCGTTGGTCCGCGTACTAGTACACAGCCAATTACAAGTGTACAGACGTCCTCGCACGCACACTGACGTCTTCGCACTCAAACATTGAGCTTCATTCGAATTGTGTTTGAAATCGTGCTTTTATTGGCCGTGTCCGCCGTGTGTCAGTAGGTAAGATTTCAACAACTTTTAGAAGGCGCGTAATTAGACTGCGCGTCAACGGCTTAAGTGCTTCGACGCGCGCCTTCTAAGTTGTGTCGTATTGTAAGCTATCTTTACGGACGGGCTTTAGTTCTACACGCGAGCTCAATGGTGATCTCAATGATTTCAAGCACATCCTTGAATCGGTCTACAGATGTATCTTCGTTTTCATAGAATGTTTTGTTATTCATCAAAGGATATAGGCTACCAAATTTAGGACCGACAAAAATATCCGAACGAAAATTCGAGGAGCTTTCATTCGTTAAAAATGACAAACTTAAAAAAACTCTTGTGTGTGACCAGGATAACACGTTCTAAGTCTCGTATCAGAGATATATTTGGGTCAATCAACTATTTCTTGTTGTTATTCTGTCCCATTGTCCAGGGGACAAAATGAGAGGGTTTTCTTAGAAAAACTGTAACAATATAGAATTCTAAGACGCTCAGAAAGTGCTTCGTTAGGGAAGGGATTGAAAATGGCAAAGAAACCCCACATGTAGTGTATTTAAACCCACAGAATAGCAATTTTAAAAAGTGGCCCACGGGACAGTAACCATGGCAACTATTGACATAAAAAAGTTGATTCACCCATTTAACACTTTTGTTGAAAAGAAACTCTTAAGGATTGGTGTCACGTAAATACTGCAGTTGCAGTCGCGAGGTCACGACTCAACTGTCGACACATTTTAGAAATCCTTTTGTACTTGCTTTTTATTCTGCAGACAAGTCAACTTCACGTTTCCACAGCCCCGCATTAGCAAATAGGTATGAAAAAATTAAACAGAAAAAAGTCATAGGTACTAAATATTATAAATGCCAAATCAACATGTCCGTCTATCTGTCACCTCGTCATTTAAGTATAATGCGGCTGCATTTATAAAGACAAAAATAGAAGCTTAAAACCTTTAATTAAAACAGCAAGTTCTTCAGCTTATTTGTTACTTTGTTTACAAACACCAAAAACCTCCTCCACTTCTTCATTATAACGCAAATATAGATGAAAAGCCGTAGGTAAGAACTTACCTACATCCTATTAGCTTCTGACCGCGACTTTGTCCGCGTCAGGAACTACCTATGCTTTTTTCGGGATAAAAAGTAGGTATGCTCTTACCCGGGACTCCTACTATCTCAGCCAGCCATAGTTTTAATCGAAATCGGTTCAGCGGTTTAAGCATATAGAAGAGGTAGGTAACAAATAGATAGACGTACTTTCGCATTTATAATATTAGTATGGATTGAACATGAGATCGGTAGGTATCGCACCGAGGGATTTAGTGTTTAAGTACTCGTACATACATATTATGCGTCCCTGTCCTACTTGACCGGTTGCTGAAGGACGCACATCTCTAAGGTATTTCGTGCTATAAGACGCCAACAAGTCTCGACGATACTCATGTGTTATGCATCGGCCTCGTGATCTACATAGTTGCACATCGATGCATTGGAGAAAGCTGTGATTTCAATCCGCATGGGGCCCGCGTGGGGACTATATAGCCCAAACCCTCTCGTGATGAGAGAGGAGGCCTGTGCCCAGCAGTGGGACGCAAATAGGCTGTAATAGTAGTAGGTAGTATTAGTATACATATTACGTCAAATTGAGAAGGATAATTGACACAGCTGTGATATTTCAGTGTCTCGACATTGAGTGAAAATTCTGTAATTTATTAGGAAAATTACCAGGCAGTTAATAGTAGTTTATGTAACTGCTACATAATTAAGGCCTAATTATTGTACAGTTGCATACACCAATTTATCTACACTCATTTTATAAATTCTCTAAGATGCTTCAAAATCTGTCCATAAAGTACTTCAGTGTCTCACATTCGATTTTCAAAAAGCATGAATAGACCCGATATTTGGAACAAACTTGCGTTCCGTCTGACTGAAGAATATAGGCGGCCATTTCTGTTCGAAGATGTTCGACATTTGAACACCATTACAACATCGACTTCGATTTTGTAAAATGAATTTTACTGTATGACCTCAGATAAGCAATTGGCTTAGACAGAACTCGCTGTCATGCTAACGGATGTCATTACAACCGATTTTTGAACGCATCATAGAGAATTATGATATGATGTGTAGATAAAAAGATACCTATGAAAATGAACAGAGCACATTTTCAGTGTAGGGAGTTACCTAAGCTATCCAATAAATTGTTAATGTAGGAAAGTTAAACTTGAAGTCTATTGAAACTAAATAAAATACCGTAAAGTGGGGCTATTTAAGATCCACGATGCTATTTGGGACAAGCCAAATTATAAGTTTCGAGTCCCTATATTTTTTGTCATGACAATAGTAGAAACATAGAATCTTCGTCTGGCAACGTTAAGACTAATGTGAAGTTGGTTAGGCGTCGCGGTGACGCCGTAGAGTGCGCACGAGTGCTCGTAAAAAATATTTTTTGTGACCGTGGAAAAACTGTGCAAAAAATTAGTGTCGTACTTTCACCTGGATCTCGGTTGGGTGTAGGGTAAGGTTTTTTAAACTATAATTACCTAAATGTACATATTCTCAGGAGTTTTTTAAGCTATGCCGCTTAATTTTAACGGTTTATTTTGAATTAGATTTTAACCATTTTCTTAGAGGGGGCTATTTGGGACGGATTTTGGGGTTATTTGGTTCCTAGTACCAAATATCCTCATACACACATTACTGTATCAAAGTTAGGTTGACCATCTTTTTTTATAACAGAACCATGGTGCGAAATTACGCCAGAAGATACCGCAAATTCCGGAATGGCAAAAAAATTCCACCCTACACGACATATAGCGAAGAAGTATTGGCCAGCTTCAGAAAATGAAAAAAAAGAATCTCATTATATTACGTTTATTTGGAAAGGAATGGAACATTTACGTTGTGATAGTTAAGACTGTTTTAATACTGCTAATTATGCTATGTTGATTATTTTTAGTTGTTATATAAATAAGGAAAGAACAATTAAACCTAAGAAATTGTACCAAAAAATGACTTGGAAGTTATATATTTTTTTAATTTGTTTTATAGTTGATTTACTGTTATCAAGGACGGGAAATTAATGTCTACATAATAGAGTACATTTTCAGTTAAAATAAATGTAGCTACAGTTATTTAAAAGCCTGTTATATGTTCAGAAAGATTTTAATACATTTTGGTTTTGTATACACAACTTCGTGTTTTTCTTTGTCCCGAAAAAAATCCCTAAAATATGGTTGACCTGCTTTTAATACCTTCGGCGGTCGTTATAGAAGCGTCTCAAATACTCTTAGTTATGTTTAAAACAACACAAGCTTCAAAATACGGCAAAAACTAGTTCGACACCCCTCGATTCCTATAAAGCCCCATCCACGAGGCTAATTAGGACGCCTCTTTAAAGAAAAATTACTCGTCCTGTGTTAACAATTAAGACATGTGTGTTGTATAGAATGATGAAGGATAATGCCTTTTATCTATTAACAATATTAAACGTTTCATAAACACATAAAATATGGAGTTATTAAGGTTTTAGTCCAAAAATCGTGCCAAATAGCCCCACTTTACGGTAAGTATATACCACCCAATCTATTTCTATTATTTTCATTTTTACGATCCCGTCCCTCTCCTTTTCCTACGATATAGCACTATTGCAAGTTGTCTACCAGAAAAAACTTTTTATGAATATGACGAACTTTATTTTTTGTAGCAAAATATAAGTACCTAAGAAAAATTGTACCTACCCTAATTTGCCAAAAAAAATGTTACGAGCGTAACTGGCGACGAAGCGTAGCATCATAATTAGGTGTGACAAAAACGGCCGATTTAGAATTATATCACCGTCAGCAGTGAGTCTAAATTGGTAAATTTTATGAATAAATGCGAGGAACGAGTAAATGAAGTAACAAAAATTTTCATTTTTATTTGAGTGCGGTACCTACTTTTAAATTGAGGTCCTACAATATTAAATTTTAGTGTCATTGCGTAACCCCTTAGGGGCGCCTTTTTTAATAAAATATAATGTTTAGGTTCAAATTGTATTTTGTAGCATTCATTTTCTAGAATTGTTATGTAACAAACGATGTTCACTTTAAACACCTCTCTTTAATATTGTGAATTTGTGACAGATGAATGTTACACACAATGTACATATGTAAACCAATAAAACTGAAATTAAAATAATTTACGTTATTAGTTTATGTAACTTTTACAGTTCCTTTTATTAACTACCTACCTACATGCGATCAAGATAAGTGCTTAGTACGAGTAGGCACGGAAAAATAAACAAAAATACGAGTATAATATCTACTACATTGTCTCGATTTCTAAAACCTATCCTAGACAGAATTTGTAAAACCATGGATGCAATGAAAGTACTCGTAAATGATTATAATTACCTACGAATATTTTGTTCTTGCCACTACCTAAACCTAAAACCTAACCTTGTTTTGGAACCTAAGTGCGAGCATTTTGGCTCTTCTACTTAAACAAAAATCTACAAGCTATTTTTTCTCCTTAGGTATAAATTATTGCTAATGATCTTTCTACTTTGGTACCATTAGACTAACTTTTAAGTTAGTCTAATGGTTTTTGTTATTATTAGTAAAGTTTTAGAATTAAATTATGAGAACTATTCAAATTAACAATGAGAGTAACAGTAACCGATTGGTTTGTCAACTCTCTTGATGAATGAGCTAGCGACGTGACACAGCGCGAAAACTGCAAACACATTTGCGTTATATCTACTTAAATAGGGATATTAGATTTCCCATTTTATATATCCCTGAAATTTTGCAATTTGCAAAGATGTTACTGGAAGTCAAATTGATTATGAATAATTTTTATCATAATGCCTATGTTATCTTTATCGAAGACGTGGTTCTACGTACACCTAGGTTGTATTGAACAATAGAAGCCGAGTTCTTTCTTGTAAGTATATTATTGCGAGGGTGTCTTGCCCAAACCCGATAACACGAAATAATTTATTTTAAAATTAGCATCTTTCAACATTCGAAGCGATTTATCGGGTTTGAGCAGGGACCCTCGATTAAATGAAAAATTGTGGACATCATTCGTAAGGTAGGGGCCGATTTAACTTTTTTCTACAAATACTTAAAAGATAAGTACATTTTAAAAATCACTCGGCTCGCTCCGCTTTTATTCTTGGAGTCTTTCGTTCTGGATTCAATCCCTGACCCGCGGTAAAATAGACCATTTCGCTTCCTAGTTATACAATCTACTATTATTTTTAGCAGCAAAGGTTAGAATTTTAGAACATTAGAAAGACATTCTTTCGTTTGTTCCAGTCGTGGTGGTCTGCGCCAATCCTGATACGGTCCGGGAGATCATGCTGGCTGCTGACGAGCTCAACATGGTGTCATCGGGAGAATACGTGTTCTTCAATATCGAATTATTTTCCAAGTAAGTATTTTTTTTGTATCAACTACTCACAATAAGGTAAACCTAGAAAAAAATCTTACACTGCTTCATACAAATCGGCATACTCCGAAATCCATACTTCATACTAATATTATAAATGTGAAAGCGTGTTTGTTTGTTTGTTGGCCTTCCTTCACGTTGCAACGAGTGGACCGATTTGGATGAAATTTGGTATGGAGATAGTTTGAGACCCGGGCTTTTTATCACGATATTTCTACGGGAACGGGTTTTCTACGGGTCAAACCATTTTTTTCAATACTTCTATAACTACAGCCATCTATATGTATGCATAGTATCATCGGGTACGCAGATTCTGAGTCTACGCGGGACAAAGTCGCGGGCAACGGCTAGTAATTGATAATGTGATAAAAAATTGCGCTAGACGTGGGAAAATTTGAAGCGCGACCTCTATATTGGTCGCATACAGAGCTGTTGTGATTGTCAGTATATCGAATATTACCTTGTCTCTAACTATATTAAAGATTGGCGTCCGATATTTAGGCGCAATAGGTTTTGTTAACCCAGATTAGTAACACTAGAGTTACGTTACGGTTAACCGATGTTCTACGAGAGCGAACTAAAAGCGAATGCGAAGCGGCGCCGTACGGCGCTCTAACAACAAACAGTCTTATAGACTTGGAGGTATACCTCCTCCTTAGGCGCACACTCTTGACAGAGTGATCGTGTTGCGTATATGGAGGGTAGACTTTTGTATTGGTAAGGAGCGCAATCTTATATGGCGAAACAGTTGAAAACGTGTCCAGGCAGATTTGATAAGCAACAAAACAAAACACACTCTCCTCACAACCGTTTTCGCCTCAGCAGCGCCATCTGAAGGCGCTACTGTAGCCTAGGTGCCTAGGTGGCTTGACACTTGTGGCGACCGCAGCCGCGCCCCCAACCTACCCGATTTGGTGTCCACATTCGGAAGTATAAAGATTGCGCTCCTTTACTTCAACCCTCCATAGTTGCGTAGATACGTGTAGAAGACGCTCGTACATGTCTAGTCCGTGGTAGATTTTCCTGCTTGAACTGCCCCTTTGGCAATAAGTCACTACCTTTGACGATTCGCTGCGTTGCGGTGGAGTTCGACAACGCTCCTTCGGATGGCAGCTCGAATTAAGTCTGTCCATCGGATATAGGTGGACATTCCCTGAATCTTTTGCCTTCAACCTGACCCTACACCGCCAGTGTATAACTTACCTTACATATTAACGTAACGGGATTTTAGTTACTTTTTCTCGTTAACTCTAAAAAACGGTATGTTTCCATATCGGGAATCTATAAGAGGCTTAAAATTTAAGATATCAATCACTATTTGCGAGAATCCCTATCCGCGTTTCCCCTTTCATTTTGAAAACATCAGAAACAGTATATCACTTTACAAAGTCAACAAAAACTAGGAAATCTCATTGCAAAATAACAGGAGTTGCTATAAACTCATATTGAATTATTTCCTGAGTAAACAGCTCCGTGGAACTTAATTTGATTTCCCTCAGGGCTGCGCATGAGTTTCATAATTAAAGTCTCCGTTGCCTGAAATATTTCTGGAGCATTAAATTTATTTGATAATAATATCGAATAAAAGAAGATAAGTACCTCCTTTTTAGTGGTCAGAAATTGTTGATTCTTTCTTGCCGTACCGTATGGTCGGTATTTAAAACTGTTCAACGCGCTAGGTACTGCAAAATTCATATCCTAATGCCGTTAGTCACCGGGACGTCATCCGTGCGCCAATTTAGCGATATATTACAATAAGTTAATATGAACGTGTGTCCACCGCACGGCCGGAATGATGGGATTTTAGATTTACCAATAAATTGGGTAGGTACCTACTTATCCAAATTAATTAATACAATACAATATACTATTATTGAACACCACACATTCAAGTAACAGTACAGATATAATGTAATTACACAAAAGGTATAGCATACAGCAGGCGGTCTAAACTAATTAATTAAAAAATATCCAAAAAAAAAAACAATAACATAAGTACAAAAACGATTGGCGTGTCTACGTTTTTACTTTTTCTAATGCTATCTATCGCATATTGCCTTAATGCTAAGAAGGTTTCCATTTAAGATGGCGATAAGATAAACGCTTATAGCCGGACCTTCGCCATTCCAATTCCTTCGGTACCTATTACAACCGATACGGCTTTTATTGGTACCAAGCAAACTCGAAGAGGTCGCTGTTATGCGTAATTGTCTGCTTTAGCATTTTTATGATCTACCCTTTCGTTGCTGAACGTCAGCTGAATCTCTATAGTAGCTCCATTAAAGACGTTTTGGGTGGAAGGGTTGTGTCTTAAGCTCGGTTCCCATAACTTCAAAACGCCTCGTTTTCGCTACGGATAAATAACATTTTCGCCATGATGAATCTGTCAAATTTAAACCACCCGTAGACAAAACGACGTGTTTTATGGACAGTAATCCGGTATGGAGAGTGACGGTAAATTCGCCCAGGAGATAAAAATGCGTTTATGATGAATTGCATCTTTTTGGTAGATTTCAGTTTATGTCCAGTTGATGGATGCTTGTTTATGTTGAATATTGGCGGAGATACCTCAAGGTCCATTATTTTAAGTTGAAGTATCTAAACAGTCTCGTTGTTTACCCCTACTTATCCCTTCTCTTATTGTCTCGGACCTGACACAAATTTGTGTAAAGTTAGTTTGTAATTCAAAGATGTGTGTGAAGTCCCCAATCCGCACTGGGCCCGCGTGGGGACTATAGCCCAAACCCTCTCGTGATGAGAGGAAGCCTGTGCCCAGCAGTGGGACGCAAATAGGCTGTAGTAGTAGTAGTAGTTTGTATTGTTAACCCATTGTAGTCAACGCTGCTAGTGATAATGTAGCGGCAATCTACTCGCGTGTACCAAATTCGTTTTAGCAGGATCCAAAAATGCACTTCTCCCCTACTTCTTTTGGCAGGGTTAGTCTTTCCTTAAGCTTCAATAATGTGTCACTTGCCTTTTCTAATTCATTTTTACCCAACAGCTTAGCATCAGCGTCATCCAAGGAGCCATGGAAGGTGGAAGGTGATACTGATGAGAGGAACGAGCGTGCACGGAGAGCGTACAGCGCAGTTCTAACAGTCACCAGTCCAGCGCCTGAAAAGAAGGAGTATCTGGATTTTTCTGATGATGTAAGCCCTTTAAATAGAAAATTCCGAAAAAAATAAATTTCGCAAGTACGCTGTGAGAGCTGTGAGAGCAGTGAGAGCTGTGAGAGCATATTACTTATATACCTACTAGCGCTTCCAACTTTGACAGTGGCTAAGAAAAACAAAATGGATTAAGTATATACTAATTAAAATAATATTATGAATACGTAGGTACTTTGCGTGTGGTATTTTCAGCTATCAATACCTACTCCTATTACTACATTGTTATTACATTAGTGCTACCATACTTAGCTGATGAAAATTTTGATTTAGGAGGCATCTTATAGGTACTTCTTCTTGTGGCCACTATTCCGTAATAAGTAGGTAAAACTTCTTCTTCATAGACTTTAAGAGTTAATATCTGAGGACAGGATGTTTTGTATGGGTCATCTAAAATTACTATCGAAAATTTTCACTTTCGAAAAGAAGTCGATTTCAGTAAGAATCTGAGAGATCGTATCTAAAGATTAATCTTTATGCACAGTTCGTAACGAAATTTGTAAATCTACAGGTAAAAAAACTCGCAGCTTCAAAATACAATTACACCTTCGGGAAAGATGAGGTGGTGTCGACATTTGTGGCAGCATTTTACGACGCGGTGTTACTATATGCACTCGCGTTGAACGACACCTTGAAGCAGTCAGTTGACCCGAGAGGGCGACTAGACGGAAAGGCAGTGATCAACAATATGTGGAACCGGAGCTTCCAAGGTGAATATTTTGTGAGTTCGAAGCAAATGGTAACTCTGACACACACTACATGGAAAAGCATTTAGCGATAGAAAGATACGGGTTTTTCTTATGCGAGAGTAAATCACTGTAAGTTAAGATTTATTTTAAAAGCTTTCTAGTTACAGTGATAAAGAATTGGATACCTGCCATTAATATTACATAATTATTTAGTATTTCGTAGGTACAGAAGTGGTCAAAATGACGGGCAAAATATTTTTACGTGTGAGAAAATAAAAACTGAAACCAAACTACGAAAAATTTCGAACATTTATTAGTTACAAAAAATATACTGTATGTTTTTTTTTATTATGCATCCTACATAAACAAAAACAAATTATTTTTCATTTGACACCCTTTTCTTAGTGTAGGGGAGAAGTGGCATGAAGGAGCCAGGTTTTGAAAGAGCCACTGGCATTATTTCGGTAGTTTATGAACGAATTGGTTAGCAAATTTATTTTTAAGTGGCAATACTGATTTCCTGTCACCCACAAACATTTGACAATTCGCCGGGATCAATGGTCGCCGGTATATCGAGTCAAAGTTTTTGGCACTCAAAAGTAAGTATTTTGCGTCAGTTAATTTGTTTTTTGGTATTTTACTGTGAACCAATAGAGGTACATGAATTGTAGATTGAGTTTGTGTGTATATTGGACCTTACAGCTGCGTAAAAAGTAACGCACAGAAGTTTTTATATAGTTGTTATTTTGAAGGCAATATATTTTTTAACAATAAGTCATGAAAGAGCCGGGATAAAGGGCCTTAAAAGAGCTGGCTCTTTCATAAAACCCATCATTTAAAAACTTGTATTTGAAATAGATAAATTAATTATTAAGCGGTTTTTATATACGTCTACTTAGGTATTATTAAATTATTTGCTTCAGGTATTGTATTATAGAAAAGCTTGGTCCAAAAAAAAAAAACAACATAATCGAAAATGGAAGAAGCACTTCTGGTTGGGCTTACGAATCCTGTAGCATTAAAGGGAAATTCAATTACTTTTGTAACAATTGTTTCCAATATTAAGATACAGACATTTTTATATTATTGTAAAGGCCGAAAAAACATAATTTTAAAGAAATCAAAATATTTGAAGTTTAATGTGTGCAATCTTTTTTCAAGTTCTTGAAAATTTTACAATGTGGTATTTGAAAGAAGATTATTCTATGCTATTTTATTAAAATTTCAATATTGGTTAAAAAAAATACCGCTCAAGTAAAAATATTAATATTATGTACCTAAAATAGGAAGTTATGACTGAAAATATGTTAAGATTAAAGCATTTGTTAGAATTACTTAAAATAACTGATACAATAAAAATATAACGAAAACATCATAAGTTTTCAATAAGTATTTCTTAGATGTGCCTTTTTGGTAATTATAATAACCGTGCAGACTTATAATTTTGCATTATTTTCATAATTAATACAGACTGGCTCTTTCATAACTTTCAGTGGCTCTTTCAATACCGAAAAGTTATGAAAGAGCCAAATGACACACTTTGCAAAAACGATTATTTTATTGGTTTTTATGATGTTTTTACGGATTTTTCGTATGCAATTATCTACTTTAATAAACAAACCATAATTAGAGTTAAAAAAATCCTAATTTCTTTAATTAAAAGTATATCTTTTTGCTTCGTTTAGAAAACTGGCTCTTTCATACCACTTCTCCCCTACGGTTCAGTAGATTAAGCGCCCGGGTGGAACACACTTAAATCAAATAACAAAATACAAATATTAAATAGGTAACTAGTTTTAATTGTATTTGTTTTTAGTTTTATACCATGTAACTAAAATGTATTTTAGTTAAAATAGTAATCCTTCTTTTGGCTTTGCCTTAGTCAGGTAAAAATAGATATTTATAAATCTCCTTTTATTTTAGGAATCACGGGTGAAGTTATCATCGACCACAACGGTGACCGGGTAGCGTCATACTCCTTACTGGACATGAACCCCGATACCAGCAAGTTTCAGGTAAGTTACTGTATAATAAGTTGATAGCTGTGAAACAAACTCACTAGGGACTATCGTTTCTTTGCTCACCAGTTGGCGCCACTGTTGACTAAGGTCCAGAGCTACAGCTGTCAAAGGCGACTTTATAAGATCGGCGCCGAAACAAAGTTTTAAATCTTGAATCTCATTAAGTTTATTAATTATCAATAACTATCATCATATCGAGTAGCTATGTCGCAATGTTGTGCAGTTCCGTTTTTTTTTTCTCTTTCTTAATTCCGCTTTCAAAGCGTTCACGTTCATCGCCAAATAATCCATATTTGTGATCATTTCACGAAGCAGATCACTTTTCAACAGGTATACTCGTATTAAGGACATAGGCTAGTTTTCATCCCGGAAAAACACATAGTTCCCGCGGGAACGCGATAACCGAATTCCACGCGGGCGAAGTCGCGGGCAGAAGCTAGTAATTATTATAAAACTATTCTATGTAGAGTTACACTTCTAAGCATGTACATTGTACATTGTACACTGAATAGAGTGTTCACTGCTCAGTGGCTGAGATGATTGCTAGTCAGCAAGGCTGCAATATATTGGTGAATTGGAAATGAAATCTAAGGGTGAATCCGACTATTGCCACAACTGAAGATTGCACGGAATAATAAAAGTCAATTTTGACTTTTATTATTTGAAACAAATTATTTTTAAGGGACCCATCGCAAATTCCATCCTCACGCATTTAATATGTAGCTTTATTTTAAGGTAAACTACACTCAACAGCAATTAAAATCTTACATGAGCAATTTGACGATGGTGGGTCAGGGACCGGCCTTAAACTTTTAAGCATCTTCTTGAAATGTTGAAAGGTTTTCAGTACACGTAATATTGTCAGGTAAATAGTTAAAATCCTAGACATCGGTAAAGTTATCTACAAAAATCGCTTCAGCAAATACTAGGGCTTTCAATTTCACGCGCTGGATAACTAAGTGAAAACAGATAGGTACTATTAAACACTCCCTTTCTTTCTGGCTGTCCCTTTTTTGGACCATTAATCTTCATGCCTCGAACTGGGACATAATATTCGTTTCTTATGCGTCTGGAATCATTTGTGGGGCTAACAGACCCCTTAGATTAGAGATAGTAACAATCTCACCAAAAACACGTTGGTGAAAAAAGTCCAAGTTCCGTTCTAAAATATTTAAAAAAAAACTTAAGATTAAAACTTTCACCAAGGTCTAACTACAAATTGACTTTTATGACTTGGGTGTTTTTTCGAGTAATAATCTTGTCTTGCTCAGTAAAGGTAGATATTATAATTGATTCGATAATTTATTAGGTACCTCTGAAACTACTTGACATGTACCTAATTAAATTCATATTTTTTTAAACGGTATTAAAAATATAGAGGAGACTTTAGATACCCAATTTCAAAGGTAAAGAAGTTTGATAGGACGAAAATACGCTTAAACGTTTCATGTATTTTGCGTGCGTGGTGCCGGAAATTGGCCTTTTTTTCGTTAGTAAAATACTTTACGCATTCCACCTGGCCGGGGACCTAGGCGGGTATAACGGACTCCCGGATATCGTCTAAAAACCCAACGAATACCGACTACACATTTGACGTGTCATCGCTGTATCAGATGCAGTCATCTGATACAGCGACATCTGATACTCCCCTACACCGGAACTTGGCCTGGCGCACTACGTGCCAGATTTTACCAACTTGATGAATGGACGCCATGCCTTTTCGTTAATGATGCGGGAATAAAGCTAGCTAACTGTGTATTGTCTGCCATTTTCTTACACATTAGTGGGAGAAAGATGTGTTTGAAGTCCCCAATCCGCGCTGGGCCCACGTGGGGAGTATAGCCCAAACCCTCTCGTGATGAGAGGAGGCATGTGCCCAGCAGTGAGACGCAAGTAGGCTGTAGTAGTAGTAGTAGTGGGAGGGTAACCTAATCTGTACCTTTACATTAATATACTGTTTATTTATTTTATTCATTGCACATTGATAAAACATACAAACAAATAATAGTACATTACAGACCTAGGGTGGTGAATTCGTAAATGTCCCAGACCACAGGTTTCTGTGGCCCGAACCGAAGGTGAGGGCCATAAATATGCGATCTCGGGCTTTACGAATTACCACCCGTGGTTTGTCAAAAGTTTTACGTCTTGCCTTGGCCAAAAAGTGAGATTTTCTCTCCGCGTAGCGGGCAGAAAATCCCACTTTATGGTCAAGGCTGATGTAAATAAAATTACAGCCTTGAAATCAAACAAAACAAATCATATCGTTGACTCAAAATAAACATAGTGAAAAGTATACAACAACAGCCTATTAACGGCCCACTGCTGGGCACAGGCCTCCTCTCATCACGAGAGGGTTTGAGCTCTATACCTAGTCCCCACGCGGGCCCAGATCGGATTGGGGACTTTACACACATTTTTGAATTACTTCGCAGATGCGTGCAGGTTTCCTCACGATGTTTTCGTTGGAGGCCTTCCAGGAGGCCTGTGCCCAGCAGTGGGACGCAAATAGGCTGAAGTAGTAGTAGTAGTAGTACTAACTGCTTGAGTTTGTTGCGGCGCTTCTTCTCAAGAAATGGGTCTAGGAAGCCCTGGTAAATTCTTTTTCTGACGTGTAAAAGTGCCCCTATGTGGCCAATTTGCAGAATAAATGATTGAATTTTGATTTTTTTTTTAATAACGCAATACAAAACTGTCAGTAGCCAAACACAATTAGGTTAAAGAAAGAAGAAAAAAAGAAGGTACAGTCGAGTTCGCCAATATATACACACTTTTGCACCTTACCACGTTGTAATAAGGTCCAAAAGTGTACAAATATTAATGAACTCGGCTTTACCTATATACTATTTCCATGTCTCACACACTTAAATGGTCCGATTATAGCCGACACTCCGGGGTCGCAGCCTGGGCCTAATCTGGCAGTTTAGTTATAATCAGATATTTTCGTTATTCGCAGAAATAATGCCCAGTCTGACTTTCGATGCCCTTCGTCTCCAGATATACTTAAAGGGCTATATTCGAAGTCTTAAAATAGGAATCTCCCTGTTCCCTATAGGATCGCTCACGCGTCGTGTGAACTTTAAGCAGCTAGATTTAAAGTTCAACTTCACGCGTGAGCGATCCTATAGGGAACACGGAGATCCCTATTACTTCGAATATAGCCCAAGTTTCAGATATTCTCACTGAGCGGATTGAATAGAATCGCATGGCAGCTAACGCTGCAGCATTCGGCGGCATTCGATTACATTCCGCCGAATTCGATCGCATTCTGCAGAATGCCGCCGCATGTGATAAATTTCTGACTAATTCGGCACAAGACGGTCGCGTCGGTCGGAGTTCGGTTGTCCCTTTTCTATTCACGAAGAAAAAAATTCAACATGATAGCATCCGACAGCACGCATTCGAATCGAGTCGCGTGTAATATTGCACGCGATGTATCTCATCATCATCATTTCAGCCGAAAGACGTCCACTGCTGGACATAGGCCTCCCTCAAGGCTCACCACTCAGACAGATCCTGTGCTACTTGCTTCCACCGATTTCTCGCGACCTTCACGAGGCAATACTTGAAATAGCATTCAATCAAATCTAACCGAGATAACCTAGCTAACCGAGGAGGCGAAAGCGCGCAAAATTCATTAAAATATGAGATTTATCACTTCTGTAGACGATCTTATTTGAAAATGAAAATGAAAATGAAAATATTTATTCAGCAAATAGGCCACATCTGGGCACTTTTACACGTCACTTTTAAATGAATTTAACAGAAATGAATTTACCAGCGCTTCCTAGACCCATTGCTTGAGAAGAAGCGCCGCAACAAACTCAGCAGAAGGCCTTTTTTCAAAATTTAAACATATAGATTTACATTAAATTTACGTCAATATGTATAAAAATACATATATAGGTACATACTATAAATCACATTTAAGGGATGTATAGTCCCTAACTTAAACTTAAATCTAAGATCTTAGAGATGGTCTTATATTAGGTACAAATTCATGAAAATATTAATTAAAGTACTTATCTAAATATGTATACTAAAAATAATAATAAAAATCGCAAATGTTTAGAGATTGTATACGTCTCGTCAGAAAAAAAAAACCAAGTACCGGATACAAATAAATGGAATTTCTTTGCCATAATAGTAAAATTGACGTCTATTCTATTCGATTTGATTCGCTAGATGTGAATCGTCCCTTACAGAGTTCAATTGTGCGTTTCATAGAAATATCTCTGTAGAAAGCTGATCAATATATTTTACTATTTTGGCACTTTACACCCCTCAATATCAGTTTTATTATGTTTTTTTACCCGACTACACTTTCATACTTAGGTACGTACCTTAAATTTTACTTAAGTAGTAAATTTCCAATGTACTTGGGTGGGAAAGGTATCAAGTCGGACGATTTTCTGTGCAATAACGATAAGAAAGGCAATGGAAAAGGCTTCATATCTTTACGGTTAAGAGTACTTATTCAGGATAATTTTAGCACAATTGGTTTTAGTTTAACCATGTTGTACGTTGTATGTTCGCATTTCGTACGAGTAAATGAGATATTTGTTTTACTTAATAAAACTATGATACTGATTTACACACAGAGCCTAAGTCTTAAATGTTTTAATTTAATTTTCTCTGTAGGTATTATAACAATTCTAAATACATGCTTGAACTTTTTCTTAAGATTAAGAGAGTTGCTCTTAATCTTAAGAAAAAGTTCAAGCATGTATTTAGAATTGTTATAATACCTACAGAGAAAATTAAATTAAACCATGAATAAAATAGGGAAGATGTATGGCTGAAGTAAACGAGTTAAATTAAATTGTGGTAGCGACTAATGCAAAGTTCAAGCGGTAATGAGATTTCTTGGAAACACATTATCACCGACATCTAAAAAATTATTTATAATGGGAAATACCTCTCATATATACAAAGGCTTTCTACTTAGCTTAGAACTTAATTAGAATACATTGTCATTATCATTGTCATTTATAAAGACGAAGTGACATGAAAATAAAACCGTTTTAAATTAATATTACTTATCCCTTTGTGGAAATGATTTCATTATCGTCGTCATACATACAAAATTTATTAAATATTTCAGATAACGTATTAAAAATTTACATTATGGATTAAACGCATCACGTCAGTGTAGAAAAGCAGAGCTTACATATCCGAACTTAAAGCTTTTAAATAAATACTTAAGCTTAAAATAGTAATGTTATTCGTATTGACAACAAATATACCTAATAATGAAAAAAAAGTTTCAAATGAGGGACTTTGGGAGTGGTTAGTAATAGTACATTACTACAGAGGCCGGGAAGGAGGATGTTGCAGGCCGAGTATTATATACGGCCGAACGAAGTGAGGCCGTATAGTTACGAGGCCGACAACTTCCGTTCCCCGCCGATGTATGTATAGTGCTTTTCTCAAACATGCAATGAAATAAATAAATAAAATAATATTTTATATATAATATTTTTTTTTTTTAGGGTTCCGAAGTCCACTAGGAACCCTTATAGTTTCGCCATGTCCGTCCGTCCGTCCGTCCGTCCGTCTGTCCGCACTATTGCTCGGAGATGCTTAGTTCTAGAAAGCTGTAATTTGGCATGAATATACATATTAGTTACGCTGACAAAGTGGTACAATAAAATTTTGAAATATATTTTTTTATAGGGTACCTCCCCTACTCGTAAACTGGGGATGTAATTTTTTTTTCTTGCGTACCCCATGGTGCGGCATATCGTTGAATAGGTCTTAAAAAAATATTGGGGGTTTGTTAAAACCATTTTTTGATTAAGTGATGCGTTTGTGAAATATTAAGCTTTAAAGTGCTATTTTTTGATAGAGTCACGTGTCCCCCCCCCTGCCAGCTAAATGGTGGTATTTGGATGGCTGAAAAAAATCACGGTTATGGCATATATAACGTAGTTGAAAGGAAAACTATCACAGCTAAGTAGGCTGTACAAACTTACGAGTCATAGTCGACGAACTTATGAAATGATTAAAAAACCAATGATTTTTCTCGAGCGGCAGGCGCGTCGGGCGGGTACGTCATACCACAGGCTAGCTAGATGCTAGTAAGTCTTAGAAAGGTACTGTGGGCATCGTCAACTTCGGAACCCTATAATTTGCGCGTGGCCCGACACGCACTTGGCCGGTTTTACATAAATAAAACTGCAACACCTATGTAGCCAATATGGTTCATGTTTTTTTTAATATCTGTATTGGCAGACTGTCATAGCGAACCACAGAGTAAATATTGCTTGTAGCTTTTTTTAAATGGCGGAATGCCAAGATGCTGTGTCACAAATGCATCAAATGGAAATTTAAAAAAGTGAGTTGCAGGCCTATTTCATTATAGACCAATTGTCTAGCCGCGCCTGAAACGTGATACTTTCCAGGCTAATAAGGAGAACATAATATAAATATTTCATTGCATGTTTGAGAAAAGAATATTAATCTTGGCGGTTTTTGCCTACGTAGATATTCAGCAGTAAATAAAAGTGTTTTCAAATTATTTTGTAAATCAATTAGAATACGTTATACGTAGTAAAAGTCGCTAATTATATGGAAACTTTTGGAAAATCTATCGCCATCATGAAAGACAACATTTTCATTCGATTTGGTGACGGATACTACCTAAAACCGAATTGGTAATAGCAATAGAAGAAACATTTTTCTACTTTAGTATTTATATTTTAACAATTTCAAAAAAGATCATTAGTACATAATAAATGTTTTCTAGGACACTTGCTTAATATTCTCCGCGTCAACTAAGACAATTTGAGTCCTGGGCTCTAATTAACGAAGTAACTATCGGAATACTTTTCCATTTCAAATAATATTACATTTAATGAAAAAAACTTATTCACGTTCCTAATGATTATTACATTACTAAGGACCTAAATGCAAACCACATGAAATCGTAGATTAACAAATACCGGTCACCGAAATAGTTTATATTTTGTATAGATTAATTCATGATTTACGAGTACAAGTCGAAGAAGGTAGATATGCTCAGATATTTAATAGAATTAGCTTAGCTCCAAGGTCATTATATGGATGTTTTGCCGCAGATTTTTTTTATTAATCTTTTAGATGCAATGTTGTATGGTATTTTTGCTGTAAATTGGTTATTTGAGGTACTTAGTTGAACATATCTACGGGCATTCAAGAAACTACTACGTTTTGACTACCTACTTTTTATGTAACGCACTTTCTTTTACAGGCATCACAAGGCGATAATTTAATGAAATGGCTATTTTCTTCCTAATATTATTATAAATTTGGCTTGTAATCATTCTCATTATTTTAACAAGATACCTACCAAGCCGTCTCTGTCAGCCGTCATCTCAGAATTCACACCCTTAAGAAGTATTTAAGTCGGTATAAATGCAAAAGTACCGACAAATTGAACTTTGAGTCTCACCAAAAAGTCGCTCAAACTGTAAGCTTTTACGTCAAATGACATTAGAATCTGTGGCTCTTGAAAGATCCAAAATTAGTAAAAGTTCCACGTTACTCTACCTTTCCATTCATCTCAATGTCGAAGATCAGTTTCATAATGTTCTCAAAGAAACGTCCAACCGTTAATGTGATTGCGTGACTTCCATACTCTTTTCAGGTGGTAGCGACGTATGTGGCAGCCAACTCTTCCCTCCAATTCATCCCCGAGCGGCCGATCCACTGGGCGGGCGGGCGGACTACCCCCCCTCCCGACACCCCCGTCTGTGGCTTCGACGGATCGCTATGCCCCGACAATTGTGAGTCAGCAGATTGATACTTGAGTGGTGCAACAAATCGGACAGCCTGTTTTGGTTATCAGTAACTTAGGTTTGGTTAAGTTACTGAGAATGTAGATTCTTGTATTATGTTATGGATGACAATTTTAACAAGTAGCTATGTTATGGCACTCTAATGTGTTTAAACTGTATATCCAGAATAGGTTCTATTCTGGCATTATCGTTGATTTTCTGCTGATACTGAACTCGTCTGTCTCAACAAAGAGGAGTTGAATGCTAATTAAGTTCATGCAATTATTGCGAAAATGCCAATGAAATATTGGAAAAATTTGTTTTCAAGATGTATTACCCTTAGTTAGATTACCTTATAACGATTTCTCTAATATAACATATTTAATCTTAGTTTGCTTTCAGGCCCATCCAGTGATTACTTATATTATTGCAAAAAAGCTACCTTTTTCAAATTTGGTTTAAAAATCTGTCACACAAAGTGTAACCACATCGTGTTAATTCTTAAGATACAGTCTAAATAAAACCTCTCTACTCCAGTTAATGTGTATGGAAGGTTTATTAGCAGATTATACTGATGCACTTTGCGCAAAGTCTTTGAGAGTTGTTTACCCTCTTACCTTCCGTTAATGTTGCCTTTTAATTAAAAGAGATAAGATTTCCTACCGTTATTAACACAAAAGGATTCATTACGTAAACCGAACTTTGAGCAGTTCTGAGAAGAAAATCTAGTCGCTGTGTATTTGAATTATAAATACAGCTTTATGTGCAAGCAACTGTAAAATTTCCTTTACTTGAGTTTAAAGCCATTTTAAACTAGGTATGAATGAAGCGTTTTTTATGGTATTGGTTGAACATAATAAAGGGTATAGGGAATCATAAGATTACAAATTCAAGGATGTGTGTGAAGTCCCCAATCCGCACTGGTCCCGCTTGGGGACTATAGCCCAACCCTCTCGTGATGAGAGGAGGCCTGTGCCCAGCAGTGGGCCGTAAATAGGCTGTTGTAGTAAGATTACGAATGCGGTTCCAACCCTGAGGACTGAAATTGAACACTTCTATGCTAGTAACTATACCGGACTTGAAGATAAAGTTAAAAATAGTCAAAAACAAAAAGACAAAGTCGAAATAAAGAGTAAAATTCAAACTAACCATGTTATAAAATGGACAACTATTAAATAGACCATTGCTGGACTTAGCTAAATATTGTCGTCCTTCGCGTGTATCATTGAATATTTTATCACCAGGAAAGGTTTTTTTCCTCTCCTTTAAATGATCACCTCTTTAAACTATTAGCAGTTTATTCTGTGTTAGCCCTTGACTCTGTTATTTAGTGAATAGTTAAGACGAGAAACATTAACCATAACCTTGATGCCATTGAACGCACCTAAATGAACATCCTTCCATCAAAATTACAAGAAGGTTTTTTTTTGTAATCGTGGAGCCTTTTCATCCGACTCTGCATCACAAGGCTTTTGATAAAGATTAAAGGGGCTGCGGTCAAGCGTGACTCGTTCGGGGTGATTTAAGTAACAGATCTGATCTGATTTTCCTTTACTGGAATTTTATGTAATATTGGATTTATATTTTACTTTACAAAGACGGCAGGGGCATCAAGACACATTTTAAGACTTATTTTTTAATCTCAAGCAGTGTATCCCATGGAAAAATGAACTAGGAGGAAATGTCAAGTGGGCGTTCCCTGCGCGCCAACATTGAGTCGGATACGGCAGCTTTGAAGTAGATTGAAGCGCGCCTGACGTTAGTCTGCTTATCACTGCCGTGACAGATATACGCCAACGTCAGTTGCAAAAAATATTAATATCGCTTTGAAAATGCCATTATTGTACAATATTGGCGTGTCGAAATCATAGTAGATAGAAAAGTGTAGCTTCAAGCAATATTTCATATCACAGGTGACCTTATTTTTTATAATATTGAATAAAAATAGTGAGACGTTATTTTTGTCAATTTCACGCCAAAGTGTCAGGCTAAATTCAACCGTATTGTGCAAACGCTAAAGTTTTCTATCATTTGTTCAAAACACTTATCGCCATCTTTCGTCCAGTAACCGTATTACAACTGGGGTTGCCATTTACTAAATTTAAAAAATCCTGACAAAACTATCTTGATTGAAGTTCTGTGTAATTGATCTACCTCTATATTCAATCAGTTGTTATACGAGTACATTCGAATGTTAGTAGTCAGTGCAAGAATAGTGATGTGCTAATGGTTTGATATTAAATTAAACTGTTCGTATTTTTACCGCGGTATTAGAAAAATATTTTGTACCATCTTTTTGGTACCTTTATCATGTCTGGTGTTTAATAAAGAATATTGTATTGTATTATTATTTCCTTTATTAAGCTCTTTTCTTAAGTTTTTACAATATGAATATTAAAAGTAAAATACAAAATATAAACACGTTATAAAACCCTAACCTAGAGCGCCGCCGGCAGCGAAGCTGGGCTCAAGCTACCGGTGGTGACAGCTACAGAGAGAGGAACCTTCTGACGAGAAGCACCGTGTGTAATATTAAACGAATCACTACTACGACTACTAATTCTACATCCCATCTTATTATTATTATATTCCATCCTCCTTATTATTTATTATTATTATATTAGCCTGTAGTGTCCCACTTTAGCTTAGCAAGGGCTACATCGGCGACTATAGGGTCTTAAGATGGTATTTCTGAAGCGGTATGTGAGCTTTATCCCCAGTATGCTGCGCTCCATCGTCCTTTGAGCAAATACTTCTGACCATTTGTCAAAGACCAAGTTTGTGCACCATACGTAAGAATTGGACCAATTATCTTAAAATGGCTTATTTTCTTATGTACGATTTCATAGAAACAAAAGCAGAAAATATTAAATACTAGAAATTCCTGATTACTGTTATAAGTACCTATCCCCTTCGAAATCCAAGCATTCCGGCTAATAGCGGCAAGATAGCATAGTGTTGCAGTGTAGTGATTAGTGTACAGTAGTGTGAGTTTGGCGACAGCGGTTTTCATATTAAGCTCTCAAGATGACATTTCCTCCGACACTACAAGTGTAGTTCATTCTTCCATGGTGTATCCTATAGGAAGCGGTTTGGTCTATTTGTTTCATACCTAACTGATTGAATCTTAATTTTGAAAACATTGTAGTAACACAGGGTTCACAGCGTGCAGACATGGTTCGAATTTTCAACGGTACCTACCTATTCTCTTTAAAAAAATGTATAGGTTATAATCGTCAAGTTCTTGGGTTTGTTGACATGTACAAGAATCAGTACGATGTTTTTAGCTACTTATCATTCATAGCTGCTCTGGTCTCATAGGTAAAATTGTTAGTGGTAGGACCTGGTGCTGGGTCCGTCCGGGGTGGTACCACCGTTTTTCCCCGCTAACCTGCCGCCAAATAGCAGTGCTTGCACTGTTGTGTTCCGGCAGGGGGTTAAGGCAGCCAGGCAGGCAGGCAGGCATTATATCTGAGGCCTCAGGGTAGGCAACGTATCTTAATGGGGATCATAGGATTTCGGTGTCTATGGGCCGCAGTAAGCACTTACCATCAGGTGGGCTGTGCGCTCGTTTGCCTATACCATTTGTATAAAAAAGACACAAAACTATGAGACTATGGGTCTGGCAGATGGTGTAAATGCTTGGCTGACAGCCTGCCCAGGGAATTACAGGGAACTATTCCAATAACGCCATCTTCACAAAGGGCTTGGGATGATACAACCGCAAAATTTGAGTATAACGAGATTGTAAACAATAGTACAGGTCCCGTACGCGCCCGGCTGACCGCCGCCGGTTGCAAGGACGGCGGTCAGTGGCTCAACGCTTACCCTTCCCCGAATACCGTTCTAGTCTAGTTTAATATAGTTAAGTTTAGTTAGTATAGTTCTAGTCTAGTTTAATAAGTTTATTTTAAGGTATTTTATTTATTTATTATGTTTATGAAACTCGAAATAAATCCATTTTAGCTATTGTTCGTAAATCAGTAGTTCCAAAAGGAGCACGGGCGCAGGGGCGTGACATTCGTATTACTTAGAAGTTCGACAGAAAATGAGGCAAAAGGAAAAATAACAGCTGCAAAAGCTTTCACATAGTTGTAATTAAACAAATGATGATTTAACGAAGAAAGCTTTCTCTTTAATAAGTTTCTTCATTATTAGGGGATACGTCTTGATCGCTCTGAGAGGTATCGATGGGTTCGGCCTAATTGGCTATTTCGGCTCGACTGTAACAGTCAATAGCAAAGATTATTTTGAACCTTATTACAAAGGAATAGGAATTTATCACAATCTACTGAACTTACCAATGGAACGGACGATAAACTACCAAATAGCCAAATAAGTAGCTGAAGGCGAAGGGTAGGGCAAAAATAAATTTGTGCAATTATCCTGATGAAATTATAGCAAGTGGTGAGTAGAAAAGTACTTATTCTACACATAAATACACTCAATTAGACGAAAATGTTTAAAATATACATACAACTTTTATTCTTCCTAGATTTTACATTGCCAAATTTTTGACACATACTTCTATGCAATTCTTATAGGTGATGACAGAAATTTAGGAAAATATCGACGCTGTTAATCGCTAATTGTGTATATCTACATATATAAAACAAGATTTTTTTTATAAGCAGAATAAGTACTTTGAAATTTCTAACTCGATTTAACATTTTTACTCTACCCTTTTTCCTTAATTTTTCATTAATAGTGGTTAGTAGTAGGTATACAGATGCTGGTAAAAAAGAGAAACGGACCTATTTTATTGGTATCTGTTTCGTTCGCACCAGCATACATCATAATCAACGAGATCTTATGAGGTCTCTATGGTACATTACATGGCCATAAAGAATCATTGAAATCGCAAATGGATGCCCACCTAAGGACTTGCAAGATAGAGGCATTCCTCGGGGACCATGATGGAACCGGCTTCTGGCTCAAAAGTAAATTTTACGAAATTGCCATTTTAACGTATCAGGCCCATTTGGATATGCCCTTATAAGATAGTAAAGACACCGCTCTAAAAATATCAATGATATTCTTACTTCCACAACCTAGAAGTAATATTGAAAAGTGGCTAGACCAGTAACAAACTTAAGTCGTTTAACCATTTAAAAACAGTAGAAAATCTTGAGTCTTGTTAGGTTTTAGAGTGGTTAAAGCACTATAATAATGCAAGCACTGCTGTCTAGCGACAAGTTAGCAGGGAAGATGGTAGTAGCTATCCGAAAAGTCTTTTCTTCGGATCCTACCTCCGGCTTTTTCAAATTTTAGTCCTAAAAATGCAAGTTTTCTAACAAAATATCCCATTTTATTGGTTGGCCGAAAGAGCAAAGCAAACAAAGCGTCGTTTAAATACTTACAGGAAAAAAAACTAACTTATAACTATTGCAGAATTGCAGTTCTTGTTTGATTTTTTCAATAATAAGAGTTGATTGATTTTTTTTTTGTTTCAGCTCTGCCGGTATACGCCATACTCAGTATCGTGCTTAGTTCAGTAGTGGTGATACTGGCTATCCTCTCAGTCTTCATCTACAGGTATTTAAATAAAACTGGTTGTATCATAATACTGTTCATCATCGTCAAAATTGTCTTCGTCATCACCATCATAATAATCGTCGCCATCATTTTGATTATTTCCAACGCTATTTTTGCTATAATCGTCACTACTAACTCTGTCTTTATTATCACAATCATGATCATCAGCACCTTCAACACCATCGTTATCATCATTGGGATCATTAATAAGGTTCCTCACGCAGATGGATTCTGCAAGACAATTTATTCAATCTGAATATTCTACGCAGAAATAAGGGAAAAAATAAAAACCTCAAGCTCATTTTCATATTGAAGGAACGACTTAGTAATATCATTGAACATACTCGAGATTCCATTACAGAGTATTGATAAAGTTGAGCAAATATATTTTGCTCGGATAATATCGAGGCATATTGCCGTTTTGTTTACAATTTGATACGTACCTTGATATTTACTTCGATTCATTGAGATATCAGTTTGGCAAACATGTTTACATTTAGATAATTTTGATCCTTACGTCTTAGTTTATGCTTTAGAACTAGGTAAAAGTTCTAAAAGCCTGAATGTAATTTCGTCAGTCAAAAACTGATTTTGTTCTTTTGATACTCAAGGATATCGTATGAAGCGACTACAAACATTTAACCGGTACGTAGACGACAAAACGGGACTCTTGACTTTTTTAAATTATTTAAAAGCCATAATGGATATCGATACTAATATTATAAGTGCGAATATAACTCTGTCTGTCTCTTTGTCTGCTACCGCTTCAGGATTAAACCACTGGGTAAAATTGCGTGATATTGGTATTTAGAATTTAGATAGTCCCGGAAGACCGCCTCAGTTCTCGTGGGATGATATCGCGGCCCGGGCAGAAGCTACTATTAAATTACATGAATCTTGAAAACATTCTCGCTCTCTTCTCCTTCTGCTGTGTCAACCAAAATTATTTATACGCAGGCACTATAAGCTAGAAGCGGAGATCGCAATGATGACCTGGAGAGTGAGCTGGAGCGACGTGCTGCAACCCGGCACGAGGCTGCGCGGGAGCATGCACTCGCTTGCGAGAAGGTACAGCAGTGGGGTGAGTTACTAGTACCAGAGTATCGTTATTACTACCTCTAATTATGTCGGTTATGCCTGTGGAAAGTAGATTAAAAAAAAGTCATCTTCATTATCCTCTCCGGTCAAATTGCTAATTTTATTTTCATTTTAAACGATTTATTTAAACATTCATCTGTCATTAAAATGAGCCCTTAATTTTATTAAAATAATTAATAACACACAACGTATAATCGTAATAACATATTTTACTTCAAAACGAGTAAACATAAAACGCTCTAATTATTTCACCATGGCTTATTAAATCATTAATGCTTTGAATAACTGTTTATCTGACAATTCCTTAGAGCGATAAGTTCGCCTTTGTACATTATTACTGTTTGTGATTTGTCTGTACCTAAATATGTCTTTATTTTCTGTTGTAAAATAAAGTGTTATTTACTTACTTACAACTCTTTCCTTTCCTTTAAATATAAATAATTTTACTCCGGGTTTATCTATTTAAAAAAGTCAAATTTTTGTTACAATTTATTTACGTTGATCAAAATAATAGAAGCCGTGGTGGCCTAGTGTTTTGACCTACCGCCTCTCATGCAGAGGGTCCGGGGTTCGATCCCGGCTCGCACCTCTATGTTTACTTATGTGCGAAATTAAATTTGAATTTACCACTTACTATACTGCTACTATAGCCCAAACAGTGGGATACAAAATAGGCTATAGTAGTGGTGGTGGATCAAAATAATTGGCGTGGCGTAATACTAAATTAACTTAATTGACTACAATCATAGGAATGTATAAAATGGCTCTAGATTTCCATTCAAACAATCCGAGTAATAACGATCTAATTAAATAACTCGATTTCCTACTCCTATAACTGCGCGGGCATTATTATATTTTGTGAGGTTTCCTACCTGGTTTCATTCTGGAGTATCATCTATTGTGTGGAAAGTACCGAACGGTCGGAAATAAGTCGAAATAGGACAACAAATGGACTCGGGGTTACTTTTCCGGAACGAGTCGCGTTTCCAAGTCCCTATTTAGTAGTAGGTAGGTCACATAGGACAAGATCTGCTATTCAATTATCTTTTCGTAAAAATCCAATTTTATATCAATTTGAATTTACATCCAGAGATGAGTATTTGACGCTATCATATTTATGTAGATAGATATTTTTCAGTTCAGTTTCAAAGAATCTCCGAAAAACATTTCTAAAACTACAATAATCCATGCTCATTCTACTTACGAACTTTTTTAAGTCTTAAGACCATACAATCATTTAAAAAATTTGGAGTCCTTTGAATTAGTATACGTTTGTTGAAAAATCGAGCCAACGAGCAGGGAGGCTCTTTGATAGGCAACTTTTACGAAACTTTTTCGCGTATTTCAGGATTAATTTAGATTTATTGAAGCCGACTATTTCAATTCTTTTTCTATAATTAGCGAAAGCTTTGAGGCTGATCAGACCAAAGGTTGCTACTGTCTGTTGTAATGAGATCTTGTCATTTCAAAACGTACTTCAAGTACGTTTTCGATTTCTCTTATAGTCCGTTTTATTCAATAAATCAGTCCCTTCTAATCCTATTTTTCTCAGTCTTGATTGACATATAAATATCATTTCCAATAATGTGACTTCAGACAAAACTCAAATACTTACCTACTTAGGACGCTAAATCTGAATTTAATAATATTCGGCTCTGGGGAGTTGGTGGAATTCCCAATTCCTCATTACAATATTTTGACGGCTCAATCGCTTTATTGGTAACTATGCTAATTATTCCAAAGCTCGCGGGATCTAATACGTGTTGTAATGTCGAAGTTCATCATGTTTTTTCTATTTAACCTACTTGATTTAAAGGTTGTAAACTACTGTTATTATTTTTTTACTGTATCCGATATCAACAGAAATAATTGTTCCTGTTTGAAATATCCAGGAAAATGAAAATGAAAATGAAAATATTTATTCAGCAAATACGAGTAGGCCACATCTGGGCACTGTTACACGTCACTTTTAAATGAATTCAACAGAAATGAATTTACCAGGACTTCTTATAAAGACTTGTTTCTGTAATATCAGGGGATTATAGCGTATTTAATATTTCACAGACCGCGTACTCAGACGAGGCGACGTCACTGGCTGGCGATCGTCAAATCTACACTCCTTGCGGCTTGTACAAGGGTTGCCGAGTGGCATTGAAGAAAGTGGACAAACAACGTATCGATCTGACAAGACCTTTGCTTCTGGAGTTGAAGAAGATGAAAGACTTAGAGCAAGATCATATAGCCAGGTTTTACGGAGCCTGTGTGGATCCTCCACATTGTTGCTTACTCACCGAATACTGCCCTAAAGGTTCCTTGCAGGATATACTGGAGAATGACACCATTAAACTGGACTGGATGTTCAAAGTCAGCCTCATGCATGATATTGTCAGGGTAAGTCATATTATATTTACCGTGTCCTAATCTTGAATGTACCTACTTCTTCGACGTCAGATTTTTCATAATTGTTTCAACGTTTTGCTGATGCTAACTTTTAAATAGCTGTGAACACGTAGTGATGTTATCAGTTTACTCCGTAATCTTCTTTATATGTTCCCTTATTAATAAACGCTTAGATTTCAATCAACTTCATTCTAGAGCTACAAGTGCAATACTAGATATTAAATGAATATCCTCTTCATTTCAATTCGGTTCGTGGATTTATCAACAGGGCATGCATTTCCTCCACGGCACTGATATCCGTTCGCATGGCGCTCTCAAGTCGAGCAACTGCGTCGTGGATTCGCGGTTCGTCCTCAAGATCACCGACTTTGGCTTGCACGCTCTGAGGACCACTGAGAGGGACCCATCGGCTCACAGTTATTGGACCCGTAAGATTATTTTTGAGTTTGTAATCTGGTGTATCCGTACACACCACTGTGAAGCGTTTGTAAATGTGCCTAAGCATTGATTTACGAATTTCCGTCAACCTACTAACCTAACCTACTACAGCCTATTTAATTTGCGTCCCACTGCTAATTTAATTTTAATTCAACTAATTTAATGCAAAATGTAAACTATGAAACCAAAGTTTTAAATTCTCCTAAATATCCTAAATGTAAATAAACATGAATTTATCTTTTTACGATATCAAAATGAGATAAATGAGATTTTGAGAGTCAATTTTAACAATCGTTCTGGTACTTAAGACCATACGCATCAACGTAAAAAAGGGGGCCTATTCTTCCCCGAGTTATATAGTAACTTTAACAATCCTCAATTCCCATGTGGCAGGTATGCTCTGGACGGCCCCGGAGCTACTCCGCATGGAGGACCCTCCCCCGGAAGGCAGCCAGAAAGGGGACGTCTACTCCTTCGCTATCATCATGCACGAAATCGTGAACCGGCAGGGCGCGTTCTGGCTGGGACCCGGTATTGAAATGGGCCCGAAAGGTAAATAAATAAAAAATAAATGTAAATAAAAATAAACATCATTTATTTCGGACAACTTAGTCCATACGTAAGTAGGTACAATTACAAAGTTAGTTAGTTACAAAGTTATTATTATTAAAATTAAAATTATTAAAACTGCAAATATTTTTGTAACTCAAAAGTGGCGTCTTCCTTATTCTACTCTTGCTTATGACTTATCTAACTGCAAGTTTTATAGAGATCATATGAAGGGCAAATTTAGATAATGTGTACAGGTTTACACAACTTAGAAGGCGCGTGGATTAAGCAAAAATAGTCTCTGCGTCAACGGCTTAAGTGCTTCACCGCGCGCCTTCTAAGTTGTGTCGTGCTGTACTGACACTGGCGTCTGCGAGTCATTTAATTTTGACATATATTTATTAGGCGCTTTGCAGTTGATTGTTGTTAATAAAATTCGTAACATTAGTTTACAATCTATCTAGACTACATGGTTTAAAAAAAATACTAGAATCTTATCGACGTAAAGAACGTTCAGTGTTACCAATTTCCATTAATAAGTATTACTGCTAGCTGCTGAAATATTGTGAATTCGAAATCTAAATTTACCATATTCATTGCACGCTTGCTAATAGGTTTGGTTCTGCGAGTCACTATAGAACGCACCAGCAAAAACCGAGTCTTAGACTTCACTTATGGACCAGAGCGCCAGGGCGTCGCAATTAACGCACCGTAAAATTAAACGTTGGGTCTACTTGTTTTTAGTATTTTAGAGTAGCGATAGCATTGTCCATCTTACACGTATCGTATAACAACGTCCAAGGCCTCGCGACCTCGTCCGAGACCTTGAGGTTATAGTCAAGTTTGAAAAAGTCACCGTTATCAGTCATGAAGAAGTCAGTCAGTCCGCTTGTACAACTTCTCCTACTACTACTACAGCCTATTTGCGTCCCACTACTGGGCACAAACCTCCTCTCATCACGAGAGGGTTTGGGCTTTAGTCCCCACGCGGGCCCAGTGCGGATTGGAGACTTCACACACAATTTTGAATTACTTCGCAGATGCCTGCAGGTTTGCTCGCGATCCTTCATGGAAAAGCTCAGTGTTAAACTCAAATTGAATTTCGCACATAAGTAAACTTAGAGGTGCGAGCCGGAATCGAGCCCCCGACCCTCTGCATGAGAGGCGGTGGGTCGAACCACTAGGCCACCACGGCTTCCCCTATTTCAACTTTTCCTATTTGTTAGATATCATCGACGCAGTGAAAGCCACGGGTCTTCGCCCCAACACGTCCCACCATCGCTCCTGCGACATCGACGAGGCGCACGATCTCATGCGACGCTGCTGGGCTGAGGACCCTACGGAGAGACCTGTCTTCGGCCACCTCAAGGGCGCGATACGCCGCCTCAACAAGTAATGTTTATGTACATAACTTCATCTCATGGGTGTCTGTTTGTGTGGGTGTGTTTTTAGTACATTACAGACCTAGGGTGGTGAATTCGTAAATGTCCCAGATCGCAGGTTTCTGTGGCCCGAACCGAAGGTGAGGGCCATAAATATGCGATCTGGGGCTTTACGAATTACCGCCCGTGGTTTGTCAAAAGTTTTACATCTTGCCTTGGCCAAAAAGTGAGATTTTCTCTCCGCGTAGCGGGCAGAAAATCCCACTTTACGGCCATGGGTGATGTAAAATATTTTTTGATACAGCTTGATAGAGTTTTTGAAGATGGTTTTCTTTTTCATTGATTATTTTTATTTGTTTCTCAGTCTAATTAAATTTATTGCATCAGGGAGCATGCTATTACTTTTATACTAGAACTGTTCTTTAAAATAAATGGAATAAGCGACTTGCAAAATCATGCAAATTTTATAGAGGTTAATTTGCTCAGAATCTTGGTCTGGGCTAAAAAACTTCATTTGCCTTTTACATTTTGTAATAAGGTGTGTAGTGTAGATGGGTAGTTGACGTATAATTTAACTTAAGTATTTATTTATTATCTAGCCTGCACCGTCTGACTTGCCATTTAATTTACTTAAGTTTTTTTTTTCTCTAGTGCATTCTTATACATATAGTTCATATTTAATCTCAATTAAATTAATGTTGTAGTTACTGGGGTATAATTAATGTATTGCGCTCCATATGTTTTAATTCATCATTAATCAATAGGCACGCTTGGAATGCGGGTCTGATTGGAACGTTAATGGCTCGCAATAATTCAAAGGTTCAACCAGCTGTGATCAATAGAGGCACCTTCTCAGAAATAACATAAAACGAAGTCTGATATTATTTTAATAAAATTATCGGTGTTACAAAGGAAACACTAAGTATCAGATAATTTCTTATGCCCATGTGCCACAGAGACTGTTTACCTTACGGTGGCTTGTGTGCTCGTTTACCTACCGATAGCATAATAATTTACCGCACTAGGTGTGCAGACAGATGATTTCAAAACCCTTAAACCTAATTTAGTGTAATATATGTATGCTTGAGACTTAGCAGACTAGGCACCCACGTGGTCAAATTTGACAACTGTAGCGCAGTTCGGCGTGTTTCTTAACTGTCCAGCGAAAACGTAGTATAGGGATGACGACAGGGTGAAGTAGTCCAACTAATAAAAAAATATTAGACACGGATTTCTTGTTTTATCAATTTAACAAAGAATGACGATTAAAACGCATTAAAGTTGGAGAGTAGGTGCTAACTACGTCACCGTTAGGTATAAATCGTACCTAACCGTGACGTCACGCGACTTTTCAACTCAATATATCTCCGTATAAGTTTGATTACGTGAAAAAAGAAAAAATACGTGTCCAATACTTTTCAATAATCTTCCTGATAGACTCAGGAAAAAAAGTTGTCGTCATCCCTATTCTACGCTAAATCGCTCTTTGTTAAATGGGGGGTAAAGGTTGTTGCGGAACGTTTGATCAGATCAAAGTACATGTAATAATACATATTTCAATCCGTTCATAATCCTCCTATGCTATATGGAATACCGAGATGAACATAACATGTTTGCTTTTCATGCGTGTGCATACAATAAGTCGCTTACATCTATGTAACTGTGGGCCATAATAACACTTTAATTTACTGTGGTGTCAAACACACTCCAAACGGGACTTAATCGCGTAAAAAACGTCGAGGTAAAATATTAATAGTTTTTTTACGCGATGAAGTCCCGTTTGGAGTGTGTTTAATATGTGGTGTTAACTTTTTAAGCCGTGGTGGCCGAGTGGTTCGACCTACCGCCTTTCATGCAGAGAGTCGGGGGTTCGATTCCGGCTCGCACCTCTAAGTTTACTTATCTGCGAAATTCAATTTGAATTAACCACCGAGCTTTTCGGTGGAGGAAAACATCACGAGGAAACCTGCACGCATCTGCGAATTAATTCAAAGTTGTGTGTGAAGTCCCCAATCCGCACTGGGCCCGCGTGGAGACTATAGCCCGAACCCTCTCGTGGTGAGAGGACGCCTGTGCCCAGCAGTGGGACGCAAATAGGCTGTAGTAGTAGTTAACTTTTGAATGCATTAATGTTGAACAAACGGTACCTAACTCAGGTCTATAAGTTTCAGGATACACTGTAGATTTTTTTATGATATAAGGACTATATACTTGCGCCAAGTCTGCTTATCTCAAATTAGCCTACAATACTATACCCGAATACAGAGCCTTACCCGAATTATACGGCTTGGTGACCCTAAGATTACGCAATGATAAGGTTCTATTCAAGCCTTTGTAAATTTCTAACTGTTGTGGTTTATTCTAAGCCTTCTAATATACCTTGTCTTAGAATTGTAATAGCCTGAAGATAGTCCTGCTACCTATTTTAGACTACGCTGATGTGTGTTATGTTGATCTGACTGAGGAGCAATTGAACAAGCTTGAGCGTATTCAAAATGTATGCATTCGGTTCATATTTGGTTTACGCAAATATGACCACGTTTCCAGTTTTCGTGCGCAACTCAAGTGGCTCCCTATCCGTTTTCGCCGAAAGGCCCACATTCTTAGTGTTCTGTATAGCGTACTTTTCATTCCTTCTACTCCCCGCTATCTTAAGGAACGTTTTGGTTACGTCTCGTCTCTGAGATGTTCCCAAAACTTCCTTCTGTCTGTGCCTCCTTCATCCTCTAATTTTTTTAGTAAATCTTTTACATTCCAAGCTATTCTGCTTTGGAACTCTCTACCTGTTGACCTTAGGCTAGCTAAATCTCTTTCAGTGTTTAAGAACAAGGTTAAGGAGCATTATTTGTCACTTGTCTGAATATGTACTGCTTTTCTTTTCTTGGATAATGGATTACGTATTTTAATTTATTTGGCTGTTATCTATTTATATGTAAGTTTATGTATGTTTATATATAAAAGTATTTAAGTATGTTTATTACTTTTTGTGTTTGTTTCTTCTGCACATCTTAGTACAGAGCACCGCCTACCAACCTAGTTTGTTTTTCTTCATCTCCACTATCCAAAGGTTGTCTGGTAGAGATCGCTATTGAGCGATAAGACCGCCTGCTGTATGCCATACCTATTTGTGTAATTACATAATGTCTACTGTTCCTTGATTGTGTGGTGTTCAATAAAGTATATTGTATTGTATTGTGTATTGTAGTCCTTAACTTTCGGTTGTAGACCATTAGCACGTTAGTTGCAAATCTTGTTGTAGAATACTTACAAAGGTGACCTGGGACTTTTATGGCTTTTAGGCTATTGCATTAAGGCGCGTAGTATCGTGAAATACCACATTTTAGTCGCGTTTAAGGACTAAAACTAAAAATTGGCCTAAGATATAGGTCTCGAAAAAATATTTAAGAACAATTGATTATGTCCTCTTTAATCTGAGCTGCGGAAATTGCGATACGTCCAGGTCGTCCTTGCAAAAAAAAAACATCAAGTAAGGCATTTTCAACCTTTTAAATCGCTACTGCTCAATATCTGGACCATGATTTTACATGGGCTGTCCAGAAAATGAAACTTTATTCAGTTTTTCATAATCTGAGCTGTGGATATTGTAAAATAATCATTAGGTAATTTAGTCAAAAACCGTAAATAACTACGATTTCCGTCATAAAAGTTGCAGTGGGTACTTGCGCGGACGATGCTTGTGCATGTACCCACCGTAACTTTTGAAGGGCTCATATCAATTCTCAAATGTATTTTTTCGATTTTGGTATATTTTGGTCTAATTTTTAGTTTTATATCTTTAAACGTGCCTAAATTGGGTTTTTCACCTTAGTACGCATCTTAAGGTGAATATATACCTTTTTTAAACGGTTTTTACTTGGAAGTGAGACAGATGAGTATAGAAGTAAAAGAGAGAACTAAAATAAGATAAAAAAGAGATATATAGATACGCAATCCATACTAATATTATAAATGCGAAAGTAACTCTATCTGTCTGTCTGTCTGTTACCTCTCCACGCTTCAACTGCTGGACCGATTGAGATAAAATTTGGCATGGAGATAGTTAGGGTCTCGGGAAAGGACTTGGGCTACTTTTTATCACGGAAAAGCGCATAGTTCCCGCGGGAACGCGGTAACCTAAATCCTTGCGGGCGAAGTAGCGGGCAGAAGCTAGTATAGAGATATATCCAACTAAAATATACAATAGTCCCGGGTCACCTTATGCTTAAGTAACTACTATTTGTGTAATAAGTAAATTAACTACCTAATTTTAAAAATAGGTATTTCTTATGTATATTAAAACATAAGCACTTATATTAACAGTAGCAAAAAACCTTAAGGAAGATTTTATAATTAAGTACTTAGTAATGTAATTTTGCATTAATAGAAATTCTTCCCTGTCTTCCTAATTACTGATCTTGTTATTTTTGTGATGTGTTATTTTTTAATTAATTGAACCATTTTGTTACAGGAGTCAGGAGAGTAGTAATATTTTGGACAATCTGCTGTCCCGTATGGAGCAGTACGCTAATAATTTAGAAACATTAGTTAGTGAAAGAACTCAAGACTATCTGGAGGAGAAGAAGAAATGCGAGGAACTTTTATATCAGTTGTTACCAAAGTGAGTAAAAGTTGTGCAACTAATCGTATCACCGATAGCGATAGGGTGTAATTGCGATAAAGATTTACCTTGGCTTTTGTTGGAGAAACTTTTCCTTAAGAAGGAAACTAGGTAGATATACGCCTAAAATGAAATTGTTCTTTACTATCGGTAGTTACCTGCAATAAATGAAACGGAAAAAAACATTTGTTTTACCTTCTACTTCCATGGCCTTATTGGCCATCTGTGATATGGTTATGGCGTGCTGTGATTCCAACAGCGATTGCTTGATCTATAAAAAATATCGGTTTTAGGATTGACAAGAGGGAAGTTGGAAGGTCAAACAAGAGGCCTTTTCCCAGCAGTGGGATATTCAAATATGCCAGAGGGAATAAAAGTATAGATAAAAGGTGTAAACGGAATTTCAAAAGTGCCAATCTGCCAGTATCATCTGCAATAGTCATCATATCGTTGTAAAGTGGGATCGGCTGAGTCTGAGCCTTTTTTTAAATGCTCAAAATCGCACACGCGATTGACTATCTAAACCTATTATAATGATAATATTTTCTTTCCCAGGTCAGTTGCCTCTCAGCTCATCAACGGCCTATCCGTGGTGGCGGAGACCTTCGAACAGGTCACCATCTACTTCTCTGACATCGTCGGCTTCACGGCTCTCTCCGCCTCCTCCACCCCCATGCAGGTGGTCGATCTGCTGAATGACCTCTACACCTGCTTCGACTCCATCGTTGAGAACTATGACGTCTATAAGGTGAGAGGGTCGTTTTTTTGTATGAGTTAAGGTTATTTAAATCTTTCCTGAGGACAGTCCAAAGTTAAGGAGCATTGGTTGTGGGCTCTATTTTCCGCACTTGGCTCATTTATGTTGAGTCTTTTGTAGAGTACGTTCCGTGCTGTCACAGAATTTATTTATTTCATCCTTATACAGAAAAATATATAAATACTTAAGATTTTAAGGGTAACAATCATTTCCAGAACACCACATGCAAAGGTTAGAGCGAGAAATGCTTAATTGCATAACCTTACAACAGATATAATTTTATATTTGTAGCACAATAATTATGTTCATCTGGAAATAATGATAATATACTTACCTCTAAATATTGAAAATTTTTAAAACATTTTAGAGATGTAACGAAGGCATGTTGACAAACTTTTTTATACCTTATTTCTCGTTTGTACCCTAAGCTTCGTTAAGAGAAGAAAAACCTTGCGACCTCGGTTCCCGTACTTAAGGGAACTTTATAAATCTCGAGTCCATCTCCATGAAAGTAACTTGTTTCCTCGTTAATTAAAAAGTTTTCTCTAACTAGAAATAAGAAGTACTCCAAACGTCACGGATAAATTAATCAATGGATGTTTTTACACGCCATTTATAAAATTCTACACGAGATAATTATAGCGTAGTATATAAGGTACAAAAATTAATGAGATTATTTATTTATGACAGTACTTATCGCAATGTACCTTATTTATTTTACCTTGTTTATTCTATAACTAAAAAGATAATCGACTTAAACTAATTGCTTAGAGATCGTATACAGTTTCCAAATATCTTAAAGTTGTTCACAGTCTCAAAAAAATAAATCATTCAACACAAGTTTAGGGTATACAGTCTCTAAATATCTTAAAGGTGTTCACAGTCTCAAAAAAATAAATCATTCAACACAAGTTTAGGGTATACAGTCTCTAAATATCTTAAAGTTGTTCCCAGCCTCAAAAAAATAAATCATTCAACACAAGTTTAGGGTATACAGTCTCTAAATATCTTAAAGTTGTTCACAGCCTCAAAAAAATAAATCATTCTCCACACGTTTAGGGTATACAGTCTCTAAATATCTTAAAGTTGTTCACAGTCTCAAAAAAATAAATCATTCAACACAAGTTTAGGGTATACAGTCTCTAAATATCTTAAAGTTGTTCACAGTCTCAAAAAAATAAATCATTCAACACAAGTTTAGGGTAAACAGTCTCTAAATATCTTAAAGTTGTTCACAGTCTCAAAAAAAAAACACATTTAACACAAGTTTATTTGCATACGGTCTCCTTAGTCAATTTTAAATGTAAAGTGTTTCCAAAAGTTCTACTACTACTACTACAGTATATTTGCGTCTCACTGCTGGACACAAGCCTCCCCTCATCATGAGAGGGTTTGAGCTATAGTCCCCACGCGGGCCCACTGCGGATTGGGGACTTCACACACATCTTTGAATTACTTCAAAAGTTCAAGCGGTTTAAAAAGTTATAGCACATTAACATAACATAAAGTTATAGCTGGTGTCGCATATAATTATTGAATTATTGCATGTTTGTTTTAGGGTAGGCTACAATATAATTGCGTTTGCGTTTGTCGAATCGGCAGTACACGGTAAAACTGTGTTTGTTTATGTGTACTGTTGTAAATGTTCCTTTTATTATGTCTTTTCAATAAATATATTTTATTATTATTTATTATTTTTATTTAACAGGTAGAGACAATAGGCGATGCGTACATGGTGGTCTCCGGTCTGCCAGAGAGGAACGGCACTCGGCACGCGTGCGAGGTGGCCCGCATGGCGCTCGCGCTGCTCGACGCCGTGCGGCGGTTCCGCATCAGGCACCGGCCCCACGACCAGCTCAAGCTGAGGATCGGATTGCACTCTGGTAGGTCCATTATACTCCTCGCAAAACAAAGTGGCAACTGGTACCATAGCAAGTATATATGGCACCAGTCGCCATTTTATTTTGCGGCGTGTACCTATAGTGCCATGAAGGTAAAGGTAATAGACCAACGATATAGTCGCTATAGATTTCAATGAAATCCATTTCTGATCGGGTAATGTTTAACTTCCGAAACATGATCCGATCGGAATTGAATATGGTTTGTCTTGTGGTGAGTTCTACCAGAAAGAAGGAGATATACTTATAAACTCTTAACATTGTGGCGTATGTCGGAACAGCTCCTATAATGAGCAATATACAGAGGGTGTTTCAAATATCTATACGTAGCCTGTATGATAATTGGAAGCGCCCCCTGGATATTGCTCATGGAGTTCAAATTTCCATACAAGATACACAGGCAGCGACCTCTATTATCGCATTTAACACTTATTTCGGTCATTGGTACTTTGATTTGTATGAAGGTTGTCACACTAGGAAAGGATAAATAACGGCGGCATAGGGTAGGGTGTACGAAGTAGTGGCATAGCATTGTCAAATTGATACATAAAAATATTTTATTTTATCTGCTTTCGAATCCCCAACTGAAGGAACCCGTAATAACGATAGCAGTGTCTAAAATTTATTCTCTAAAGTCAAATACTTGAACAATGGTTATATTATTTGTAATACAATAAGGACAATAAATAACAAATGTGTGAAATATGTCTCACGCAGTGAACCTGCGTATTCCACCTCACCCATATTTACATTCGCAGTACCTCCGAATTCGCCTCATTACCCCTCAAAGTGGGTGGTATGAATAAAGATATACATTTTTGCCGAATAAAATGAGGCATGCAATAAATTCGGCTAGTCGTACCTTGTGATTCCACCGGTGCTGTGGGTTTTGTAATAATTCTCTCGTTTCAAATTGTGAAGCCATGATGTTGGAACCAAAGGCCTGTTTTGTTTAGACATTTTAGAAAAATTATTATGACGTAAATGATAATAGTTTTAGTATCACACCATGCCGGTATTACCTAATTTGATATGTCTAGAGTCTAGACATATCAAATCAATTACATTTACCGTCTAGACTCTAGACGGTAAATGTAATTGATTTACCTTTATAAACCATAATCTAATTAATAATAGACTAGAAAATGAAAGCAATCTAACCATAAGAATAAATACATGTCCTTAGTAATTACCTATTCAATTAAAAAAGAGTGACTCCTGGTGAAAGTGACTCACGGGAATCCAGTGTAAAATTGCCTTGGACCACTGTTTGGTAAACTTTTGGGGGAGACATGATGATGATGGTGTTGTTGATGATGACACATAAAAACACGTGCGGTAGATAATTGAGTTTTTCTATGTTTTCGTGATACCTACGGATAAAAATATCTTTTACTAAACTGAAAATATTAAATGGTTATTTAAATGTCAAATAAGTTTAATTATACTTATATATAGACGCCGTTTTGTAAAAATATTAAATTATATGGGCGTAAATCATCATTATCATCGAAAATTAAGGTGTGAAAATAAAAAATAAAATATCTTTCTCTATAATCACACACGTGAATATAAGTTTTGTTACGGTTTTCTAAATTGAATAAAATGTTTTTGCGGTTATAAATATACCTACTTACAAAATACTTGAAATAGCTCACTTCTTTTAAAGTTGTTTAACTCACTTGACCAATAGTAACCGAAAAAATCAGATTATCTACCAGTGAAGACAAAAATGTTAAATGGAAATTTATAAAAGCGTTCTTTATTTCCAGACACTTCTCGCAATTATTCGTCTTCAGAATTAAAGCGAATTCCTTCTTCCATGAGAAACTGGGACAAACAAAAACGCCACTTTAACAGAACCAGTTAATTTCTAACAATTATATTAATGACTTCCAATTTCAAATTGAATCACTACATTTTAAAAATGACAGAATCACAATTTAAATGAATTTGGCTGTTCAAATAAAGCAGACAAGGTACAGTCGAGTTCGCCAATATATACACACTTTGGCACCTTACCACGTTGTAATAAGGTCCAAAAGTGTACATGTATTAATGAACTCGACTGTACAAGGTACCTTAACATTACAAATCATACATTTCAATCTATCAAAAGCTGGTTCTTCTCTGATGTTCCTTTAAAATTGAAGATAGTGAACTTAGAACTAAATAAACTAAAACTATACAACTATATATTTACCAATAAACCATAAAATCGAAATAATTCAATAACATTCATACCTATCCAAAACAATAGCTGAAAAGGTGCCAGAAATGTGACAGTCATGTAAAGGTCATATTTCTGCTCGGCACGTGCGCGTCATCATATTTGATTACCGGCCGGGTCTGACTTCTCCATACTCACTGGGTTTTAACGTGATAAGAGCTGGCATAGATAAATTGAATGAACGAATGAAGTAAATGAGAGATGTAGTAGAGACGGGAAATGAGGTTTTGAATTACTGCGGTGATTTTATAAAGGCTAAATAAGTATCTACATGTAATTTTATAGAGTTTGTTTACCGATGGTAAATCAACTTCAGTTTTGAAACAATTAAATAGAAGCTATGGTAAAGAAGCTTTGGAAAATTTCGTGCCTAGAATTCCAAAAGTTTCTTTACCATAGCAGCTTAGTAGATTTTAGCTTAAACATAAGACTGAATTTGACGACCGGATTGATCCAGTTGGTAGTGACCCTGCCTTCTGATCCGATGGTCGCGGGTTCGAGTCCCGCTCGGGCCAAAATTTGTGTGATGAGCACGAATGTTTGTACTCGAGTCATGGATGTTTAGTATTTATATATGTACTAGCTTCTGCCTGCGACTTCACCCGCGTGGAATTCGGTTATCGCGCTCCCGCGGGAACTATGCGCTTTTCCGGGATAAAAAGTAGCCTATGTCCTTTCCCGAGACTCCAACTATCTCCATACCAAATTTTTTCTTAATCGGTCCAGCGGTTGAAGCGTGAAGAGGTAACAGACAGACAGACAGACAGACAGACAGACAGAGTTACTTTCGCATTTATAATATTAATATGGTTATGGATATGGATGTATTTCTCTATGTAAGTATTAACATCGTTGTCTAGCACCCATAATACAAGCGTCGTTTAGTTTGGGGCTAGGTCAATATGTGTGATATGTCTCAAGGATATTATTATTATTATTATGAGCCCGTTCTGTCCCACTGCTGGGCAAAGGTCTCCCCCCACTTTTTCCACTGCTCTCGGTCTTGCGCAGTCACTGGCCAATTCCTTAAAAAGGAATCAATGTCAGTAGGGGGTGCGTAGGATATTATTATGCTATTACTATATCTTTTTAGTAAATATACAAGCCGCCTCCGGCGGTATAACCTGCATAGGGTCCATTTCTTTCGGTTCCTAAATTTTGGCAAACCCTGCCCTACACTCTTTATGGAACCTATTAGCCTAATTTCAGCTTGCTACGACCGTCGACCATTGGTTCTGGCCGTGCGTTGTCCGTCGGTCAGGAACGGAAGTACGTGTAGTATTTAACGCTGACAAGACAAACAATTACATAATCCGTCATCCTAAATTATCCTTACCCGTCTGTTGTCACGTACAAAGCTGTGTCTGCGCCTTGTCCGCATAGAAATCGCAGCTGACGTAGACAGACGAGTAATTTATCATTGTAAGGTCGCAAAAAGGCAGGGCATAACCCTGTTAATGTCAAGATGTGACAAGCATTTTTCTGAACACACTGTTCTTACACTGAACACATAGTTACGTAATGTGCATTTTATTGTATAACAAATTGCCGGAATACATTAAACAGTTTCCACTTAAACTATTTAAGATCAAGCCGATAAACTGGCTGTATGAAAAAATGATTTTATTCTGTCAAAGAATACTTGGACCATAAATAGCATGTTAACTAGATGGATAAAATATTTGCATGACTTAGTCAAGTCTAAATGTAGGATACTTACCTACTACCTAATACAAAATGTTACATTATTATGGCAAACTAGCCGATGCCCGCAAACTTCGTCCCGCGTAGACTTAAAATTTGCGTACTCGATGATACTTATCTATACATATAGACGTATTGGAAAATTGGATTGACCCATGGAAAACCCGTTCCCGTAGAAATATCGGCATAAAAAGTATCCTATGTTATTGCCCGGGTCTTAACACTCAAACTATCTCCATACCAAATGTCCTCCAAATCGGTCCACTCGTTGCGACGTGAAGGAAGGACAAACAAACAAACACACTTTCACATTTATAATATTAGGATTTGTCCTTCGAGAGAGATTTGCTCATCGAGGCTTCTGGTGACCAAAGGGCTGGCCACTACTTCGCTCAGCGAATAACCATTGCTATCCAGCGCGGCAATGTTGCCAGCCTTTTGGGAACCTTGCCGAGCGACACTGATCTGTGCCAAATTTTTTTAGTTATTTTTAGTTCTAGTTTTTATTTTTATTGTAAGTATTTTAGTTTGTGTCGAAATAAAAGAAACTATCGTATGGATAAATATATTTTCTCAAACATGCTCGGAAATGTTCGTGTTACTTTCAAAAAAAGAAGACGCGAGGCTGTCCATTGCCGGCCTTGGCCAGCAAAAACATTATTGTCGTGTGTGTTTTTTTTTTAATTCGCTTGTTATTTGAGACACCTCTGTAGATAAACTGACATATCCATGGAGGTAATAAGTACAACTTCCATGGCCAAATCATCCACGATCATGGAAGTAGTAAATACTGATGTGGGGTAAGTGCGCCTTAATTTATTTCGCCCCTATGCCTTGTAAACAGCCAACTACTAGTTGAGTAATATTTATAGGTTTCGATATATTTATGTTAGGCGCACTTACCCCATCCTGGCGCACTTGCCCCGAAACTGACAAATCCATGGAGGTAATAAGTACAACTTCCATGGCCAAATCATCCACGATCATGAAAGTAGTAGATACTGATGTGGGGTAAGTGCGCCTAAATTTATTTCGCCCCTATGCCTTGTAAACAGCCAACTACTAGTTGAGTAATAGTTATAGATTTCGATATATTTATGTTAGGCGCACTTACCCCATCCTGGCGCACTTGCCCCGACTGACCTTACGTATTTCCTCGCTGTTTGAGAAAAGCATTATATATACCTCGGCCGCAATTGCGATTGCCGGACTCGTACTAGCTGACTAACTAACTGACTCGTCCGGCAATGCGCTACTTGGCGGCCTCTGCAATAATGTACTATAATTTCCAACAGGGCCCTGTGTTGCCGGCGTGGTGGGTCTGAAGATGCCTCGCTACTGTCTGTTCGGTGACACGGTGAACACGGCGTCGCGGATGGAGTCCAACGGGGAGGCGCTGCGTATCCACGTCTCTCCTACAACGAAAGCTTTGCTGGACACCTTCGGGATATTCCGGCTGGAGTTGAGAGGAGAAGTTGCCATGAAGGTAAGTGATAGGATAAATAGGGTATACGCTGCACAAGTGACAAATACTAGGGCTCGCCCTTATAGCAGCTTATGCTCATCTCAATGAGAATTGTGCCATTTTTGTGTACATGATGTGACATAGTGTGTCCAAGACCAAGGATTCCACAGATGTTGTAGGAACTTAGTTAATCAAGGTGAAAACGAAAGTCATTTAGTTTTCACAAAGGAGACTTTTTAAGGACACTGCCGAGTATATTAAAAAAATCCGATACAATGTCTAAAGTAATTTTGTTATTAGTTAGAAACTATACTTTCTCTAATTTATGAATATAATCGATCCTGACATATTGAAACACAGACAGACAGAAAGCGATGCTTTCTTTTTTCGGTACGGAATCCTAAAAGGAGAGCTTTTATGAGGCTGGGCAACATTAAATTCAACTGAATGTATGCTTATTTGTACCGAGCTAGAATGAAACGTACTGATTTGCATAATTAGGTCCATAATATCTCGCGGTTTGTTTTCACAGCGTCGAATAACTGAATAAAGATGGAAAGCTCGAAAACATACGTGTTTCATTTTCAAATTGCGAGAAAATAAATCAAAATTCACAATAGCAAATGAATTAATTTATCTCTTATTTTATTATTATTATTCGCTTACCTTGTTCAGCTATCTTTTATTACAATGTGTACCTATTTTAATAAAAATAAATAAATAAAATAAAAATAGCCTTTATTATTGAAGTTTTAACATTTATTAAAACCATCGACAACTTCAACTTGTCTTAGCGACATAGGCCTAGTACCTATATTAGTCCTTATTAACAACTTATTAATATTAACTCTTTGTCCACAGGGGAAAGGAACAGTTGTTACCTACTGGTTGTTAGGGGAGATAGTGGACCCAAACGCACCGCCGAGAGAGAAACCATCACTGCCGAAGGTCCAAACACAGTCCATGGAAAGTTCCATATCCCATCTCACTCCATTCAGACAAAGATTGGACCATGGATCCCGTTCGTCCAGCAGAAGGGGCTCCGGTATTTTCCAACAGAGGAACAACGACTACATCAAACTAGAAAAAGAAGCCCAACCGCTTTTGCAAAATCTCAAAATCCAAAGACAACAATCAGACCCCACAGAACCTGTCACAAACGGAGTGACTCCTAAAGAAGAAGAGGCTGACAAAATGAGCGTTTCAAACTCCATACCACTTAATGTTAACCTTCTAAATCACAACTCCGTCAGTCAGAGCGGCCAGCCCAAGGTCAAACTGAAGGATTGCCAAATGAACACGATAGGAAATCACAATTCGAATAAAGTAGGTAATAACAATTGGATCCCGAAACTACCGCAAGCGAGTTCTTTCGATAATGGCCCTAAGAAAAATAACCAATGTCTTAAAGACTACAGCAGTGTACCATTACTATCTAATGCAGAAACTCCAAATGATTCAGTCGTTTGAACATTAAATTAAGAAGATTTTGACGTAATTAATGGCAATTTACGAGAGAAATTTTAAAATTTATGTGTGACTATTCAATGTTTTAAATGTCGGTAGTCATTAGTATCTCAAACGTTAAAATTAAATGTATGCTCATTTAATAGTCGTCTCTTACATTCCTTATATAATTATGAGCTTTGTAAGACTGTCCTGCCAATAGGTGTGATACTTAAAAAAATATCTTGAAAATGAACATCGAAATTATATTCATTTTCATTGGCTGAGACTTCGTATTCGCTGTAGTACTTAATTACTGTACTTATTTATTTTATCCAGTGATGATTTACTAGATTGTAAATAATAATTAAGCGTTTATTTATTGTAAATATTATAGTATTAAATGTAACGTCGTTGTGATCTTAGCAAAAAAGGTATTCTGAAAAATGTAATTATTAATGGTAAATAAATGTAGCAAAATAAACATAAACCCTCAATGTTTAAAAAACGATATAGCAAATAAAAGAGTGAGAATGATTTGATTTTTTTAATATATTGCCTCTGGTCATTTTAAATCCAAAGTTTAGTTGGATTTAATGACATTATTTTTAATGCGAAATTGCTTAACAAGTGAATATTCATTGAATACTATAAAAGTGAAGTCAACGTCCAGTAACGAGATCATTATTTTCAAGCCCTTATTGAAGGGTATTTATTAAGGCCAATTACGCGAGCTATTCAACCCTGAATGAGATGTTTTACACTCAACAAGTGGCGTAAGTACACTAGGTATCGTTTAATATATTTTTGAGATAACTTTTTTTTAAATATAAACACCTCCATTACTGACCGATGACAATGCAAGGAAATAATGAAATTTGGAACATTGCTTTAAAAAATTTCTTTTTCAACGAATTGTTTCTTGTACCATTTTGTGAATGCGTGTGGCTCAAAAGCGATCTACGTGGCGCGCCTTGGGGGAGGCCTATGTCCAGCAGTGGACGTCTTTCGGCTGAAATGATGATGATGATGATAAATGGTATGGAGGTAGTTTGTGCAGCATCTAGGATAGTTTCAATCTCAAAAACCATTCCATTAGGGGTGAAAATTAGCTCAAAATGTAGGTATTATGCACTCAGATGACGACGCAGATGCAAGCCAGTAGGTAGGCTAACCTAAAATATACAAAAACAGGCTTACAAGTCCAATTATTAAGCCTACAAAACAGTCCCAACTGACCCCGTGCATGAAAAAGGTATAAAAAATGATAAATGATGTGCGACCGCCGGTTTTGGGCAATATAGACTCCTGGATTGTAAATCATGTTTTCCAGATTAGTATGTACAACGTTTTTATAGAATGTAGTAGAGTATTATGAGGGAGGGTAAAGTTTTAAATATAAAGCATACTTACGAGTATCTACCTAAATTTTAAAAAGCACCATTGCTGGCGGCCATTTTTAACTTACTTCCAATCAAAGCTTCCAATTAGTTGGGTTGGAGCAAGTAATTTGCGAATACCTACCATATTGTAAATTATAAATTATGATACATCTTATAATTTACAATTTATCTTGAAGGATTTCACTCACATGTATAGCGTTAAATTAGATACGTATTTCTCACTCCATGTGAGCTGGGCGAGTTATTTAAATAGTACATTACAGACCTAGGGTGGTGAATTTGTAAATGTCCCAGATCGCAGGTTTCTGTGGCCCAAACCGAAGGTGAGGACTATAAATATGCGATCTGGGGCTTTACGAATTACCGCCCGTGGTTTTTCAAAAGTTTTACATTTTGCCTTGGCCATGAAGAGAGATTTTCTCTCCGCGTAGCGGGCAAAAAATCCCACTTTACGGCCAATGGTGATGTAAAATAATATTGTTTTCACTGTAGCGTTTGGCCTACGGTACTCGTCCATACAAAAATTACAGAAAGACAAAACGTTATTCCCCTTCTAAATATATTTCCAATCTCCATGAATTTTTAGTATGTCATTGACACAATGAAATACTAGGTTTATAGGTTTTCCTTTTTTTTCAATTTGCAATGGATTCTAATCCATTGAAAAATCATGGCGATTGGAAAATATTTAGAAGTGGAAAAACGTTTTCTCTTTTTGTATGGACGCGTAGTAGGTATTCTTCCCTCTTAATTCAAACGAGTGATCCTAAAAGGCTTCCGTTTTTGTCCTTTGGCTTTCGGAACCCTAATAAAACCATGCATTATGTTACGTGTAGATTAGGTTTAATTTAACTTGTTATCGATGGTGACAACCCTAGTGCTAAGGCGTGATTTTCAATATTTAAAATGTCTGAAAATTTATGAAATTTAAACATTACTTAAATCCTAATTCAGCTTCAGCGGATAACAAATATTGAAACGCTCCGGTTTTTACTTAAACAAACTCGGAACGTTAAATACGCTTCCGAAAGATCGGTGAATTCAACAAATAAACAAGTTTTAGAAAGATCAAAAAGATACGAAATTATACTTTGATTAAATGAATTGATTCGAAATAAAACGAAACTAATTACCTACCTACAATTATTAAATTTGATGTTTGATCACGTGGAATATAGATGTTTAGGTTATTTAAGTAAGAAATTTTAAAAAAGCGTGATAATTGGACGAAAATTACGTTCCATATTGTCATACTTAGGTAGGTGCCTACTTACTTTCTTAGTTAACTAGTAACCTGCCTACTCCGAGAAGACATTTGCTGGCAAATCGTTTTAGAGTACAGGTGAACACAACTTGAAAGGCTTACCGATGTACCTGCGCAGAAGTCGAATTTTAAAAGCGCGGGAAATACCGATACTTGCTGATTGGTCGATACCGCGGGTATTAACCAATCAGCAAGTGACTCATCCCACTTCTTAGACACTGTAAATATTTTATGATGATTTGAAGTGAAACAGTATTAGTAACAGCGCCATCTTGTAAATGTTACGTAAAATATTTGTTGCACTAATTGGTTTTAGGTGTCAATCACTGATATTTTTATACAAATAGCTATATTTCGTATAATACAAACTTAGAATAACTAATTAGAATAAATAAATTATGAATATCTAAATATATAAAACTCAAAGGTGACTGACTGGCTGACTGACTGACTGATATAGTGATCGATCAACGCACAGCCCAAACCACTGGACGGATCGGGCTGAAATTTGGCATGCAGGTAGATGTTATGACGTAGGCATCCGCTAAGAAAGGATTTTGCGAAATTCCCACGGGAACGGGAAAAATCGGGATTTTACTTTTAAATATTTCTGCGCATACGAAGTTGCGGGGAAAAGCTAGTCTAACGATAATTACCTTGGCATGCACATAATATTATGACGATGACGCCTGTCATGTAGTGTCGTCACCAAACGCCTGGGGCGCTGTTATCGCTCCAAGTTTATTCGCAGTGAATCCACGTATTTAATTAAACTGGTACACATTAAGCCAAATAAAAGTAATGCAATTTTATAAATATTTTGTTTCCAATGCAGTGAGATGTTTTGGTATCAATAGATTATATAGTTATATATTTTTTAATAATCATTTAACCGAATTAATTAAATTAAACCGAGATAAGGCGAACTTGCAACTTTTTAGGGTTCTGAACCGGAACCGTTATTTTATTTCGCCATGTTATGAGCCATATAGGTAATTTCTAAATAATAAATATCTATCGTAATGATCAGGAACTGAAATGATTTTTCTCATCTTATTCCGGTGGAAAATAAGTATTTAAAAAAAACATGCTTAGAATCGATAACTGATAATGTGGTTAAAATATTGTCACAACGTTTTGCTTGACCCTGTATAAGTAGATAGGTACAGTATTTGTGTGAAACATCGACATCCCACTCATACTTTAGTATTCCCAAATAATAATGTCCCGAAGTGTAATCATGTCAGTGCGTGTAGTGGGTGTGTCTTGTACGAATGTGACATTAACTAACGACAAAATAATATGAATACTATAACGATCGCATAAGGTCGATTTTAGGTATACGCTTTCTTTCGTGTATTTTCGGAGTATTCTTTCCTTGTCTGCGCGATCGAAGATTCACGACGCGCCTAATAAAGTGTGCTCACCTGTACCTACCAATTTAAGTTACAATTGGCACCTATCTTAACTTAAGCTTAAAGCCATTCAAATGCATTAACCTACTTCAAAAACTCGCTTGCACGCTTGGCTTAGTTTTGTCGTGCGTGCAGCCGGCGTTCATCAATGTATAAGACATTATCACGTCAAAAAAAAAAACATAACGTTTGGTTTCAACCCGAAGAATACGACTTAACTGATCCTTCAGATAATATCGATTTTCTAAACTGGTCCATACTGTTATAGGTAAACTCTTTAGTTTCATAATTTACCTTTGTGGCCAGCTATTCTATCACAGACTAATAGAAATATAATGGCTCTTCTGACGCGCCTTGTGTCTGACAGATCCAATCACGGAGATGAACAGTTGATTCCCGACATCTACTATCCGAGTACGGTGGTAAAGTAAAGAAGGATACCCACCGGAAAACTAGCAAAAAACTAGTAGAGAGTTGAAAAACTTGATAGAGAAAAGAAATCCATAAAGAACTGGTTCAATGGTTATTAGGATGTCGGAAATCAAATTATTGAAGTAAATAGGTAAGTTTATTTACATATTCTGCAATCAAAGATGTGTGTATGGTATCGAGGACAGGAAATCAGGCAGGTGTGGCAGTTCTTTTTGCCATTTTTGTTTCGAATTTTTTGGCAAAAGTTAGCAAAAAGCCAATTTTCTTATCAAAAATATCACTATTTTTCGATTAGTAATACGATCACGTTGTCAACTCCATCCTTTTGCTAGTAAATTCAGTTTTTGCATATGAACGTGTCAATCTGGAAACCCAAACGGTGAAATGCGACTTTAGCTTTGTAGAGCTGAAAAAATATATTCGCCTCAAAGGTATGGAACATTACCTATAGAAATCAAGTCACCTTGATCCATTTTTATTCGATATCTTACGGTCTAGAAAATTCACTAATATCCGAGACTCTATATTTATTAATTTTCGAGAAAAATAATACTGTAAACATTTATATAGGATGTTATAGAAAACTAATATTTGAGTAGTTATTTTAGGCCGGATGTATAATTTTTAGATCAGAGCCGTAATAGCCTAAGTATATAGTTTTTTTAACTTGGTTTGCGCTTCTTAGCTTAAAGTATCTAGGATTTAAAACCTCTTAACTTTTATAGATGAAGGAGAACATAGAAAAGGAAGGCCTCTTCTTTTGGATCTTTTTTAAGGTAATTGGTTGGCCAACGACGAGACCCCTAGTAAGTGGTCCACTGTCTTAGTTAGCCCATGATTATAAAGACCAAACTATGTATGATAAGTAAATTTTATTCAGAAAAGAATAAGTTAAAAAAAAATTAAACTATGTATGTATATTCATAAAAACTATCTCATAAACGGATCTGGCGTTTGCAACAAAGAGGCTAACGGGTGAGAAAAATCAATTTAGCTTTATCTCATATCTGGGAAAACTCATTTTAGCTATCTTTACTTGTCTTGAGAAAAGATTGATCGCCCAAGTACTTACCTACTGCTTGAATATGTTGTGTGTAAAGTCCTAGGGCTCTATTCGAAACGGTACTTACACAGGAATACTGTGCGACTCTATCCTTATATATGTGTGTGGTGAAAAATGGTAAAAGAGTGGTGTATAAACACTGATTTACCATCTCGCTAAATAGGTACAAAGTTTATTTATATTTATTTAGGAATAAGGACGCTAATGGTAAAAGAGTGGTGTACAAACACTGATTTACCATCTCGCTAAATAGGTACAAAGTTTATTTATATTTAGGAATAAGGACGCTAATGGTAAAAGAGTGGTGTATAAACACTGATTTACCATCTCGCTAAATAGGTACAAAGTTTATTTATATTTAGGAATAAGGACGCTAATGGTAAAAGAGTGGTGTATAAACACTGATTTACCATCTCGCTAAATAGGTACAAAGTTTATTTATATTTAGGAATAAGGACGCTAATGGTAAAAGAGTGGTGTATAAACACTGATTTACCATCTCGCTAAATAGGTACAAAGTTTATTTATATTTAGGAATAAGGACGCTCCCGATTCCTATGTATAGAGCCATTCGAAGAGAGAAAAGCTCAAAACAAGGTGTACTTCAAGCGAATGCTGCGTAAGAATTTGTTTGAGCAGGTCGCGTAGATTTGGAATCCTTCATATTTTTCTTTGCTTCGTTCGGCTGGTTTATGTATGTATTAGTTTATGTAAGTTTATCTTTTATATATTTTTTATGTACGTTTATGTAAATTTATTCTCTTCTGAACTTATTTGATATCTTCCTAGTATATCTGTAGTTTCTTTCTGATATTGATGCACCTACTCATTTTCCTTTCTGTTTGACCTTACTTGTAGAGAATACCTTTGGGCATTAAGTCCGCCAATTGTATACATTTTGTATGAGCAATGAAGTTTAAATAAATAAATAAAATAAGAGAGCTTTTGAACTAAGTACCTATTCAAGACAAAACCCGTGAAGTGAGGACACGAGGAGGCCTGTACTTAACAGCGGGATGTAAATAACTTTCAATGGTCATAGCGTAAAAGAACAAAGAACATACAGCCATACGACATACGACTTGTCCTAATTTCACGATTTTCACGTCAATTTAAAACTACGTTTTGAAATACGGTCAAACCTTTGACCGTGTTTCAAAACATAACAAACCGACTTGAAATTCAAGCAAATAAATTATCACGGCTCAAGTTCCTCAGCTGACTCATTAATTTATGCAAATCCAAATTATGCAAAGTAAATTGGGAAAATCATAATTTATAAATTTTCGAGTTAAGGGACGTTCTGCGAATTGAAGATAAAAAGTTTCACATTTCAAAAACCAGGTATTTGTGCTGGTTAAGGAATTATTTAAATTATATTCAAGCAAGTAGATAAGGTCTCTCATAACTTCTGGAAACGGCTCGCATAGTGCTAGGGTCACAGCTCAACTCATAATTTTTTACGTACTATGATAGTATTTGAGGGTAAGGTTCGGGTAAATGTAAATTTTCATTAAAACCACAAGTGTTCGGTTGAAGCCCCGGAGTATGGAGGGTTGAAATAAAGGAGCGCAATCTTTATAGCTTCAAAAGTGGACATCAAATCGGCTAGATTGGGGGCGCTGTGGTCGCTACTCCAGTCAAGCCACCTAGGTGGATAGTCTGCAGTAGCGCCTTCAGATGGCGCTGCTGAGGCGAAAACGGTTGTGAGGCGAGTGTGTTTTGTTTTGTTGCTTATCAAATCCGCTGGACACGTTTTCAACTGTTACGCCATATAAGATTGCGCTCCTTACCAAGACACATTCCACACTCCATACGCCGGAGGAAGAGAGTTCATTATTTTTTAAGTTTACAAACGTTAAATTGCTCAGATTCACTACAATTATTTTATAAACGAAACGTCAAGTTGACAGGTAATCCGAATGAAGTAAAAAATTACAACAAGGAGCTGTGCCAACATAACAGTATTAAACAGGTAGCCAAACGAGCACACAGGCCACCTAATGGTAAGCGGTCACTGGAAAGAAAACACAAGATCTCGAATGCGTTGCCTACCCTGAGAAATAAGATGGAATGTCTATGTGCCCCTAATTTCACCGGCTGCCTTAACCCTGTTGTGTCCCTTAACAGGGACACAACAGTGTGAGCACTGCTATTTGGTAGCAGGTTAGCGGTTAAGGCATTCACTGCCACTTCTGTTTTACGAACTTTCGCCAGGTGCCACATCTGTCATTAAGGGAGCATTGTAACGCACATGTGCGTTCAAGGCACTGCGGGAAAGTCAGCAAAACGCACATATGCGTCGGTGGCAGTGAATGCGTTAAGACGGTTTTCTTACCGCCTTGCCTTTAGACGACGGACGATTCAAAGCGGACAAATGCGTTGCATTGACAAAGTCACTGGGTATAGACTGTCTGTTGCATGGAAGTTGTAATGAATAACTAGAAAGTGTGACCAAACTTTATGCAATTTTGTGCCAGCAGGTGCGCAGGGGTGAGGGGTTTGAATCTCTCTTTATCTTATCTTACAACGAGAGACAATAGAAGCCTCGGGTGAAATTTTGGGCACGTACCATGTCGAGTTCATATAGCTCATGTATAGGATGTCAGAGGGTTTGCTCCGCACTGTAGCACACCATAATTATATCACACCAACAAAAAGAAACAATGCGGTCAGTGTGAATAAAAATGTACACTAGTGGTCCTACTACTACTACAGCCTATTTTGCGTCCCACTGCTGGGCACAGGCATCCCCTCATCATGAGAGGGTTTGGGCTATAGTCCCCGTGCGGATTGGAGACTTCACATACATCTTTGAATTACTTCGCAGATGCGTGCAGGTTTCCTCACGATGTTTTCCTTCACCGAAAAGCTCATGGAAAATTCAAATTGAATTTCGCACGTAAGTAAACTTAGAGGTGCGAGCCGGAATCGAACCCCCGACCCTCGGCGTGAGAGGCGGTAGGTCGAACCACTAGGCCACCACGGCTATTTTAACTAATGGTCTTGCTACTAGTGAAACAACCCTTACATGAAATAATTATCTAACTAAACAACACGAGTGGCATAATAAAAAGTATCTGGACGACCGAGTTTTGCTGATTTGGAAAATGAGTATTCCCATTATCTCATCATCATCATCATCATCATTTCAGCCGAAAGACGTCCACTGCTGGACATAGGCCTCCCCCAAGGCTCGCCACTCCGACCGGTCCTGTGCTACTTGCTTCCACCGGTTTCCCGCGACCTTCCCATTATCTGGGACCTAGTAAATATAATAATTGCAATGCTCATTACGGACAGAATTTTCCATTAGCAGGTATTCAAAATTCTCATCTGCTACTTCAACATTTAACCGAATGAAAAGCAATAGGTATTTCGAAAGTAATCAAATGAATACAATCTAGATTAAAACTGATATCGCTATTAGAAAACTGAATTCCTGGAGGGCAATAACAGTATTTATTAGAAAAGTTCTGCAATATAACTCTCTCGCTTTAGGTACTTCTACCATATGTGTACGATCCAGTTAGATTTGTACACTTATCACAGTTAGTATGTTAAAGATAGAGTTGGTTGATGCAGACGAAGTTGAAGTTGGATTAGTTTATTTACGTTAAAAAGGTTACACAAGTTAAGGTTGATTGTTCCTTCTCTTGATGCGAATAATACGCGAGTTAGTTATGCAGTAAATTATTAAGTGAAAGTAATTAGTATATAAGTAATGTTAACATTATTCGTCAAGAAAGAGGTAGAGGTTAAATCAAAAAGTTCTTTCGTTGCGGATTATTTATATTAATATAGGCTTCGTATCATAACGATTTGTAATTTATATTATTTTGATATATGTATTTCGATGTAGCATTGTTTAATACCTACATGAATTTGGAAGCTGTAGAAAGCTGACCGCGTACGCATCGACGCATTTCAGATGTGGTGCTAGAGAAGGATGTTGAGTGAGAGTGCCTTGGACTGCGCATCGGGCCATGCGGCTATCCGCCATTTGCCTTATAATCTTCGATTTCTTCTGTCATATTATCAGAAAGAGAGCCCTTAAAAACTTATTCCGGACGGGTAAAGTCGAGGGTAAGCGGCTGCGGAAGTCCCAACCGATAGTCAAATCAGATTCGCTCCACATTGAACACAGACCACGATGATATCTACACTGCAGAGGATAAAACAAAATGGCGTCAGGTGGTAGACAAAGCGATCCGGCGAGGTCACGATCCTCAGCAATGAGGAAATACGACGCAAGAAGTAGAGTAGATACATTTGCACGATTGGACCTACTAGTTGGCAGCAAGTGTACCGGCAAGGGGGTAAAAGTTGATGAAATTGCTGGCATAAAGGCGTTCATCTGTGAGCACAGGATTGGTAGCACATTCTTAATTGTTAGGTATGATTCCGAGGGCCACAGTGACCACATACTTACCATCAGGTGGCATGCGTGCTTGCTTGCCAAACAATTCTATAAAAATATAGCACGTTTTAACAACAGTATTTTCATTGGATCAAAATTTCATCGTATCGCTACGCATTTCTATCTAAGTACCTATATTCACCGTATTCACTTTCTAAGTCTACGCAAACAATGTCGCGGACAAAAACTAGTTACATAAGTAAATATCAAGATTTAATTAAGTAGGTAGCTCTTGTCCACGTGCCGTGTTCTCATTCTCTTAGCAAACAATAAATCTCAATTTCAATCTTAAACTGTCAAACTTTTCGAACAACTTGCTGGAAACGGTTAAGAGTGTTCGAAAACTTGATACACTCAAGTTTGCGCTCCTTGAGCATCACCGATGGTTTGTTTGAAATAGGGATGTTGAGATACCATCCGCATTGGCAGTGGGCATATTCGAATTAACTTGGCGAACGAGCCATTCACTCCCTTGAAAAATAGCTAAAAAAATGACTTTTCGGAGACATGACACCTTGTAGATTGATTTTTCGCACCCGTTAACTTAATCGTTGGAGCTGTTTTTGAGATAGTTTGTATAAAAATACGAGGTCAGCTCATTTAAAGTAGTTACATATGGTAAGTATTCAACTTCATGAGGAAGCAGTGAACGATCCGTCAAGCATTAGGTTATTGCAAGGCACGAAGATAGAAGAAAAATAACCTTTTTTTATTCAATTATTTACATTTACATTGTCGGATGTCGGAAACAAGCGCCTATTAATGCCTAGTATAAAGCGCGCCTAAATAAACCGTGTTGTGGTAGTTGTCATGATATCATAATTAAATAATATTGCGAAACGATGTATGTCCCAACAATATGTTTACTGTTAGGTTTACTCGCTAAAATTAAATATTCTCAACCGCGGATTCCAAAATATGTATTTCAAACATCCCTTGAGGGGGTAATTCGAATACGAGACACCTGTTTGCACGGATTATGTTTCGTCTCTAATTAAACCGCCGGTTTATTGTTCATTTGAGCTCTTGAAATATAACCTGTTAAGGATATTCGGAGTTTGTAAGCAGGAAAGATACTTAAGCAGACGCGAAGCAGTAAATGTACAATGAAAGAAAAAAATCAAAGAATCTTTGTTTTAATTGTAGAGGTCTTTACAATTACATAACAAAACAAATTAAGAACTTATTATTGTCTCTTAAAAAGAGAAAAGGGCCGATCTGATTGGCAGAGGCCTTTGTCCAGCAGTGGACGTCTTTCGGCTGAAATGATGATATGCTTTTTATTCACAGGCATAATTGTCCTTTTGTTGTTCGAACTTCACTTTATAACAAACCCGATAAAAAGCTCTTTAGAAAAGTTTCCCATCATCATGTTACTATACTACAATAGATTTAATGGATGTGACAATCTTCCTGCGGGATCCTAAAGAGCCTTCTTTCCGGGATTCCGGGGTTCGAGCTAAAAGCAGTAAACCAGGCCGCTTCCTTACTTTTTTCCTTATTCCCGCCTTTACGATGGCCATAACATGAGTGACAGGGCGTCAAAGTACACGGTTTTTTTCGCCATTACGGATTTATCTCTGCCACATTTGAGTAATCCAAAAGCAATCTTAAGATGGTAAGTAAGAGTTCTCATTTGGGTTGATGGGAACAGCAATTTTGATACAAATTGAAGTTAATGCTTTAATTTGTGGGAACGATATGACAAATTAAATGCCAAATTAGGCGAGATGAAATCGACTCCATCATTTTAGCCGAAATCCCTGAGCGGATGTGGACCAAAATTACATGCAGTAGTGACAGAAAACATGATTCATGGACCTTGAGGAGTTTTCAACAACTCGCCTTGTACGATCGAAGGCAAGAGAAACATTGACATGCTTCTTCTCATCAAGCAGACAAGCGGACGCTTTCGCTCGCATTTTGCTGTATGCTGAGATGCCACGCTACCTCGTTAGATCACACCATCGAAATGGTTTCGCGTCGGAAACAAAGTACATCCGTTGAAGGGCATCCTGATGTATTTGCTTCAGAGTCTATGGACCGCACCTTATTAGGCTAAATCACTAGTCATTCTGCTACTCACTGGTGGGGAGGGTGATGGCACACTTGGACGGCGGGAGTCAGGTCGCAGCGATCTTCTGCGATCTGTCGCGCGCCTTCGAGTTGGTCAGTCACCCTCTCCTACTAGCAAAGCTGGACCACTATGGCGTCACTGGAAATTTCTTTAAAATCGTGGCTTCGTTCCTTGATCAGCGCAAGCAATTGACTACTGTCCGTAGTGCAAGGTCTGACCTGCTGGACCTGGGGGATTATGCAGTGCCCCAAGGATCCATAATGGGCAATAATTTGTTCCTAATCATGATGAATGACTTTACAACCGCTTCAGGCGATGCTGAATTCGTTATGTTTGCAGACGATGGGTGTGTCATTGTGTCGGCCGTTAACTACATCGAACTAAAACGAAAGTTAACTAATGTTATGAACCAAATCGCAACGTGGTTTGCGGCCAACGGGATGATACTAAATGTAGAAAAAACGAATATCGTGCATTTCAGCCTGCATGGCCCAAAGGAGCACAACCTAGACGTCGTGTGTAATGGCCTGCCCGTCCCCCAGGTCGACCAGGTCAAATATTTGGGCCTTATAATAGACTCTGGCTTCAAATGGGGTCACCACATTGATAACTTGTGTGACAGCTTGTCCTCCGCTTGTTTCGCCCTGGGCCGACTCCGTAACAGCCTACATCAAAACAATGTCCAAAAAGCCTATTATGGCTACTTCCACTCAGTGCTGTCTTACGGGGTCGACTTATGGGGGCTGGCAGCGGATCGCGACGTGGCCTTTAGAGCGCAAAAAAGAGCAATAAGAATAATATGTGGAGTACCGTGGGATCACCCGGCGAAGGAACTGTTCAAGAATATGAAAGTCCTCACCTTGCCTAGCCTGTTCATTTTCGATGTTGCGAAGTATGTGAGATGCAATCTTGAGCGTTTCCCGACGCTGGCTGAGGCCTATGGCTCCAGAATAAGGCGTAAAAATGAGTTGCGGGTCCCTCCAACGAGGCTCGTAAAAACTTCAAAATGTATAAATATAATAGGGCCTACAATATATAATAAACTGCCTGAAGAAATCGTAATGATCACTAGGTTAAGTTCTTTTATAAAAAAGCTAAAAGAGAGACTTGTTGCAGACGCGTGGTACTCTGTAAGAGATTTCTTAGATAACAAGAAATAGTTTAATTGTTTTAGTGACTTATAATGTACGATAGTCAGTACCTATGATAATTAAAATAATGTATAATGTATATGTATAATTCAAATTGTGACATTTCTGACGTGTAAAATACCATTTTATTAATAAAGATATTGTATTGTATTGTATTGTATTCAGGGAATAATCGTCATTATTTGTCTGCGCAGACTGTGCAGACGAATAATGATGAATGTTACTATCGGCGATTGTTGTTGATAAGGAAATGTTCGTAGTCTGAAGTCGTTTTAACATCTGAGAATAGTAAACGAGCACGGCAAACCTCCGTGCTGCATTATTGGCCGGCACTTACATAGAGTGAATATTTTAATTGCGCGCTATAATATTATTGTTTTAACTTGTACATAGGGCTGCCTCTTATACAGGTATGTATAGTGTATATTGTACAAGTTGTCACATTGGCGCCCAACGTGGGGCACGAACCCACGATCCTGAGATTAAGAGTAATGGATGGAATGGATGAATGGACATCTTGTGAATCACACGCCGCGAAGTATGTCAACTTTTACGGTTGTTATAGGATGATTCGCATTGGGATAATACACTTCAAGATTCGGCCACATCATCGCCACCGCATCAAATTCGGACTTTGTTTTTCAATCAATATTTTTTTTTCTCCTCACTCCTGTATGTGGAACATAATTGTGCTTAAAGTAAAGTAAAGTAGTTTAGGTAGTTTACTTTACTTTAAACACAATTATTTACGATATACAGGAGTGAGGAAAAAAAATAAGTAAAAAAAAAAAAGATAGTTTAGGTAGTTAAGTGATACATTTACTAAATACTACATACCTGTGGGATACTAAATACCTAGTTTGTGAGAAGCTGATGTCTATACTGATTTTTAATTATCATATAAACATGTTTCCCTTCGAATGTTAACGATTTGTGAGCAAAAAAAGGTCGATATTTGAAATCGTGTAGGTACGTCAAAAAACTTCGTAGACAACATTACAAATATCGGAAGAAATTTAGTAATGATTGATTATGATAAGTAGAAGACAGGTTTGTAGATGGTAAAATAATTATTTATCGTGTTTTGGGTAAGACATTATCCAATCTTCCAGCACGATGCATTTAACCATAACTTGAGTAGGGAAAAACAATACGAGACATTACCGTTGGCGGAAATAGTTCCTACAAATGTTACAAAATTAAATGACGAACAAAAGATTAATTACGTACATGTTACATACGACTGTTTAATCAACGCTTTGGACCATGGTAAAGGTGGTTTTTATTTGTTGAACAATCCTGGAGGGACTGGAAACAGTTTTTTGATTTTATTGCTTTTGGAGAGGATTTGATCGGCTTCGTCTGGGATAGCAGCGAATCTGTTAAAAGGCGGACGAACTTGTTTTAGTATTGAAATTGCCACTGAAAATGCAAATCAACGAAACCCCTTGTTGCAACCTGTCAAAAAACAGGGCAATGGCTGTAAAATCCTTGCCATTGCGCTGTTTTTTTTATTACCCGACTGCGCTAGAAGGAGTGACACTGGGTATATCAAAATAGCAAAAAACAAAATGGCTGACTTTTGGAGGCATTTGAAACGTTTCCAAAAATATTTTTTTTGTTAAAGCCTATCGAGTGGGGTATCAAAATGAAGGGTTTAATGAACGGATTACAAAAATATATAATGTGAAACCAAAAAAACTGTTTGCAGTGGGGTATAATATTTTAAAAAAATCGAGTTATTTTGATGTGAATTGATCGTTTGGGACAAATGCGCTTTAATAAATTTGAGGTGAATGGTAATACAAAGTTCACCAGGTTAACTAGTATATTGATGGTTATATTGAAGACATAATGGTAGTGATAGAAATATAATAGCTTATGATATTGGACAATTTTCACAGTTAAACACACATAATCTAACTTTTTACATCTATCATGTAATTTTATGAAATTATATAACTTCTCACGTATTTCATTAAAGTAAAACTGGGTTCGCAGCGTGAATAGGGATCAAGGAACATTTTTCAAGCGAGGCCCGTCGCGAATCGATGTTTTACCCTTCACTAAAAAGAGGTCACATAGAACTAACTCATTCGTCTTATGGCAATTGATCTTTATCTAGCACAAGTGAAGTATACCTATTATCCATACCAATATTATAAATGCGAAAGTAACTCTGTCTGTCCGTCTGTTACCTCTTCACGCTTCAACCGCTAGACCGATTTAGATATAGTAAGAACTTGGTATAGAGATAAGGTCCCGCAAAAGGACATAGGCTACATATTATTACGGAAACAAGCTTACAAGTAGATAATTCCCGCTGAAATGCTATAGCCAATTGCAATGCAGAACGCTCTAACCAAATGCTACGCAAAGTCGCGGACACAAACTAGTGTCGTATATTTTTGATCTCAAGTTTGGACGGAGAGTACCTACTATGAGTCCCATAAATTAACATCCATCGAAGTACATTAAAACAAAAGTTCTTTTAAAATCTGGTTTAAATATAACTATTATTAACTAAATACAATTTCTAACGTTGAAAATACTTCATAAAAGAGGCTGCATAAAGTAAAAAAAATCCAGGCAAGTCGTTTCATTATTGTATACTTTATGCTATTCTGCGAAATTGCACGGGGTTTGTTTTTAGTGCACAAACTTTGCAAACACAGTTCTGTTTTCATTACTTAGTCAGTCGGAAATGTTTGCTGAGCTTGATTGCTTTTTTTTAAATATTACTTGATTGGGCAGAATTTTTTAGTATGGAGCTTTTCTTTCGTTATAGAGATTCCATTGGAGCTGCCGTTGTTTATGCGGCATTGCTTGCTTACCATCAGGTGAAGCACCAGATCGTTTTCTTTCCACTCGTATAATGATGATGATTTCGATGATAATGATGATGATAAATAGAAAATCACTAGTCATTCAGGGCATAATTTAACCCGTCATGTGCCGGATAATCCGCATTCTATACACAGCTGTAAGGTCCGTAATTCTACGCTGATAATATCGTCTATTCTTTCCTTGGCTTTAACATAATCGATGAGTCACGCTGACACCCAAGTTACTTTTTTGCAAATATGAAACGTTTGTTGCTGTGACGTAGAACTGTGTATGAAACAAATTCTGAAAATAAATTACTTTTCTGAAAAAAAGTAGTTACTGCTACTGGTTTAAGTAAATCTACTACTGGAGTTGTCTAAGAGTAGGTAGCGACTAATATACGGTGAAGCTTAGCATGTTACGACCTCAATAAATCATGTGTTCCTAACTATGTATCTTACAATCAGGATGTCTCTCTGCATGTCTCGTAAAACACTATAGTTCTGTTAATTTATTAATATATTTTTTTAATAGCAAATTGGACGGACACATCAGAGCTTGAGTTATGAATTTGACAGGTTCTGTAGTATAAACAAATAAAGTGTGACAAAGAAAATATTTCAAAAACAACTCGATATTTGAACAAAATAAAAAATTCAAAACCTAACTGTATACAAACTCTTCACTTTTCACAATCAGGACGAATCTAACAAGACTCCCCAAGCTGAAATCCGTTCGATTAGGCTACAGAGCATGCCAAAGAAATATTTCATTATAGGTATAAAAGATTTTCTTGGAAAGTTATGTGCCGACAAACTGTTTTGCAGTTTGGCACGATATTGTGCATGTTCAAAATGTAATGCTTTTTATATGATTCAAATTCAAAATTCAAAATTAAATCATTTATTCAGCAAATTGGCCACATAGGGGCACTTTTACACGTCAGAAATAGTTATTTGTTATGCAAGGCTGCAAAGTTGTTGTTTGCTGTGAGTGCGTGATTGAGACCCGAGTGAACGAAGGATTCTAGGGTTGAACCACGAGCGAAGCGAGTGGTTCAAATATAGAATCCTGAGTGTAACGAGGGTTTCAAGGCACGAGACAGCAAACGACTTTGCTGCTGAGCGCAACACGAAATTTTTCACCTCACGCGCGATTTTTCGGGAAGAAGACTTAGTTCGGCGTCACGTACAGTTTGTGCTAACTCTGGAGGAGTTAAATTCGTATCTTAATCGCTAGAATCGCTCATATTTTCTTTATTACTTTGTATAGGTATTCTAAATTACAAAACCAGCAATCTAAAACTTTTTTTTTAATTTTTTTTTATGTTTTTTTTCCGGAGGTTGCGTTCCAAATCACTCCTACTCGTACTTCAAGATTCAATTATTCATTGAATACAGTTAAAATATACACATATTTAAATATTTTTGTGATAAAACATAGTGAAATAATGAAATACATCTGAAACGGTGTATTATTAATATAATTTTATTAATGATGATATTAAGTAAATTGAACCTTTATTTTAATAAAACTCTCACGACGAATTGCGTTTCAGAACGTATCGTTGTTTTTTTTATTGTGACAGTGGCGTCATGCGTCGTTCGAATTTCAAAAACACTTTCCACGCTAGCGGATAAAAACAACTTTTGCGCTCGGATATCAAGCTGCAAAACGACCACTTTCGAGCCAGTGAGGTGAAATAGTTATTTGTGCAACAAGAGAGCAAAATTGTTTTTTGCTTCGAGTGCCATGTTTGAGTCCTGAGCTAGCGAAAGATTCTATAGTTGAATCACGAGCGTTCAGCGAGTGATTCTAGTTTAGAATCTTGAGCTAGCGAAGGACTCAAATGCACGAGAAGTAAAAGAAATTGCTCTCGAGTAGCACATACAATTTTTCACCTCAGTAGCGAGAACACATAAAGGTACTTGCAAATAATACTTACAACACGAAAAATATGAAATAACATTTCTTCTTCACTCAAATTATTACATGAATTTCATGTTTTAAAAGAATTACTTTAAAGTTAACTATCGAAAATTAAGAAAAAAGACATGATTTGTCATGAGACAATGGCGGCAATTTTCCAAACGTATGTTCGGAAACTAGTACTTGATGATAAATTTCTAATTTATTCGGTAATATTTGAAAACTTTTAGTTTACTTTAAATTAAAACTTTAGTTTAAAATGATTACAAATAACATAATTATATGAAATATAAGTCATTTGAAAATTGTAAGATTTTCAGAAGTTAAATCAACGTATAATTTTAATGAAGTTTTAATGTCTAAAAATACGGCGGTACTGATGCGTTGCGCGTATCCGAACGTTTCTAATTCAGTTTTTTTTTTCTACGAAAACAGATTCGCAGTAAGACTTGCCTAGTATAATTCTACCTCTTTTCTTAAAGAAATGAAAAGAAGAGAGCGGATAAAATCAAGATAGTTTGAATCATTGTTATAAGAAGTAGTTACTAGTTAGATGCCGCAGTATGAAATGACCATTCGCAGTAATGAAATTAAAAAAAAGAAAAAGCGCGGAAACGGTTTAAGTGTGGCTGCAAGGCTTAGGCCTTTGCCTTTGCCTCATGGGATTGTCTGATGGGATAAAAGGATTAAAAAAAAACAAATTAAAAAAATACTTTGTCTCACTGAGTGAAACAAACACGATTTTGCTCACTAATTTCTGACAGCAAAGTCTACTTGTTCAAGCTGCTGAGGTGAAAAAGAATTTACCAGCGCTTCCTATGAATAAAAATTACTTACTTACTTCTTTGGCACCTACATATGATTACAGCTGGCGCAGTTGATTTTAAAATTATCGACCTACTGCATTGTATTTCCTTGTCCAGTTCAAGCTAAGAGAACCGAAGAGCAGCACCGATTTAACTCTTCGTGCTATTATTCATCCCCTCAATCGTATATTTTGCTAACAAAAAAAAAGTAAAAGTCCTATACTAAGTTATTACTCTTTACTCAGGAGCTTAAATATACCGAGCGTGATACTATCGAACATTGTGTAATCATTTGCCATTCAAAACTAGTCTTTCCTTTCTTCTCCCAATGTCATATTTTCAATGTTTCCAACGTGTTTTATAGTATCACTGTGCTTGTGAAGGAGGCGTCATTATCGTCATGAGAAGCCTTTTTTATTCCAAGAACTACGGTGCCCCAACTCCCTAACGGCTCGGCCATGACTACGCGCTTAAGCGGCAGCGACAGGCGTTTTACTGACACATTGTGCGCTACGGTTGCTAACCGATGCGCGGCGGGCGTCACGACCGCGCAATGTGTCCGTAAAACGCTCGCCGCTGCCGCTGTCTCGTGGTCGTGCGGTAAGCTTACTTGATTTACTTTATTTTTTTCCGCTAAAAGAAGCTGAAAGTCGTTTAATTGCATTATTTATTCGATATTCAGTTGAGTGATTTGTTAAATATAGCTAAAAGCTCAAAACAATATAGCTTTGAAGCCGTGGTGGTCTAGTGGTTTGACCTACCGCCTCTCATGCAGAGGGTCGCGGGTTCAAATCCGGCTCGCACCACTGAAATTATTTATGTGCGAAATTTAATTTGAATTTACCACTGAGCTTTTTGGCGAAGGAAAACATCGTGAGGAAACCTGCACGCATCTGAAAAGTAATTCAAGAATGTGTGTGAAGTCCCCAATCCGCAATGGGCCCGCGTGGGGACTATAGGCCAACCCTCTCGTGATTAGAGGAGGCCTGTGCTCAGCAGTGGGCCGTAAATAGACTGTTGTAGTAATAAATCTTTATTAGGTACTTATTTACATCAATCGCTATATTGTTTTCATTTCGTGACATCACACATAGGCACATATTTTAAAGTTACTACCTCTTCCGAACAAACAATGTCTCTATAATGTGCTCTCTTTTGAAAATGAGAGAAAACGTAAAGCAAAAAAAATGCAAATATTATGATCCTAAGGGACAACAAGACTCGGAGTTTGAGAAGTTTAAAATGATCTTGATTTGCATAACAAGCTAAATTAGGTGTTGAACAGTCAAAGCGGCGAGTCATAACAACACTATGGAAATAAATAGGTAACAAATTTACAATAATACTGAACAAATTAACTGTTTGCAGTCTGTAGCGAAACAGGAGAATAGTCAATGTTTATCGTTAGATAAAATAGGCGTTAGCCTATTTATGTAAACATCTTAATCTTATAAAAATCTATCTAATCTCCCTTATCTATCTATCTTATCTTTAATCGTGTAAGAGTGCCGCTATGTGGCCAATTTGCTGAATAAATGATTGAATTGAATTGAATTTATACTTGAAACGCGCTAATCTTGTATATTTCTTTTTATCTTTATTTATTTATTTATACAAGCGAACTCAGAAGCGGCTGTAAGGATTTGGAGGAAATTTAGAATATAGCAGTTAAAGGGGGCGACAAATCGTTTTACATAGTTCTCATATCTGAGAAATCTCGGTTTTAGGTATTCTCATCCGAGAAAACCTCGGAGCAATAAAAAATCTTCTGTCCATTAAAAGGTACTTTGCCTACTACCTGTACAATTTTCTGTTACCTGTACAAAATCCTGAGTTAAATTCAAGTTATTAACAAAAATGTAATATATTCATGCATTTAACATGAAAACAGCCCGAAGCACCAGTGACAGGCCACATCGAGCCATCATATTTTCAAATTAAAATAAACATTTTTACGACGTCAAAGGAAATTAAGTACCTGTCTCAAAAACACCGTTATATCCTCAAAGTTGTACAAAGTTCGTAAAGTGGGACCAAGGCTGTCAGTCAAACAACGATGTTAGCCAAAACATTTCAAGGCGCTACAGGTTTAATTTCTGTTTAATCTCTTAAGGAAAAGTTCTTAAAAGAAAGCTTGTAATATCTTGGAAAATAAAATGAAAACATGATCGCTTTTAATATTGCTTTTGGCTTTTCTGTGAAAAAGTGGCAGCGTGGGCAGCATTGGCGATTCAGCCAACGAACATTGCTGGAACGGAATCTACCCTTTACAATAAACTTCTTTAAAAATACATAAAACAAACATTTTATTTCAATTTTAAGTAATATGTCTAGCTCCCACGACACCCGCGACTTCATATGCTAGAAATTGTTATACTTAGGAGACACTTACTAATCTTTAATACACCCTTTTAAATTATTTCCCAAGCCCCATTTGCAACAAGCCATTAACCTCGGTTAACCTGAGCTTGACTCAGATTTATTTGTATGGACTTGACGTGGGTTAAGAGGCTAATCTGAGGTTAGCGGCTTAGTGCAAGTGAGGCTAAAGGGTTTAATTCCCAAAATAACTTGCTTACTTCGTTTTACCCCAAAGACTTGTAATGATTTCTTGTAACACCGCCTTGGTTTTTAACTGTAATGATGTTGTTATTCGCGGTGGATGCGAGTGGCACAGGACCTATGTCCAGCAGTGGACGTCTATCGGCTGAAATGATGATGATGATGATGTTGTTATACTAAATAAATACATACCAACACCTTTTAGTTTTCGCTTACATTATTCTAAATACTATTGTACCAAGGTGGGTAGGTCCAGCAGTTATAATCGTGCTGTGATCGAGCATTTACTTTCTTTTTTTTAGATATTAACAGACGCTAGTGAAAAACGTCAAATTTTCATTTTTTACTACTACTTCTAATACTACTACAGCCTATTTGCGTCCCACTGTTGGGCACATGCCTCCTCTCATCACGAGAGGGTTTGTGCTATAGTCCCCACGCGTGCCCAGTGCGGATTTTCGTTTAGTTAAGTATAAAACCTTTCTCTAGACCGATCGTAAACCCTTAGATCAACAATCAATATTTGACATCATAAAACGAAGGATCGATTTGTTCTGTGTAAAGTCTGCAACTAAAGCTGTGGTCACCAACTACATTGTACCCGCAGCTGCCACGGCAAACAAGTTTCTTGTTGTCACTTCGAAATCCATTACAACTATATTCGTATTTACTTGCGTATAATGGCCCAAGTTCGTCCAATCCCATATTTGAATAGTTTAATGTGGACCCTCTTCAGATCTCGTGTATTCAAACTTGTTCATCAAACTTGCATTGTGATTTGATGCGATGGAATGAAACGGTTGTTTGAAGGGCAATGATGTTTTGTTGGAATATACAAATAATTTAATTGATAATAAACAAGGTCAGTTTGTCAAGGTCAATTACCGCAGTGGCTCAAGTCGAAAGTCTTCGACCAGTGTGTGTTGCCAGTGATGACTTATGGTTTCGAGACGTGGGCGCTTACGATGGGCCTCATAAGAAGGCTCAAAGTCACTCAGAGGGCAATGGAGAGGGCTATGCTCGGGGTTTCTCTGCGTGATAGAATCAGAAATGAGGATATCCGCAGTAGAACTAGGGTCACCGACATAGCCCGAAGAATTGCGAGCCTTAAGTGGCAGTGGGCGGGGCACATTGCTCGCAGGACTGATGGCCGATGGGGCCGGAAAGTTCTCGAGTGGCGCTCGCGAACCGGGAGACGAGCTGTCGGTAGGCCTCCAACAAGACGGAGCGACGACCTCGTGAAGGTCGCGGGAAACCGGTGGAAGCAAGTAGCACAGGACCGGTCTGAGTGGCGAGCCTTGGGGGAGGCCTATGTCCACCAGTGGACGTCTTTCGGCTGAAATGATGATGATGATGATGAAGGTCAGTTTGTGCAAGTGCGCCCGCAGCGTTGCCGAAATTGTGTCTAAAATCTTATGCTCCTGTAAAGTCGATCGCCATGAATTCGTCTCACTAATTCAAAACCAGCTCCGAATTGGATAATTGCTCTTCTTTTGTGTTTATTAGTGTTAAGGCAAGGATTGACTACAGAACAACTTCATAAGTACCTACCGATACCTATAGTATTTCATGAAGGTTACAATATATTTTACCCGATACTAACATTACCTAACCTCGTAAAATTGACTTTACTACCCATACGAACATATTTATAGCAGCTGTACACCATAAATAGCTGATGATCGTAATAGCACACCTCAATAAATAAATTCACCAATAACAATCCATCAAGAACTGTATTTTTCAGTAGGTAATAAATATTTACGACATGCTCATAGGTTCTTACTACTACTACTACAGCCTATTTGCGTCCCACTCCTGGGCACAGGCCTCCTCTCATCATGAGAGGATTTGGGCTATAGTCCCTATGCGGGCCAAGTGCGGATTGGGGACTTCACGACACATCTTTGAATTACTTCGCAGAAGCGTGCAGGTTTCCTCACGATGTTTTCCTTCACCGAAAAGCTCAGTGGTAAATTCAAATTGAATTTCGAGCCGGAATCGAACCCCCGACCCTCTGCATGAGAGGTGGTAGGTCGAACCACTAGGCCACCACGGCACGTCCATAGGTCACAAAGGAAAAAATAACTACACGGTAAAATTTACCTACTCTGAACCACTGAGCGAGCGGTGTACCTATCAGAGTCGTAGCATATAATGGAAGTAAATGGTTTTCTCACTACGGGAAAAGAGCTTTGTATTTGAAAACCGGAAACATACATCATATATCTATGTACAGTGTTTTGAATGAGTATAATGTTTTAAAAGGAAATTCAAAAGAACTTAATATTTTTAACGGACTTTTTTATTTTATACAACTTATCAATCATTTATCGTCGTAATCTTTTTCCTCTTTGTAAAATTAGTCTGGAAGAGATCCCAGTTTAGTGATAACTATTTATTTCCGTAGTTTTTTATATTTTTAGATAGATATTTAATTCAAATTATGGACCACTCCGAAGTTAGTATATAAAATTACATGACGTAGATGAAGCATATTTATAATTTGATCTCTTACAAAACAACCCGTCGACCGGCCAAATAATTTCACACCTCAACCACCCTCAACCCTCGTCATTGGGGTGAAACATCAGAATCGACACGTGACGTCCCGTGTAACCGGCACGTATTCATCGTCACGTATCTGCGGTCGCAATAACGATGGGGATCAGATAAATCTGCCCCCCAGTTAGGACCGGATCAAGGAGGAATTCCGGATAAGATTGTGACTCCACGATCATCGATGCAATTAAGGCCGTTCGGTGACGAGCCCGCTATTTTTATGGTGACGTTGAGAAGTAATTTGAAAAAAGTCAATTTTCTTTTGCTTAAAATGTATTGTCGTTAAGTGAATTGAGTAATACCTACATACGATGTCGTTGATAAAAGGAGGAATATTACGAAGACTTTACTATACTTCCAAAATTAGAAGCAAAGGTACAAGCATCAAAAACAGTATTCTTTAAATTCGTAACCATTTCCAGACTTAGAAATTCGCCAGCTTAAATAACTTTACAACTTTAAACATGACATGGCAGGGAGTAATACCTACATACGATGTCGTTGATAAAAGGAGGAATATTACGAAGACTTTACTATACTTCCAAAATTAGAAGCAAAGGTACAAGCATCAAAAACAGTATTCTTTAAATTCGTAACCATTTACAGACTTAGAAATTCGCCAGCTTAAATAACTTTACAACTTTAAACATGACATGGCAGGGAAAAGTGAAAAAAAAAAAACCGACACAGAATTTGAGAAAAAAATTCAAGACATTTGTTTCGGTAAAATAAAACCTGACGAAGCCACCGTGATTCTTGGACGAGTTTTTATTTTAAGAAATGGAGAGAATTTTCAAAGGGGTAGCGTCTATGAGTTCAATTATTAGTTTTACTTATAGGAATTCTTAAGTGAATAATTACCAATTGAAAAAGTAACTCGTGACTGGTTTGAACTCAGTGATAATTAAGTAAATCAATTTGTTAAAAATAATACGTTAATTTATAATGATAATAAAATATTTTCTATTCGATAGTCAGTCAGTATAATCTATAGGTAGTTTTCCTCTAAAGTGCACTAAAATGCAGTTCAAAGGAGAAAATAAACATGTTAGTCACTACTCAACTACGTTCTGCTAGCTAGACCATAATCCGCACTCAGCGCTTGCTTTGATGTTAATTAACTTGGGGAAACTCAGACTAATTAATTTTTGAATAAACGTAGTATTATTTCCCATTTCTTCTTTCTCATTAAAAGACAGACGGTGTAGCGGTAGCACTTATAAAAATACATTTTGAATAGGTTGTTTCCACCCTCTCGTGATGAGAGGAGGCCTGTGCCCAGCAGTGGGACGCAAATAGGCTGTAGTAGTAGTAGTAGTAGTAGGTTGTTTCCACAGGGCTGACATTGTCGCTCAGCGACAAAAGCCTTTTTTCTCAATAAAGAATTAAAAAAAAATAGGTTGTTTGGTCACACAATGCTTGTTCTTATTTCCCATGCGTGTTATCATATAAAAAACAATTGTCGTGCTCCAGTCTGGATAAAACTAGAGAACTACTAGGACGATTTAGCTGATTATTTTTTGTAGGGTCTATCAGTGTACCGGTAAGGTTTGTATTTATGTAGTTGCAACCGTAACTAAAACCGAGGCGGGCATGTAGTAAATTTATATAAATTAAATCACCAATAAATAACACCGCATTTTAAAGTATTACATAAGTATTATTTTAATTTAAGCACTTTATGCTCCGGCATCAGCGGAATTCTGTTTCAGCCTGGAGTCAGAGCAAATTGAATTGCGCTCCCACCGACAACTGAGTTAAAAAATCGTTAAGCTATTTTAGCATATTTCTGTAATGCAGTTATAGTTATTTTATTAATCCAAAGGAAGGGTGTGGCAAAGTATAAGTGTGGTAAATTTATAGGGGTGAGTGGGGAGACGCAAGATGTCATGACTCCGGACCATCAAGGAGTCCATCAACAATCTTGACAAAAAAGATGACTGCCAACATTCAGTAAATGGAGGCTCTTCATATCACTAAAAGAAGAAGAAAAAGAAATACTAAAGGTTCTAAAGACTTGTATTTTAATGTAAGACTTTCGCATTGAGTAGCCTGTAGTGAGCATCTTTCAGCTGAAAATGATGAGTATTAGATATATGAGGGCTTTTGCGTATGAGTTCGCCGCTAAAGAAACTTGTATTGCGTGAGTTTCAATGTTGCGAATATACCTAACAAATGTGTTATATTTTTTATAATGATAAAAAAACTTATATAAAAAGCAACGGTGTATCCACACAGTCATAAAAATGTTTGAGCTTTTCCTCGGTGATTAAGTTTGCAAAAGGCTTTTGCGGAAGCTCAAATAAAATCTCGGTAGATAATGGATCTCGGAGGATGATCCAATTCCAAGCGTCGTAATAGAGTTTTAATGGAAGTTCCACTTTTGTAGTTGAAAAAATGTCACAAGGTAAAAGCTCGATAATTTCACGCGTGTGGTTTGTAACTACAATTTTGTAATAGAATTGACTTAAATCATAGAAAAATGGAGAAAAGCTAGAATAATCTTTAATTTTAGTACAAAAATAAAATTAACATTTATTTTTCTTCATCATGTGCTGCGTCTCCGGTTAGCAATAGTAAAATTGACAGGTATTTTGGAAGACAACCATTTCAATTATGCTAAGAAAGGTTAAAATGGAAAAATAGTAAAAATTTTGGGTGTACGAAGAATTATTTTTATTTCTTATGTCCTTCATTAAAATGAGAAATTAATCTTCATTGTTGCTTAGCAGAGTGTAGTAGCTGTATGATCCCTTAAGAATCTGAAATATACAATAAACATCACATACTTAGTACGTAAAACAGTAGTAGTAGTAGTATCGGAATGGCGACTTATGGAGAGCGTAAAAATGTTGAACGTCAGGGGGTAACAAGATACGTCAAGATTACTGGGACGTGGAAAATGACAGTAGCACAAGAAATAATAAGTAATGCCATTTAAGAAGATCTTCACATAGCGGCTTGTGTGGGCACGGGTGGAAGAGATAAAGAGAGAGAGAGATAGGGAGAGCGAGAGAGCAAAAGTGGTGTCGGTGAGTGTAGTGAGTGAAATAGGTACCACGACGAAAGTGGCGATGCCTTGCGGGGTGAGTCAGATAGATACCGCAACGAAAGTGGCGAAGGGGAGCGTAGGTAAGTGAAATAGATACCAAAATGAAAGTGGCGACGGTGACGGTGAGCGTCGTAATTGAAATAGCTACCGCAACTAAAGTGGCGAAGGTGAACGTAGTAAGTGGAATAGATACCAAAACAAAAGTGGCGACGGTGAGCATAGTAAGTGAATCAGATATCGCAACAAAAGCGGCGATGTCTGGCGCTGTGAGCGTAGTAAGTGAAATAGATACCGAAACGAAAGTGGCGACGGTGAGCATAGTAAGTGAATCAGATACCGCAACAAAAGCGGCAACGTCTGGCGCTGTGAGTGAAATAGATACCGCAACGAAAGTGTCGACGGTGAGCGTAGTAAGTGAAATAGATACCGAAACGAAAGTGGCGACGGTGAGCATAGTAAGTGAATCAGATACCGCGACAAAAGTGACGACGTCTGGCGCAGTGAGTGAAATAGTTACCACAACGAAAGTGGCGACGGTGAGCGTAGTGAGTGAAATAGATACCGCAACGAAAATGTCGACGGTGAGCGTAGTAAGTGAAATAGATACCGAAACGAAAGTGGCGACGGTGAGCATAGCAAGTGAAATAGTTACCACAACGAAAGTGGCGACGGTGAGCATAGTGAGTGAAATAGATACCGCATCGAAAAAGGCGACGTCTGGCGCAGTGAGTGAAATAGATACCGCATCGAAAAAGGCGACGTCTGGCGCAGTGAGTGAAATAGATACCGCATCGAAAGTGGCGACGTCTGGCGCAGTGAGTGAAATAGATACCGCATCGAAAGTGGCGACGTCTGGCGCAGTGAGTGAAATAGATACCGCATCGAAAGTGGCGACGTCTGGCGCAGTGAGTCAAATAGATACCGCATCGAAAGTGGCGATGTCTGGCGCAGTCAGCGAAATAGATACCGCATCGAAAGTGGCGACGTCTGGCGCAGTGAGTGAAATAGATACCGCATCGAAAGTGGCGACGTCTGGCGCAGTGAGTGAAATAGATACCGCATCGAAAGTGGCGACGTCTGGCGCAGTGAATGAAATAGATACCGCATTGAAAGTGGCGACGTCTGGCGCAGTGAGTGAAATAGCTACCGCAACAAAAGTGGCGACGTCTGGTGCAGTGAGTGAAATAGATACCGCATCGAAAGTGGCGACGACGTCTGGCGCAGTGAGTGAAATAGATACCGCATCGAAAGTGGCGACGTCTGGCGCAGTGAGTGAAATAGTTACCGCAACGAATGTGGGGACGGTGAGCGTTGTAAAGGGCCCGGCAGCGAACAGCACGGTCTGGCGCAGTTGGCCGGCCAGCAGCAGTGCGCAGCGGCGCGGGCGCACGCCGTGGCGCCACCACTCGCTCTCGTACACCCCGCGGTCCACTTGCTGACTCTTTAGGGAGAAAAAAATCGACAAACAGCCGGACGGCCCATTTACTGGCAAGAGGTCATGACTCATGAACAGTCAAACTGTATTCCAGCTTTGTGGAACAAATTTTATAAATTTACTTAATTAAATTTAATAATGAATAAGTTATTTCAAAAAGGCAAACGTATGAAATACCATTATGTTCTCACGTCGAATCTATACTTTATATTATAAATGCATAAGCAGCGCTGTCAGTCTGTTTACCTCTGATCGAAGAACATAAAATTTGGTATGGACATAGAGTCTCTGGGAAGGACGAACTAGCGACCATATTAAGCTAGCATAGTTAATTGCTGTTTTGTTGATTAATGGCATCGCTTCACCTAATTAAATAACTATTTCAAAGAACTCTCGTGCGGTAAATACTGTTTCTGTCTGTTCAGGCCAAAGCCGGAACGTTCAATCTTATGATTTCACGAAGATTAGCTATTGCTCTTCAAAAGCGCTAAGCGCTCCAATTAGTCAATTTGCTAATTATTTTACTTGCATACCTGCCTAGTGACTCGCATTACCGCCTTCATGAAATCAGCACGATCTATCTTTGTTTTATTTTATTTTATTAAAGTCATGTTCGTACATTTTGACTGGAAAGCTCCTTTATGTCCGCGAAGACACTCTCACATACCTACCATAATAAAGACTTTAGTGCCGTGCCAGCAATACAGAAATAGCTGCGCAATGAGCGCCACCAGATACTCGGCAACCCAAATGCGCTGCATTGTTGTCGTGCGCTCCTGAAAGGTATGTGGTTATTACTTGCAGGTTACAGTACAGTTAATGGAATTCATATTTGCACACATTTTTACCCTGTTCTGTTGTCCTAAAAGTAGGAGATACCTAAGGAATATACCCTCATCTGTTATTTGAGAACAACCCAGGTTTCTACTACTACTACTACCACAGCCTATTTGCGTCCCACTGCTGGGCACAGGCCTCTTCTCATCACGAGAGGGTTTGGGCTATAGCCCCCACGCGGGTGCAGTGCGGATTAGGGACTTCACACCTTTGAATTACTTCGCAGATGCATGCAGGGTTCCTCACGATGTTTTCCTTCACCGAAAAGCTCAGTGGTAAATTAAAATTGTATTTGGCACCGGAATCGAAGCCTCAACCCTCTGCACGAGAGGCGGTAGGTCGAACCACTAGGCCACCACGGCTTAAATTATAAATAAAAAGATAACTAGCTAAATATGAGTAATTACGTGTGTGTTATATAAAACAGTCGTCCTTTTTTAATTAACTTTATTCTTTGATTATTTGCTATGGTCGCGGGTAGTTTAAAAAGTCAAGCTAAGTAGGTAAATTATAAAAATGATTGCCACTTACGTTTGTCAGCAGAGACGCGCTTGCGCAGATCATAAGAGAACAGATCACGACATACAAGAACATCACAGGTGACATTAAAGAGTTGAAAATTTTTGAATATCTGAAAATAAAATCTAAATTACTTATCTTTGCATTGTGTTAAAACTTAAGATTTAAAATGAATATATTACTTTATCAACGACAGATGATGCAGATGGCATTTCTTGATCCTTTCCATTGCTTCAGAATGTTCAATGAGCTGCTGACCTTCGCCAAACGATCTCTTACAGTTAGCTACAAGTAGCTCAAGTTGGCCGCAGAAAAATGACATTAAGGCAACTGCATTTGTGTCATAAGTAGCAACGACACCTCCACCGTAAAAACAAATAATCGAATGTTCTAGAATCACCACCCAGTAGCCGACTCCTCTCGTTCTGTCAAAAGGCACCCATGAGCTCATGATTTCTGGATACGGTAAGGTTCCATTTTTCATAAGATCACGATTTGCCGATGAAATGTAAGCTCCTAAAGGTGCTAAGATCACAGTGAAGACAGTAGCAGTAACGAGGCTCCAATAGAAGTAAGTTACACTTCTCGAGTAATTTATATACTTCCCAATGATAGCCTGAGTGGTTTTGTCCTTTTCCTCCAACTGTCTCTTCTCTAATGCTGATACAAAGTGTATAACCTCCCGCCAATACTGTTGCCAGCAGACGAAAGTTCCTGCTTTGACGACGCAAACAGAACTAAGCATCGATATCGAAAGATTGCGTAAAGCAGATTCAAGATCATCTCTTATCAGCCATAGTTCGACGTACTGACTCAGTACAAACAGTATTGCAGCGAGGTGAATCAAATTGTAAATTATACGGCTGGAACCGGGGTTGGGTTGCCACATTCCCCAGCTCTGAAGACCCCAAAGGGTCGGCCCGAGCAATGGGTGGTCGGGATCCTCTAAATTGAATAGAAGCTTTTTCAGCAGCATTCTTCTCACGCCTGCTGTGTGATGTATTCGAACGGTTTTTTCGGATTGATTCCAATACGTGATACAAATCAAATTTAGTTTGATTGTTGTGTAACACATGGAAGTGCACGTGAGTTCGGTTGGGAATAAACACGAACGATTTTAAGTTATTTTATAAAGAGGATAATAAATAAAGTTGCTGTTAATAAACGTTAATGTAGTTTTCATCATCTATACGTAACGAATTATACTCTAAAGTGTGATATTATTAAATAGGTATCACAGTGAAATTACTTACAACAAGAAGAACAACAACTCAACATTATGATAGTAGAGTTCCAAACCCATCATTTTCTGTAACTAGGGGGGTGGAGAGTTGTCGTACTCTGTCACAGAAAATGACATATTGCGTCACTTTTTTAATCAAACTTAGAATATAAAACTGTATTTTTTTAAAACGTGTAATTTGAATTGAATGTTATGAATACCAATTTCCCAAGACATATCTTACGAAACACACAATTTGTAAAAAAAAATATCGTTAAGTATTGTTATTCAACTTTTTTCGTAAATAAATCACAAAGCATTTCAGAGGTCAATATTCATTACTTTTTTTCTTAAATATTAAACTTTAAACTATAGCTAATCGTCTATATTTTATTAATAGGTACAGGTCTCGGAACGGCTCTAAAGATTTGTATTTGGTGTAAACGGGGACGAAAAAAATGATCTAGCTTGGTTTCGCGTCTGAGAAGACTGATTTAGTAACGTCTCCCGAAAAAAGCCCGGTGAGAAGACTGATTTAGTAATGCCTCCCGAAAAAGGAACTAATCATTAAACATAAATAATATCCGTTATTTATTCTTCTTGAATTTGTGTAAGAAGAGTGAAAAAGCTATAAGATCCTTTGATCACCTGTAAAAAAAAAACAATAGGTAGGTAATATTTTTCCGCAGAAAGAGTCAATATGTAATTCATCATCATCGTATCAACCAAAAAACGTCAACTATGTCCACAGTTCTCAGTTCACAGTTCAGTTATGTTCATAGCACAGGGCGGACACGGCCTATAAAAGCACGATTTCGACAATGGATTTCGAACAAAATTCGAATGAAGTGACAATAGTTGCGTGCGAGGACATCTGTTCACTTGTAAATGTGTGTATACTACTACGCGGGCCAATGATTCACTTACCATCTCCGGATGACGGTGACAAATGACGGTAAGGCGAGATGGACACATTGCGCGCGGGCTAGATTTAGGTGGGTGATTCAGTGGCCATTCTGTACTGTACATTCTGAAATTTTGAAAAAAGGCCTTCTGCTTGAGTTTGTTGCGGCGCTTCTTCTCAAGCAATGGGTCTAGGAAGCGCTGGTAAATTCTTTTTCTGACGTGTAAAAGTGCCCCTATGTGGCCAATTTGCTGAATAAATGATTGAATTGAATTGAATATGGACGGTTGATTTTTGACATTTATTCCATAGAGAATCTGTCAAATTTTAACGGTCCGTAGGCAAAACTAGGCGTTGTTTGGACATAAGAACCGGGCGCTAGTGGTTAAAAAAATTAGGAACACATTTTATGTTCACTATATTCCTGGAGGAAAATCGCTGTTCTCAAGTCGGTCTCGAACATTCTTTTTCTGACGTGTAAAAGTGCCCCTATGTGTCCAATTTGCTGAATAAATGATTTAATTCTGAATGTTGAATTTTGAATTAGTCTCTGTTGACGCTGTTTTTGAAGATTTTGGGCCGAAAGTTACTCTTATGATTTAATTAAGTATGTCATCTTTAATAACGTTATAATATATTATTATATCGTATTATTCTACGGTTTACACAATGCGAAAAACCTGCATTACAATATTAAAAATGAATATACAGTCGGAGAGGCCTTGCTAAATACTTGTAAAGTTGATATTGTTAAACTTTCCTTATAAACAGTTCATGAATTTTCACAAAACTCTCATTGAATTACCGTTTCATAAAACAGGGATGTCTTGAATTTGGGAGTCAAACGATAGACACGTAGCTCTCATTCTTATTCATTCGACTTACCTAACACAACAAGGGTTTTCGGGGCAGGTAAGCCCGTGGCAATTTTGCCACAAAACAAGGGTATTTTAAAACAGGTAGGCAATTTAAAAAGACATGTATACCTACGTCTTTACTTTTGACAATGAAATCCTTGAAAAAGTTGGTTTAGGCGCCACCTGCACTAAGCCGCCAATCTAAGGTTTTAACTCATGATTAATAAAATCAATTTATTATAAGTTCTCACAAGTCGACCTCATAACGGTTTTGAGAACAAAAAAAAATTGTACGTAAAGTACTAACTTGAAGATTTCTTCTTATCCTCTTTAGAATAATCCTGGTTCCTAAATTCCTAACTAAGCCAGATCGAATCGTATTCACAGTACTAATAAAAAGGTAAGATCCTAGAGATTTCTTTTCTCTCTCGCTTCTGTCTTAACAGATTGGTAATTTTTGATTAAAATGATTAGATTTGTAATGCCGCCATCAAAAACCAAGGTCGAGCTGCGTTATTTAATTATTTTAGCAAATAGTACCTACATAAAAATGTAATGCGAATACATATCTAGAATTACTTAGTTTTTGTAGTAAATATCGATTCGTGAAAAAAAAAATGTACCAGGATTACTTAAATAATGAAAAAAAAAACAGAATTATAAATTCAAATTCAACAAAAACGTCAAACACGTACAAATCCGGAACCGTATTGCTAACATGCCTCTATCTTTGCACAAGGTTAGCCATACTTATCTTTCACTTTCCATCAGGTGATATTGTGGTCTAAAGCTGGAACTTCATTGCAGAACACGGTCCAGATACGCCACGTGGGTACACAAACGCTTTGTATCAAAATATGGGTGGATACTTCCACAGCAGCGCACGGCCTGTAGCGCGCGGACAAATACAATGAAGCCACATTAAGCGTGTGCATGCGTAATATACCTATTGACCGTGTTTTCCGGCCTTATGTTCAACCCATAACGACCGCAAATGCAAAATACATTAGGTATATTTTTATTTTAGCCTTCAATGCCTCTCTGAAAATTGAATCTGGCAGAATGAGAGTGCCATAATGTATTGTGTCTTTTATTTTGTGTGGATTTTACACAATAAACAAACTAACACCGTGTAAATATTTATAAAAACTATGTCAGAACCGCTCTGAAGATTTGGACAAGTATAGTGAGTAGTAAGGTGTGAAAAAACGATGTTACTAGACCAAGCTGAGAGACCTGAGGCAAATGAGTCATTGCCTCCTGCAGGTGGTGGAGCGCGGCCCTGCAGCGCCTTGCTCGAGCGGCTCAACGAGCTACACGATGATCCGACGTTTTGACATTGGAAATGTCTAGTTTCGTTCGCTCCAGTATCTGTGGCAACTAATTTTTTGTACGTAGGTGGTAAACGTACCTGCAGAAAATTCTGCCCCCATGTCAATTCAGATCACTGAATACTCTTACTCATAATCTCCTAGATGCAGTACTAAAACTAAAACTAAAACTAAAACTTGAAACGCTATTTTATCCCTTAAACTCGAGAACACTAAGGGATTAGGCGGGATTCCTGCAAATAGCCCCGTTGAATAATGCATGGCCGACGTTGGGCAAAGCCGCACGCGACGGGGATTACGCACATGGTTTTTTGTTTTTAAAATTTTCGTCCTGCGAATCACAGCGTTAATTGGACTGCAAAGGCACGTTTTCAGACACGGGACACGGCTGCTATATCAATTGCAAGCAAAATTACTTTAGCTTTGGAATCATTGACCTATAATAATATATGGACGAACAGTGCCTAACAGAATATGTCAAATTATATGGAGCAAACTGGCATAACAAAATACGTTCCAATATGCTAATAAGGCCTCTTTATAGTATGAATCAAGATAAATATTTAGGCTTAAGTATCAAATTTACTGAGCGCCGATCGGATGCCCGAGATGTTCGGGCACCCGTTTTGACGGGCCATTTTTCTCCAACTGATTGTGAATTCTTACTTTTAATAGATCAAATGTTTGGAATACATAATTAAGACCATCATAAAAGTACCTACTTCTTGTTTTCAGTGGTTTTCGGAATAATGTCTTAAAACATTGGTAATACTTTTATAATATCGTGAAATACTCGCACAAAACACAAAACTCTATCGATTAGACTATAGGTACGAGTATAATGTCTTAAAACATTGGTAATGCTTTTATAATATCGTGAAATACTCGCACAAAACACAAAACTCTATCGATTAGACTATAGGTACGAGTATAATGTCTTAAAATATTGGTAATGCTTTTATAATATCGTGAAATACTCGCACAAAACACAAAACTCTATCGATTAGACTATAGGTACGAGTATAATAAAGGTCAGCACGGCGATCTAGTTTTGATTTGTACAAAAAAATAGAATAGAATAGAATATTTTATTAAACAAAAATACACAGTTACAAGATATAGAAATATCCGGTGGATCCCAAACTAGGCTGAGCCTGTATCTAGGGGCCCACAGCGAGTAAAAGGGGGCCACAGCGAGAGCAAAAAGCGAGTTAAACTCGCGTAGAGAGGGTTCGGACCCTTGATTATTTTCAATGACGTTATTTTCAAACCATTTCACAGGATAAGCTCTTTTATATGATAGATTTCAAATACCATGGAATTCTTAATATTTTTCCTGTAATCCTTTAGGTCAATAACTATCCTTCGTATTTTTTCCAAAATTTTAGGTCCAGTGGTTTCGGAGATAAGTAAGGGATGGTCATTTTTCACCTATTTTCTTAAATAACTCGGAAAGTATTGACCAAAAAATAAATAAAATATATATATTTGAGATCCTTATCAGAAGTACTTTCATTTGATCAGTCACACGATATAGTTTGAAAAACTTCACTAATATTTTTTAAAATTCAGCCCCCAAAAATTGGGTTTAAGTTTAAAATTCATTTATTTTAGTTACACGTCCGTCTTTGGGTCACAAACTTACATATACGTACCAAATTTCAACTTAATAGGTCCAGTAGTTTCGGAGAAAATCGACTGTGACAGACGGACGGACATACACACGATTGATCCTATAAGGGTTCCGTTTTTACCTCTTGAGGTTCGGAACCCTAATATATGACCTGACCTGGTTATGGCTTAGATGTATTTTTTTTAATCAAGATTCTGTGATCAATACCCTCTACTTGCCACGCGACGACGAGTCGTTCCATGCTAAAAATGAGTTTTACAATATTGCAAATTCCGTCTAAATGGCCGTTTCTGAGATACCTAGTTATAAACTCTATCAAATATACCTGTCACTCATACGAAGTATCAGATTAAGTTACTTGTTCCATGTGTAAATTGGTCTTAAGCTATCGAAATTTTTGTACTTACTTTCACTTGGCGTAAATTGACACTACGATTGTCATCATTTCACAATCATCATCATCATCATCATTTCAGCCGAAAGACGTCCACTGCTGGATATAGCCCCCCCCCCCCCCCAAGGCTCGCCACTCAGACCAGTCCTGTGCTAACTTGCTTCTACCAGTTTCCCGCGACCTTCACGAGGTTGTTGTTTCCTTCATTTCACAGTGGAAGTAGTGAATACATCAGTACTGTCTGCTAGCTCCGTGTACACAACATACTCGTAGCATGACGTGTCATGGTAGAAACTCGTTAGCAATAAATCAAGTCTCTAGAATTTTTCGCATCAACCAAAATAATCTTCTACGGAAAATGTCCACAGAAAACTCCATGGGGAATATTCGTATAGTGTACACATCAGATGCAGTTATTTCCCCTTGCATTCATTTAATATACGGAAAATTCTTTAATAAAATATACAGGATAGTGATTAACACAGGACCGGCCTGAGTGGCGAGCCTTGGGGGAGGCCTATGTTCAGCAGTAGACGTCTTTTGGCTGACATGATGATGATAAAGAATCGGTGCCGGCTTTTTCAGTTTTTGTTTACAGTTTTTGAATTTCATTAGAGTCTCTAATAGACCAACAAAAAGAATTACTAAAGTTTAGGAAACTTTTCGTTTGCAGACCTACACCAAAGGCTTTCAAGAGCTTAAGCAACGGGCTCACCACAACTAATTACCGTTATTTAGTTTCTAAGTTCAGTTAAATCTCACCCTCCATTTCGAATGCCACCTTGGGGCGTTCAACCCTTGAAGTTCTATCTATATTCTAATTCTCTAAAGCACACGCACATTCTCTCTTTAAAACGATTGTAAGATAAATATACCTTTATTCCATGGGTGTACACATAGCTATAGAGTAAGATAGCTAATATAGCTATGCGGCGGTAAAATGTCGGCTTCACCAGAACCGTTAAAAGGAGTTTAACGCATTTCCGTGCAGGCAAGTCTGAAGGCTTTGTTTCGGCTGATGTGGCGCTCTCTAGCGCCTCTTAGTTGAAGGCCAAGAAACTCCTAGCTGCTTCGCATAACCCTTCAAAATAGCCAAGGAAAATATAACCCTAAGTGCGGTCTTAAAGGTTGGAAATAAGCTAGCAAGGTTGGTAGAAAATCATTTTACTACCTACACTATAGAAAAAAGAAACGAAGTACAGGCGTTTTTGAGGGTCGACACTTTAAAATTGCAGCGTCCCTCAATTTTAGGAATATTTTTGTTTCAATTATTTTTAGGTTTGATTCGTTAGAAATTACGAACCATACAAGGAACAAGTTTACGTAACAGACAAACTACCTATGTTAACGAAAATCATGGGCGATTTTCATTTCTGTCTGCATCGATTTTAAAATATTAAGTCACGAATGACCGATGTCTACAACATTTTCTGTTACATTGGTGACTTAAAAGTTAATTACATACTTATTTATTGCTATTATAGCGGTGACAGTATAGTTCCAATAATATTTATCATACCCGCTGTTCATTAAAAAATAAATGACAGCCATATGAAACAACTTCGTAAAATAGTAATTTTCAACTCCATTATCTCCTTTATAACAATATCGGCTTTAGCAATTAACTCAGATACACCGGTCCATCCCTGGACGGCAGTTACACAGTTACTCCGGAATAAATTCAGATGTATGGATTATTCGAAATATAAATATGTTTAACTAGATTAATACAATTTACGCTGAAGATATCGTTAACACGTCATTTACATTACGTTCTTTGATAGACCTATTTAAAGCAATCTATGTATGACTCGAGACAGAAATATTCGTGCTATACTTACTCGCAAACTGAGCCAAAGCGTGACAAAATGATGTGAAATTTAATTATTTCATTATTTAACTGATGAGAAATTATACTTCTGATATGGTTTATCTTTTAATATCCGTATTTTAGATAACTTCGAAAGTATGAAGAAAAATCTTCGTGCTCATCATAGGTAAAATGTTTGCGCCTAGCGGGATGCGAAGCCCAACCTTTTCGGTACAGTAAGTAAACGCACCAACCGAGCCAATATTATGTCCGTCGACATAATTTGAACAAGATTTTCGCTAGAGTGTGAGAGGCAGCTTCCATGAACCCTTCCTCGTCTTACAGCCCAGCATGTAACACGATTAACGCTACAATAATTCAGTGCTCGGTCATTAATTCGCCGTAACCAGATAGTTGCAGAATATAAATTGTCTTTGTACAGTCGAGGTTACCAATATGTGTCTGTTGGTGACCGACCTCTTCTTTACATTGTATTTTATACCTTTTTATTTTACTTGTTTTTGATTGATTTATGGTTTCGACAGTTGCCTTAGTTACGTGGATACGCGAGGTCCTGTTAATCTTATTATATTTAAATTCTCTAATACTTGTCTTCATTTTAACACAAAAACATTATAATCATACAGTCCACTCCGCTCCGCTACAGTGTCTATTTTTGGACTAAAGACAGCGGAATATAAGATGCAAAAGTGAATACCTATAGATGTTAGTGAACTCTGCTATAGATTTTTCTTCATTATTGCATATTTACCTATTGGTAACAACATACACATACATAAAACGACTTATCTTTCCCACTGAGAGAAGAGTAAATATGTACCTAGAAAATACTGGAACACAATAGATAGGTTCCGTTTGTCTTATTATAATTATAGGATCAAGCAAAACGTTTTGACGCTATTTTACCCACAGAATTAGCTATCGATTCGATTTATTTTTCATATAAGTAGGTTGTGTAGAATATAAAACTGTATTTCTTTTAAAACGTGTAATTTAAATTTCTATGATTAATACACCAAGACATATTTTATGAAACACTATTTGATATATTTTTTTATCAATATTGTTATTCGATATTTTTTCGGAAATAAATGACGATGTATTGCAGAAGCCGATATTCATTACTTTAATCTCCATTGTTTATTATTCTTGTTTTTGTGTCAGAAGAGTGAAAAAGCTATAAGATCCTTTGATTACCTGTAAAAAAAACAATAGCGAAAAGGCGTTAATATGCCATCATTATCATCGTATCAGCCAAAAAACGCCAACTCCTGGATAAAGGTTTCCCACTTTCACCTTCCACAATCGATACAATCATCATCATGTAGGCTGACAGACGTCCACTCCTGGACATGATCCTACCAAATCTCGCCAGTTAGACTAGTCTTGTGCCACTTGCATCCACCGTATTCCTGCGATCTTACCACATCATTCTTGTTGAAGGCCTACCGGGTGGTGGTGGGCGAACGCCATTCGAGAACTTTCTGATGTCATTGAGTAATGTGCCCCGCCCACTGCCACTTATTTGTTCGTAATTCACCGGGCTAGTCGGTGAATTTAGTTCTACTGCTGATATCGTCATTTCTGATTCCATCAAGCAAAGAAACCCTGTGCCCTTCTCCAAGATACAATATAATTACTAAAATACCTGTCGACTTAAGTTGCACTACACATAATTTACCTCTATAAAGGTGGGCACACACAGCGTGGTAAACGGCCCAGCGTTGTAAGCGAGCACGTGTGTCAGCTTTCCGCTGAGCATGGCGACTTGCTTGCGCATACGCACATCGGCGCGCCACCAATCGCTCTCATACACACTTCGGTCAACTCGCAGACTCTGAAATAAACTAACTCTAAATAAGCAGAATTAGTATCATCGATAAATTGTCCACAGGGTCGGTACATAGGTGACGGTGGCCTCCTACCATCAGGTAGGCTTGTTTGCCACTCACTAAGCGGTATATTTTTTTTTTCGTCGGCAGTCTTCCTGGAGAACTAAGTGTCGTTCATCTCAATTCGACTGCCTAAAAGAAATTTATAATATATTTTTATATATTTTCTTCTAAGAGAAAGAATGTGGTTTAATAATAATAATAATATCCTGGGACAGTGTGAGAAAAAGTATTTATATAGCTAGTGTAAATAGGAGGTGTTGGAAGAGGAAGACCGAGGCGAATGTTCTTGGATCAAATTCAAGACATTCTAACTAAAGGCCACGTCAGAAATACTTTAAACCAACGAGCATGTACCTATGCGGCACGGAATGAAAGTTGAATAAGCGACAGAGGTATGAGGAATCGTAAGAGATGAAGAAAAACAAACTAGATTGGTAGGCGGTGCTCTGTACTAAGATGTGCAGAAGAAGCAAACACAAAAAGTAAAAAACATACTTAAATATATATACATAAACTGACATATAAATAGATAACAGCCAAATAAATTAAAATATGTAATCCATTATCCAAGAAAAGTAAAGCAGTATATATCAGACAAATGACAAATAAATGCTCCTCATAGCCTATCTGCATCATAGCCATACCTAAATTAAATGCAACTTCTGTTGTCCTGAATTAATCTGATTTTGTTTTAAATAATAATTCAGCCTAGGTCCCAGATATATCAGACTTACATGTATATACGTGCTACGAGACGTATTAAGCATATACAATTTAAAGAAAACTTTGAAACGTATTTGTCCCCGTGTTTTTTTTTCTATTTATTAGGGTATAAAAATAGTTACAACAGTTGATTAGGTACTAAACATAAATTTCTCTTATTGCGTACCTAGTAAAGATTTATAGTGTAACCAGCAAAGGTAAGCCACATGTGTTTCAACAACTATAACTTTTGACCTACTGAACGAGCACGTTTCATTCTCTTCGATCATCCCACATCTTTTGACAGCTTTAATGCCCATTTTACGAGACGTTCCTTTAGATTATAAATCTGCACATTGGCATCATGTTTTCTGTAAACATACCAAACATTTCTTACCTCGACGACAACTTCGTTGCCGTGCCAGCAATACAGAAAGAGCTGGGAGATGAGAGCCGTTGTGTATTGGAGAACCCATATTTTCTGCGCCGCCGTCGCTTCGCCCTAAATGTTAAAAAAATAATAGGTTAAATAGTACTTATTTTTAAAAACGCTTTAACTTTTCTATGGCCGTCTCCGAGCTCCATTATCAGCGGTGGTTTTGCGTTTGGCCATCCGTTTGCGATACGGAAGACGTCCAGTCGTTTTTTTTATACGAAATTGAATCTTAACTCGTTTTGAAAACTATCGGTCGTCTTCCGCATCGCAAACGGATGGCCAAACGCAATCCATACTAATAAATGTGAAAGTGTGTTTGTTAGTTTGTCCTTCCTTCACGTCACAACGAGTGGACCGATAAGGATTTTGCATTTGCGAATAACTTTTTTTTGGCTGCGTTTAGAGTGCTGGACGCAAATGCCACCGGCTTCTCCACGCCGTCAGATTCGATTTCTGATAAAATAGCTCCTAGACCGTGAGGCGACGCGTATAATCATCGCGTTCGGGTTAAAATGACCCAGAAGTAGATCGGAGGCTAAATGCTTTTTAAATTTCATTAAACGCATTTTCGTGCTCGAGCTCCCAACTCCATTTAGTTCCCATTTGTAAAAGATTATATAAAGGGCGAAATTGCGCTAATAATTAATTAAACCCAAAAAGGACTGCAAACTACTCACATCCTTGGCTGTCGGTGCATTCAGAATGGCTTCAACCTTTTTTGGTGACTTTTTTAAGCCTTCTTTATTAAGCCGAAAAAAGTTATTCGCAAATGGAAAAGGAGGCAACTGCCATCGTATTTGTGGTGCGTAGATTTCACCAATATCATTATGGCAGGTCGGTTCCCTTTGTATTACGCACAGACCACAAGCCCTTAATATCAATTTTCGGTCCTTATCGTGGAATTCCTGAGGTGTCGGCAAACAGGTTACAGCGCTATGCGATGTTTTTTAGTGCGTATAACTATACAATAGAATATATACGCAGAGCTGATAACAGCGCCGACTACCTGTCCCGCGCGAGCCTGCCCGCGCCGGCCGCGGCGGCCCACGAGGCCAGAGCCTCGGCAGAGCTCCTTGATGATCGAGCCTCATACGTTAATTTTGTAGTTGACGATACCTTACCAGTCACACTTAAATAATTACGCGAGGAAATAAGTGAGGATTCGGTATTGCGTCAAGTCACCCAGTTTATTCAAGTGGGATGGCCGAATAAAGTTGCAGATACAAATTTACGCCCCTACTTTTTATGTAGGAATCAAATATCTTGTGAAAATGGGTGCATTCTGCGAGGTTACAAGGTAATAATACCCCCGGCATTACAAGATAGAATTTTATCAGAGTTGCACAAGTCACATTTAGGAATCGTTAAATGTAAAGCAGAAGCGAGAAGTAGATTTTGGTTCCCTGGCATAGACAGGGTCATTGAAAGTATTATTTATTAGTAACTGTGGTATATGCTCGCAGCTTCGCCCTTCGCCTGGCCGTGCACCTCTAGCGGTGTGGCCATACCCGCCCCAACCATTCTATAGAGTACATATCGATTTCCTGGGTCCATTCAATAATCAAACATATTTAATAGTTGTTGAAGCGTACTCTAAGTGGGTTGAAGTATATAGCATGCATTGCATGTCATCAAAGGCAGTTATAACAAAATTAACAGACTTTATGTCCAGGTTTGGTCTAATTCACACGTTGGTCAGTGACAACGCCACATGTTTTTTATCGGGCGATTTTAATCAATTTTGTGCGGTTAACGGTATATCGCACGTGACGTCTTCCGCCTACCACCGGTCAGCAACGGACAGGTGGAGAGCTATGTAAAAGTGGTAAAAAGAGGTATCGAGTCTTGTTAATGAGCAGTAATAATTTAAAAGACACCAATTTAAGTCTGCTTAAATTTCTTTTTGACTACCGGAACTCTATTCACTCCACTACGGGCTGTTCGCCTGCCCAGCTGGTGTTCGGCCGGAAGCTTCGTTCGCGCTTGGACTTGATCAGTGCTCCCGCGCCGGCGTCCTCACCTGACACACTCAGTAAATTTGTTAAACATAAGCAGTGTTTGAGACTAAAGCATATGGTGGCAAAATAAGCAATGTTTCACAGTAGGGGACAAAGTTATGGTTAATAGTTATTTGTGCAACAAGAGAGCAAAATTGTTTTTTGCTTCGAGTACCATGTTTGAGTCCTGAGCTAGCGAAAGATTCTATAGTTGAATCACGAGCGTCTAGCGAGTGATTCTAGTTTAGAATCTTGAGCTTAGCGAAGGACTCAAAGGCATGAGAAGTAAAAGAAATTGCTCTCGAGTAGCACATACAATTTTTCACCTCAGTAGCGAGAACACATAAAACGTACTTAGTTTGCAAAGAATACTTAATACAACACGAAAAATATGAAATAACATTTCTTCTTCACTCCTTTCACTGAAATGATTAATTGAATTTTACGTTTTAAAAGAATTACTTACCTTAAATTAATTTGTCGAAAATTTAGAAGAAAGATATGAATAAAGAATGGCGGCAATTTTCTAAACGTGTGTTCGGAAACTAGTACCATGATAAATTTCGAATTTATTCGGTAACATTTGAAAACTTTTAGTTTCCTTTAAATTAAAACTTTAGTTTAAAATGATTATAAATAACATAATTATATGAAATATAAGTAATTTTGAAAACTGTATAATTTTCAGAAGGTAAAATCAACGTATTACAATTTTTCACCTCAGTAGCGAGAACACATAAAACGTACTTAGTTTGCAAAGAATACTTAATACAACACGAAAAATATGAAATAACATTTCTTCTTCACTCCTTTCACTGAAATGATTAATTGAATTTTACGTTTTAAAAGAATTACTTACCTTAAATTAATTTGTCGAAAATTTAGAAGAAAGATATGAATAAAGAATGGCGGCAAGCAACGTGTGTTCGGAAACTAGTACCATGATAAATTTCGAATTTATTCGGTAACATTTGAAAACTTTTAGTTTCCTTTAAATTAAAACTTTAGTTTAAAATGATTATAAATAACATAATTATATGAAATATAAGTAATTTTGAAAACTGTATAATTTTCAGAAGGTAAAATCAACGTATAATTTTAATTTATAAAAATACACGTCGGTACTGATGCGTTGCGCGTATCCGAACGTTTCTTGTTCAGTTTTTTTTTCTACGAAAATAGATTCGCACTAAGACTTGCCTAATATAATTCTACCTCTTTTCGTAAAGAAATGAAAAGAAGAGAGCTGATAAAATCGAGGTAGTTTGAATTGGTATAAGAAGTAGAAGAAGAAGAAGTAGAAGTAGTTAGATGCCGCAGTATGAAATGACCATTCGCAGTTATTAAATTAAAAAGCGCGGGAACGATTTAACTGTGGCTGCATGGCTTAGGCCTTTGCCTTTGCCTGATGGGATTGTCTGATGGATAAATGGATTAAAAAAAAAACAAATTAAAAAAGTACTTTGTCTCACTAAGTGAAACAAACACGATTTTGCTCACTGATTTCTGACTGCAAAGTGTACTTGGAGCTGCTGAGGTGAAATAGTTATTTGTTATGCAAGGCTGCAAAGTTGTTGTTTGCTGTGAGTGCGTGATTGAGACCCGAGTGAACGAAGGATTCTAGGGTTGAACCACGAGCGAAGCGAGTGGTTCAAATATAGAATCCTGAGTGTAACGAGGGTTTCAAGGCACGAGACAGCAAACGACTTTGCTGCTGAGCGCAACACAAAATTTTTCACCTCACGCGCGATTTTTCGGGAAGAAGACTTAGTTCGGCGTCACGTACAGTTTGTGCTAACTCTGGAGGAGTTAAATTCGTATCTTCATCGCTAGAATCGCTCATATTTTCTTTATTACTTCGTATAGGTATTCTAAATTACAAAACCAGCAATCTAAAACTTTTATTTTATTTTATTTGTTTATGTTTTTTTTCCGGAGATGCGTTCCAAATCACTCCTACTCGTACTTCAAGATTCAATTATTCATTGAATACAGTTAAAATATACACATATTTAAGTATTTTTGTGATAAAACCTAGTGAAATAATGAAATAATGAAATACATCTGAAACGGTGTATTATTAATATAATTTTATTAATGATGATATTAAGTAAATTGAACCTTTATTTTAATAAAACTCTCACGACGAATTGCGTTTCAGAACGTATCGTTGTTTTTTTATCGTGACAATGGCGTCATGCGTCGTTCGAATTTCAAAAACACTTTCCACGCTAGCGGATAAAAACAACTTTTGCGCTCGGATATCAAGCTGCAAAACGACCACTTTCGAGCCAGTGAGGTTAAAAAGATATTTTAGTAATAATAAGAATACTTGGAACAAAGGGGTCGTGATCCGAAGATTAGGGAAAACTACATATTTAATTGAAGACTCTGCAACGCTTCTGCAAGTTAAAAAAACATAAAAATCAAATGGTACCTGTAGTGTATTGACTAATGCTATCTTTGTCTCGTGCGCATACGTCACGACCGGCAGAGTGGGACGGGCGTGGGGACAGTTCCCTCCGGCTGCCGGCGGCGATGGTCGCGTGTATGGTGCGTTGTCGAGCCAAGTGTTAGATAGATTAAAACCTAAATACTAGCTCTAAGTACATGAGAAACAGCAACATTACATGTGGCGACGAGGATAAATCGTAAGTAATTTAATTGTGCATTTCAAATTTGTACATAAAGGAGGAATCCGATATGTCCCGGAAAGCGCCAATGCGTCGTTTTGTTAAAAGGGATGGATTGGAACATAGTAAAATTGGATTCCAGCAAATTTGATACAATTCAATTTCTTTGTTGTGCAGTAACAAGACAAACGCTGTCGTGATGCAAATTAATTAAAAAACGGACATATACTTTTAAAACATATTATTCCCAAAACGTACCTATTCAACGATTTACATTGCAAAATTTGCCGTTGCATTTGATATACGATTTGAGAATACAATTTTGTCACTTCTCAATGCTACCCTCGAAATTCATCATAATGTAACTAATAGTTGATGTTTGCCTGAAAGAACAATTAGGGTTATAGTGCATACATTTGTAGTTTCTTACCTGTATTTAAAACACAAATATGAAATATCTGCAACGCAACGGTTGTGAATATCCTATTTTTATTTAAATAACAAAATACCCGGGGCTTCCGGGAAATACTTATCGTTTAAATCATTCGAATGCATTTCTTCTGCGTATGTAAGATAATACTAAAGAACTAGATTATCATTATAAATGATAAATTACACTATCAATCGAAAATGATCAGTCGGGGTCGGGGTGAATTGAGTCTAATGAATGAACGTGAAATATCTTTACAACCGACAGGTATTTTCGTACTAAGTAACTGTTTTAAGAATAGCTTACAATTAGTAAAAATATTGAAGACATCTAAGAATAAGTATGTATATTATTACATCCAAAACACAACCCTTGACAGATAAATAAATAAATAAATTTCTTGGGACATTTCACACACATATTGACCTAGCCCCAAACTAAGCAAAGCTTGTACTATGGGTGCTAGACAACGATATAAATACTGTCACACACTTACGTACTGTGACAGAAATACATACATATATGTATAAATACTAAACATCCATGACTCGAGTACAAACATTCGTGTTCACCACACAAAGTTTGCCCCGAGCGGGACTCGAACCCGCGACCGTCGGAACAGAAGGCAGGGTCACTACCAACTGGACCAATCCGGCCGGCCGGATGTATTAACTATCGGGGAAATTATTCTACCTGAAGTGTGCTCCTAGGATGCTCTTAGACAAGCATACGATACAATACAACGCATGAATTGGTTAAAATCTACCTACCCGCATCATATGACGCATTTACGTACCTGCGATTAAAGGTTATTGTTTAGTCATTATTTTACGTAAGTTACGAAGTTAGAGTACCCACGTAAGAATCAATTAAGAAAACGTGGGATTTGTTACTTGAAAAAACTACTGATAAGGTACACTATAGGTAGAATCTAGTGAGTTTAAAAAATTAAATAATATCGGAGTCAGGGGACAACAGGTTTAATACTGCTTGGCCTGTACCCAACATATGTACCGATTTACATACCTACCTAGCCTTTTGTATTGTGCATTACCTTATTAGGTAATGCAGAAGATAAGCAGATTGAAAGAAATCTGGTTGTTCAATCAACAGTTTTATTATGGAAAGGGAGAATATTATTTACCTATAAGAATACGGGAAAGTGGTCATTAAATTGACATTATATTGAACAATGAGAAGTTTACAATAAGCATACAATAAAGCAGACGTGAAACAGAGATACTCTGTTAAATTGATTTACTTTTGGAAAACATTGGTTGTCTATAAAGTCAGTCTACGGATGATAATTTTACGTAATAACGTCACGCTTAGGCCGATCGATTCATTAAAACAAATAAGATCGTGCCTCTCTATCGCTCGTTCCGCGCTCTCGCTTGCACCATATTGCGTCATGTTTTTGTGCGAGCAGCCGGCGTTCATCGATTTATAAGACATTATCACGTAAATTAGACGTAAAATCACATTACATATAAATATGTTGTTTGAGCGATGACAATATATACCTATCTATAAGGTATTTAGTAATGAGTGGAAACTGCTTTGGCTTATGACTTACGCATTTTAGATAAGTTGGTTAACCTGCCCTATAGTACGATGTTTGGTTCATATACTAAATAAATAAAGGCCCGGCATTCAAGCAGATCACCGATCTGGGTCATTCAATTGACATAAGCAGATCACCGATCTGGGTCATTCAATTGATATAAGCAGATCACCGATCTGGGTCATTCAATTGACATAAGCAGATCGCCGATCTGGGTCATTCAATTGACATAAGCAGATCATCGATCTGGGTCATTCAATTGACATATGAAATGATTTCTCAGCAGATTACCAATCTGGTCGTTCAATCGACATCAGCAGATCACGAATCTGGTCATTCAATTGACATATGATTGATTTCTCAGCAGATTACCAATCTGGTCGTTCAATCGACATCAGCAGATCACGAATCTGGTCATTCAATTGACATATGATTGATTTCTCAGCAGATTACCAATCTGGTCGTTCAATCGACATCAGCAGATCACGAATCTGGTCATTCAATTGACATATGAAATGATTTCTCAGCAGATTATCAATCTGGTCGTTCAATCGACATCAGCAGATCACGAATCTGGTCATTCAATTGACATATGATTGATTTCTCAGCAGATTACCAATCTGGTCGTTCAATCGACATCAGCAGATCACGAATCTGGTCATTCAATTGACATATGAAATGATTTCTCAGCAGATTATCAATCTGGTCGTTCAATCGACATCAGCAGATCACGAATCTGGTCATTCAATTGACATATGAAATGATTTCTCAGCAGATTATCAATCTGGTCGTTCAATCGACATCAGCAGATCACGAATCTGTATCATTCAATTGACATATCAAATGTTTTATCAGCAGATTATCAATCTGGTCGTTCAATCGACATCAGCAGATCACGAATCTGGTCATTCAATTGACATATCAAATGTTTTATCAGCAGATTATCAATCTGATCATTCAATTGGGATCATTTGAAACGTTTTCTCGGCAGAATATTAACATGGTCATTCAATTGACATCTCAGCAGATTAGCAGTCAATCTGGTCAATAAATTGACAGCTACTATTTGACTAAATAACCGAATTTTAGTTGTACATTTCATTGATCTTAGTACAATATATATATTAAAATTATTAAAATTACATACTTACTTATTTCAATTTCAATTGAACTATTTCACTACCTATTTGACTAAATAAGTACATAATTATTATTGAATAAATAAGCAGCGCAACGCTGATCACTTAATTGATATGATATTTGTTATTTAACATAACATGAACTCGGAGACACTAACCAATTTACTAATTGGGTCATTAAATTGGCTGCGCCCAATTAGGGCGCCCTGCAACCGTTATAAAGTAGATATGTCAACTTCAGCACAACTGGTCTTGGACAAGTTTGACCGAGACGTCAATCGGTGTAAGCCTGGCATTACTAATTACCTGGTAGAAAACATTACAGACACTGAGAAAAGAGCACGCGAACCTGTTACACCTCGGAGTCGATTGATTTGACTACAAGAAGCGTACTATAACATTCCCGGAGCAAACGTCAGTCACTAGGTCTTGATGTATTCCTGACTATTCTGCCAAATCTCAACGACTACTTACTTTGCGTTTACAAAATGCAAAGTTTACGAATTGCAGCCCGAAAGAGAAAAAAAAGAAGGGGAATGGAAACGAAGCTACAATATGCGTTAAACGTATACGCTATCTCTGAAGATACAAAGTAAAATAAGCACCATGGAACGGGGAACACTCAACGTCTGACTCAATATAAGTTACTAAATATAAACTAGTGCAACTACAAAAACAAAAAACTATTTAGTCTTCGAAGCTACCCACAAAATTTTGCAAGAATCAGTTGATAAATGCGACTTGTAGAGGAGAACAAACAAAATCCTGAAATCCGGACACAAAAGTATTTTGCCGAAGTTGACGAGACACAGCCGCGAAGCTCGGTCAATTAACAAATTATAAAATAAACCAAATTTCAAAGATACACATACCTACACATACGAACAAAGATAAACGTACATTTCCGAATAGATGATAATGTAACCATCATATCAATAGCCTTACAGGAGGATTCACATACCTCTAAAAAAGGACCTTATAACCTGCTGTAATAAATATCCCAACTCAGTATCATGAACGCACAATCTTAATTCCAGACGCTATACCGGTAGAACTGGGAGAGGTTCTAGCTCAGGAAGACCGATATAGGGCCCGAATAGCATATGGCCAAGAGACGCTTCTGCTAAACGGAAAAAAATGTTTCGCACTGATTTGGACAATGAAACCGATTCAAATATTATTTTATGGCAAGAGATTAGAACTGATCGCAAGCCCTTCAAATCCCTTGATATCATATGAAATCATACATTTTTATTCCATCATATTTATTGCATAAAGGTCCTAAATTCAAGAAGCAGTTTGCAACATGAACCCGGTTTGGACACGAAAAATTCATCTTAGTACCATAATTTACCTGAATAATGTATTGTGTATTCTACTTTTAGCTATGTATATTTCATTCATAACTAAATAAAATAAACGTATAACGTAAATATGTAGTAAGTACTACTGAAGACAAAGAAGTACCATCAATCCAGAGTGGTCCATTTGATTAAATATCACATGATATACAAATACTTATAAATAATTAAAACAAAATACATAACAGAATTGGTTGGCTAAAATCCATAAAGAGAAATATATTATTTTTATTGTTACTTAGCCAATATTTATGCATAAGTCTTTGTTAATTTCTGTTTTATTTGTGTTTATAGGTTACAATTAAATCAAAAAATCATTAAGAGAAAACATAAAACATACATATAAAATTTCTGTATCGTTCAGAAAATAGTTGACTCGTAACATTTCTCAAGTAAAAGTGTTTTAAGGTGGTGTTTAGGCTACATTTAAATTTCCGAAAAAAAAAAAACACAGTTTATTTTTGATGGTATCAGGAATTTTGCTATAGTTCTTACTGACAATGAAAAAGGGCCTGAATGTATTATTTGGACCTTAATCGAAATCGTGCGTGTGCTCTAATCACAACTAGACCAGGGTATCTCTGAAGGAAGTTTAGGATCACTTTGAAGAAGATGAAAATATAAAAATCAACCAGACTGAAAAATACGATCTGGAAAGTACCTGGTTATTTACGTTACGAAAAAGCTCCGCCTTAATTATTCTATAACAAACGGAAGTTTTACCAATCATAACTGAAATTTAAGAAAACAAGGAGGATAGGGATATAAGATATACGAGTGGAGACCGATTTACGGAGGAAAATGGAAAGGTGTAGTAAAAGGAAAATTATTGGGAATTACCGGATACACATACTGTAGTACATATATACAGTAGGCACAATAAGTAGAATCTAGAAATGTGCAATGATGCGATAGGTACATTACGTTTTCACAAGCAATGAATTACGTCTAAAGAAGATTGGAGAAAATAAGGAAACCAATATTCGGAAAGTGATCCTTGCTAAATCTTTAAAGGATCATTTGCTCGTGTACTCGTGTACTTCTACACAATAAAGTTAAATCTAACAAGAAGCTGAAATCCGTTCGATTAGGCTACAGAGCATGCCAAAGAAATATTTCATTATAGGTATAAAAGATTTTCTTGGAAAGTTATGTGCCGACAAACTGTTTTGCAGTTTGGCACGATATTGTGCATGTTCAAAATGTAATGCTTTTTATATGATTCAAATTCAAAATTCAAAATTAAATCATTTATTCAGCAAATTGGCCACATAGGGGCACTTTTACACGTCAGAAATAGTTATTTGTTATGCAAGGCTGCAAAGTTGTTGTTTGCTGTGAGTGCGTGATTGAGACCCGAGTGAACGAAGGATTCTAGGGTTGAACCACGAGCGAAGCGAGTGGTTCAAATATAGAATCCTGAGTGTAACGAGGGTTTCAAGGCACGAGACCGCAAACGACTTTCCTGCTGAGCGCAGCACAAAATTTTTCACCTCACGCGCGATTTTTCGGGAAGAAGACTTAGTTCGGCGTCACGTACAGTTTGTGCTAACTCTGGAGGAGTTAAATTCGTATCTTCATCGCTAGAATCGCTCATATTTTCTTTATTACTTCGTATAGGTATTCTAAATTACAAAACCAGCAATCTAAAACTTTTATTTTATTTTATTTGTTTATGTTTTTTTTCCGGAGATGCGTTCCAAATCACTCCTACTCGTACTTCAAGATTCAATTATTCATTGAATACAGTTAAAATATACACATATTTAAGTATTTTTGTGATAAAACCTAGTGAAATAATGAAATAATGAAATACATCTGAAACGGTGTATTATTAATATAATTTTATTAATGATGATATTAAGTAAATTGAACCTTTATTTTAATAAAACTCTCACGACGAATTGCGTTTCAGAACGTTGTGACGATATCACATACATTTATTTGCTTTCTGAAGAGATATCAAAATGTACCTTCTAAGCGCCATCTATACTATCACTTTAAAACTATTACGGATAAAAGTTGGCTACGTATGTTTTTGATTTAAACGCCATCTATGACAAATTCCCGGCATTACCTTCACGTATTTCAGTTCGGTCACGAATGAATATCAATCTTATATTAAAACCATTGTATTTAGATTTCGGTCTCTCACTAATTAATATGTAATATTGGAAAATTAACAGTACATTTAGTGAAATAAAACAAGTTTATAAGTAAATTCTGCATTAATACTAAAATGTTGGCTAAATGAATGATGAATGATATAGGCAAAAGAACTCGCGTTAGATTGCGGAATTGAACTCATTTTGCAACTTTTTATTATATTTGTCATGTTATTGTTCAAATTATGTGACGGTTTTAATTGGATTTAATGTAATTTTAATTTTAATAGATAATACACGATTATAATTCAGGAGAAAGATTATATCAATGTTTGTTCCTTTATAAATGGGAATATATTTGAGGGACAATTTTGACTATTTGATTGGTAGTATTGGGACTAATTGTTTGGGTACTTCTGAATGGTAGGGTTGTAGAGTATTCGATTAATGTGATTGTCTTACGCTGATCGATTATTATCATTTTAACAGAAATGACATCCACTGCTAGATAAAGACTTCTGATGGTTATGGAATTAATAATATACAAATATCATATAATGTAACTAATAATAGGCAAATAAATATAAGTTTTATTTCGAATTTTGCAATATTAGATCGATCATCGAATGACTTTTGACATAGTCGAATTCATTGCATGTTAACAATAATAGATTATCATTCAAAGTTTCGCACCACTATTTAAACGAAAAGGTATAAAAGCGGAACAAACAATGAGGAAGCTCTCTTTTGTTTCCTGGGAAGCGGCTAACACACGTGAGACCATCTGGCGGTATTTGTGAGTTTTGAAGCAATCCTGTTATTCCACTCTTGTAAATATTTTATCTGTCGATTTACTAATAATTTTAACCTTTGTGAGGAACTCATGTGTAAATGCCATGTTTTAAATTATCATGGTTATTTCTTTTAATGGTATTAAGACGCTAATTATTTACAGGACTCACATGGAAATTATTAGCTTACTTTTTATATTTAGATATCCAGAATAATGGTGGTTTAGGTTGAATTGGGATCATGATATTTTAATTTGTGTGTATGATTTAACCCGTTAACAAAATTGAGATTACAGCGGCCATCTTGTTTCAAATGAAAATGTTTGGTCGATGTTAGTTGATGTGTCCTCGTTTCAGGTGTGCGCAGATATTAACTAATAGGGAGGAGTAAGCGTTTGTTTTAGAGTGTACAGTTCTTTGTTCGAATGAATTCAAAAGTCGCGGTAGTATTGCGCGTGGGCAGAAAGGTTCGTGATTGGACAACGTGGCAGCAAATCGACGCAATGCTCGGGTCCACCAACATCTGGGAAAGTACTAGGGTTTGTCGAAGTGGGTTTGAAAAGAATTTTGAGGATAGTTGTTTTGGTACTCAAGTGGTTTAGAATTGATTAGTAGAGATCGGCGTAGAAGCGTTGATAAAAATGTGGTTGTTTTATATTGATTGGTGGTTAAATTGATGTTGTGCTATCTTTGTGAAAAAGGGAAGTGTATCAACGAAATTAAGAGCCTCTTTTCACAGATGGAGTTGCTAAAAGTGTGTGTAACCAGTTCAGTTAGAGGCAGGGTTCTCATGGTGATTATCATCGGAGCATCTTGAGCGGGCAACAGCAACTCCTGGCCAGTTGGGGCGTGGCAACCAGGTAGCAGCTTCAGAGGACAACGTCGGGGTGTGGTCGGCACCGGTGACTTCGCGAATTAAATCTGGTGGGTCGTATTCATTAATTTACGGGTTGGTTTTTTTATAGAAAATGACAGTAGTAAAGTTAATCAAAATTCTATCAATACAAACCTCCCACTTCTAATTTATTTTATCTAGAAAACTAACATCACGTGTCAATTAAATTTCATTGTGTAGAGGGGTCTGTGCCCAACAGTGGGAAGTTGTAGTTTAGTTTTGCTATAAGTGTGTGTTAAAATCATGAATTAAGAAATGAAATCTGGTATTTAGAATAACGTTTATTCTGTGTAAATTCTTTTAGCTATTTTCTTCCGGAGGATAGAGCTTAGTTGAGCAGCCAATTTATGTAAGTACATATTCATATTGTGTCAACGGGAGTCCCAATCATCATCATTTCCATCAAAAGGGTGCATATAATATGATTCTTGATTTATCAATTGCTTTAAATTATTTTTATGGTTAGTATTTATTTCATTTTGTAACAGTTAAATGGTTAGATAGATATGTGTTTCTAATTATTGTGGTGGTTAAATTAGAGATTAAATTACGATATAAACTGGGCAATAGTTAGTACATGAGTATATATTTATAAAAATATAATTATACAGTTATTTAATATATTCTACTAGGTTTCGTGTATTTTGTTATAAAAATAGTTCGACCCTTTGTGATTCGATGATTTTGAATAGATAATGTTGGTAGATTCAAAACATTTACAGCGATACCGGCTCGGCGGTCATGCACTTACGTCGCAGCTGTGAGCAGTCTACCTGGCAGAGCAACGGAACTTCGGCCGAGTTACAAAGATTGCAAGAGACGTGGTAGCAAACCTGTGAGTCGTTCCTATTTACAGCTTATGCTTGACAATCAAGGTTATAGATATAGAACCTAAATCTAGTGTCATTAAAGTTCGAGCGTTCATGGCGCTAGGAGATAGAGTTGTAAACAGTTATTCTGGTTTATTGAAAATATTGTATTGATAACCTTGATTGTACTTCTAATGCTTTCTATGTGTGTTTATTCTGTTAGAGATGTGATTAGGGATAAGTGTTCCATAACAGATGATAGGGAGTGAAATTGAATAATATTCCTGAATAAATATTTTATTTAAAATATATATAGACGCCTTAAAAAAAAATATATGCCACAATGTTGACCTCCCGTGAGAGTGACATAACTAATTCAGTAGGCCGCTTAGTATGATTTGACATATCAATAGATACGGTTTAAATTTCTAATCATCATCATCATCATTTCTGCCGATGGACGTCCGCTTCTGGACGTGAGCCTTCCCCAGTACGCGCCGCTCGGATCGGTCCTGTGCCGCTCGCGTCCACCGCGTTCCCGCGACCTTTACAGGGTCGTCACTCCATTTCAATTTCTAATACATAATTATATTGTTACATTCCTAAGATTAGATGTTTGGGATTTTATTTATTTACTACATCAGTTTTAATAATATGGTTATTTTATAACACAGAATTGATATTTTATAACTATCATTACACCTACCATTGATTTAATTATTACCTGTCGTGTCATTTTGGGTTTATTTATTCTATCTGGTTGGATACTCTCATCATAATTAACTACTACATTTTATGTGTCCTCCATCGTATAAATCTATTATGATTTATACAATATATCTTTAAAGTTAAATTTATCTCGCTTTGACGTATTTTTAATTCAACTAAGTATCTCTACATGATTTAAATTAACATTTAGGGAAAGGTTGTAATTGGCCATTTGTCTCATTGTCTTCAATCAATTTCGTGGTAGACTTTCTGGAATTAGATGGTTCCAATACATAAGTATAATATACACTCCATTGTTTGATTTGAATTCTAAAGGGGAACTTAATTTAGACTTGACAATCCATTTCATTATTCAATCACTTCTGTCATGTTTAATTCTTGCCATATGATAGTAACTTTTATAACAGAGGCAAATTGGACATGCTTTAATTTTCAATCCTTTTGTGTAAGTGAGATGGAGGGAAGTTAATGTCTTATAAGATTATCTTTCTTATAAGAATACTGCATTCTTGATGAGCTGGCGTGGAATTCCAGTTGTATAATGTGGAGAGTGTGTTTGTATGGTGTGATGTGAGGTAAAGGCTTCTATGTTAGCTATCATGGATGCAGGGATGGGTTTATTGTTACCTATACCTGAGGCATTACACCAACAAAGGAATCTCTCTTGGATAGGTGATAGGTTAAGTCTATAGACATATTCAGCATTTAAGGCTGGCCAAAGGGGATTCCGTACCGGACAAGAAGCTAAGAGCTCCACCAAATATCGACACTACACATTCTCCATAGAGTTTATGTTCATTGTTTGGCGCGGATTTGAGTTGGGTAACTTAGCTTTGGGTGGTTTATCCTTTAGCAATATGGGGTGATCTTATCCACTTGGGGGATACATGTTTTCATGTTATCATTGATAGCATGCGATCTATGTATAGTCACTAGGACTGGTCTTGTCTCACAAACAAGGTTCCTTCTATGTGTATTGGATTTCTTCGCGAAGAGGGGCGATTATTCATTGTTGATTTACTAACGGCTTAAAGAAGTGTCCAGATACTGTTCATGGGCTATATGGTATAAAAACACACTACACCATCTACACGACGGTGTAGGTGGCAATAAACTTATTAGGGAGGGTAGGAAGGCTAATTATTCCTTTCCGTTGCACTATTTAGCACACTGTAATTCATTTTAATATTTGAAGTCCAATTTGAATCTGGTGGGGCTATTTCCGATTAGTACAGTTATTTTTATGTTAATTTGATGAGACATGGGACCAATGGTTAATTATTGGAAGTAGAGTAGAGTATGGGGAGTCGGAGGCTAGAGGATGACACGAATACATCTAATGATAATTACTCAAGATGTATAATAAGTTATTATAGTGAGACATTATATATTTGATCGTTTATTATTTTGGTAATTTGCGTTAGATGTATTCGGAGGGGTGTGAGGTGGTCATTTGGGGGTAGGGGGATAATCTCTTATAGTATATTTGTGATTGAGTAGAAAAGTCACGTCATTTTAATTTTCTAGGTACACGTTCGAGTATGCAACTAGAATATCTAATTAAAACGTAAACACATATTTAAAAGTTCATATGTATTATTAGTATAATAAAATATTATTACATTTAACCTACCTTATCATTTATCTCTTCTCGACCTTGATTAGAACTTCGCTTACCTTATTAAAGAATCTAAATGGTTACTAAGAATATAACGTAGAGTCCTAACATTAATAGACGATCACAGCTTGGCCAATTATTAGGGAAAATAATATCAACGAAAATTCTATAGCCTTATTTCGAAGTAGTAATGTTGTAAAACATTTTCAATTCAAATTCAATTTAAATTTAATATTAATAAAATCATAATTATTGAGGGGGGGGTGTTACAATTTAATAGCCGTGACCAGGATTGATTTTGGCTTTTTGAAGGGGTTTCATATATGATTTACACTGCTGAAAAAAAAAACAGCCTTATTTAGTTGACCTCTCAAGGTCACAATTTGATGTTCGTGAAATATGGGTAAGGTTTTTCAAAAGCGAAGTTCGATTCAGGGCTATGAGAGAGATTATTAATTACTAGCTCGATTAAAAGATTAAAAAATCATCTACAATATTTTAGTAAAATTAATGAGAGTAAACACTAAAATCACGTTTCTTTTATTATCTATTCATACATATATCTATAAATACATAATTTAAAACAAGGAACTCTTAAATAACTGAATGGATTTTCATGCGGGTTTCGCTAATAGATGGAATTATCTTTAACGAGGGGTTTAGTGTAAAATTTGTACGAGTACTACCCGTGTGAATTAGGGGCGGGTCTCTTTTATTAGTTATTTGGTTTGGAAGGTAAATTATTTTCTTTAGTTCTGGAATAGTTCTAGTGTTCTCTTCGGTTAGGCATGGTTGATCGTTACAGTTTATTTGCTTTTAGTATTGACAGGGCTTACAGGTTGAATTAGATTTGGTTCAAGAGTATTATCACGACTGGTTTATTCATTGGGTAGTATTATCTAGCATGGTATAGGGGTCGTTAGTCGTTTTAGGTATATTTTGTCGTAAAAAGAGTAGGCAAGTTTAAGTAAACTAGTTTCATAATTGGTTTTACACATGAGTGAATTGATAAGGATATAAATAAATAAATAAAATATCCTTTAATAAGATTTTTAAACGAAAATAATTTTATTTCAATAAAATAAGTTTAGAAACTAAAAATAATGCCAAAAGAAAATAAAAAGAGGTCATTCCTGGGGATAGGGAAAAATACTTATATTATTCAGTTCATTTTGGGTACAACAATTTAACGGTAGTGATTCCGAGTTATTATGATTTGTGCAAAGGTAGGTTCAAATGAGTATGTGATCTCTGTAGTTGTAGAAATCGTATATCCGTGAACTACTATACAGATTTCAGGGGCGATTGTGACGATATCACATACATTTATTTGCTTTCTGAAGAGATATCAAAATGTACCTTCTAAGCGCCATCTATACTATCACTTTAAAACTATTACGGATAAAAGTTGGCTACGTATGTTTTTGATTTAAACGCCATCTATGACAAATTCCCGGCATTACCTTCACGTATTTCAGTTCGGTCACGAATGAATATCAATCTTATATTAAAACCATTGTATTTAGATTTCGGTCTCTCACTAATTAATATGTAATATTGGAAAATTAATAGTACATTTAGTGAAATAAAACAAGTTTATAAGTAAATTCTGCATTAATACTAAAATGTTGGCTAAATGAATGATGAATGATATAGGCAAAAGAACTCGCGTTAGATTGCGGAATTGAACTCATTTTGCAACTTTTTATTATATTTGTCATGTTATTGTTCAAATTATGTGACGGTTTTAATTGGATTTAATGTAATTTTAATTTTAATAGATAATACACGATTATAATTCAGGAGAAAGATTATATCAATGTTTGTTCCTTTATAAATGGGAATATATTTGAGGGACAATTTTGACTATTTGATTGGTAGTATTGGGACTAATTGTTTGGGTACTTCTGAATGGTAGGGTTGTAGAGTATTCGATTAATGTGATTGTCTTACGCTGATCGATTATTATCATTTTAACAGAAATGACATCCACTGCTAGATAAAGACTTCTGATGGTTATGGAATTAATAATATACAAATATCATATAATGTAACTAATAATAGGCAAATAAATATAAGTTTTATTTCGAATTTTGCAATATTAGATCGATCATCGAATGACTTTTGACATAGTCGAATTCATTGCATGTTAACAATAATAGATTATCATTCAAAGTTTCGCACCACTATTTAAACGAAAAGGTATAAAAGCGGAACAAACAATGAGGAAGCTCTCTTTTGTTTCCTGGGAAGCGGCTAACACACGTGAGACCATCTGGCGGTATTTGTGAGTTTTGAAGCAATCCTGTTATTCCACTCTTGTAAATATTTTATCTGTCGATTTACTAATAATTTTAACCTTTGTGAGGAACTCATGTGTAAATGCCATGTTTTAAATTATCATGGTTATTTCTTTTAATGGTATTAAGACGCTAATTATTTACAGGACTCACATGGAAATTATTAGCTTACTTTTTATATTTAGATATCCAGAATAATGGTGGTTTAGGTTGAATTGGGATCATGATATTTTAATTTGTGTGTATGATTTAACCCGTTAACAAAATTGAGATTACAGCGGCCATCTTGTTTCAAATGAAAATGTTTGGTCGATGTTAGTTGATGTGTCCTCGTTTCAGGTGTGCGCAGATATTAACTAATAGGGAGGAGTAAGCGTTTGTTTTAGAGTGTACAGTTCTTTGTTCGAATGAATTCAAAAGTCGCGGTAGTATTGCGCGTGGGCAGAAAGGTTCGTGATTGGACAACGTGGCAGCAAATCGACGCAATGCTCGGGTCCACCAACATCTGGGAAAGTACTAGGGTTTGTCGAAGTGGGTTTGAAAAGAATTTTGAGGATAGTTGTTTTGGTACTCAAGTGGTTTAGAATTGATTAGTAGAGATCGGCGTAGAAGCGTTGATAAAAATGTGGTTGTTTTATATTGATTGGTGGTTAAATTGATGTTGTGCTATCTTTGTGAAAAAGGGAAGTGTATCAACGAAATTAAGAGCCTCTTTTCACAGATGGAGTTGCTAAAAGTGTGTGTAACCAGTTCAGTTAGAGGCAGGGTTCTCATGGTGATTATCATCGGAGCATCTTGAGCGGGCAACAGCAACTCCTGGCCAGTTGGGGCGTGGCAACCAGGTAGCAGCTTCAGAGGACAACGTCGGGGTGTGGTCGGCACCGGTGACTTCGCGAATTAAATCTGGTGGGTCGTATTCATTAATTTACGGGTTGGTTTTTTTATAGAAAATGACAGTAGTAAAGTTAATCAAAATTCTATCAATACAAACCTCCCACTTCTAATTTATTTTATCTAGAAAACTAACATCACGTGTCAATTAAATTTCATTGTGTAGAGGGGTCTGTGCCCAACAGTGGGAAGTTGTAGTTTAGTTTTGCTATAAGTGTGTGTTAAAATCATGAATTAAGAAATGAAATCTGGTATTTAGAATAACGTTTATTCTGTGTAAATTCTTTTAGCTATTTTCTTCCGGAGGATAGAGCTTAGTTGAGCAGCCAATTTATGTAAGTACATATTCATATTGTGTCAACGGGAGTCCCAATCATCATCATTTCCATCAAAAGGGTGCATATAATATGATTCTTGATTTATCAATTGCTTTAAATTATTTTTATGGTTAGTATTTATTTCATTTTGTAACAGTTAAATGGTTAGATAGATATGTGTTTCTAATTATTGTGGTGGTTAAATTAGAGATTAAATTACGATATAAACTGGGCAATAGTTAGTACATGAGTATATATTTATAAAAATATAATTATACAGTTATTTAATATATTCTACTAGGTTTCGTGTATTTTGTTATAAAAATAGTTCGACCCTTTGTGATTCGATGATTTTGAATAGATAATGTTGGTAGATTCAAAACATTTACAGCGATACCGGCTCGGCGGTCATGCACTTACGTCGCAGCTGTGAGCAGTCTACCTGGCAGAGCAACGGAACTTCGGCCGAGTTACAAAGATTGCAAGAGACGTGGTAGCAAACCTGTGAGTCGTTCCTATTTACAGCTTATGCTTGACAATCAAGGTTATAGATATAGAACCTAAATCTAGTGTCATTAAAGTTCGAGCGTTCATGGCGCTAGGAGATAGAGTTGTGAACAGTTATTCTGGTTTATTGAAAATATTGTATTGATAACCTTGATTGTACTTCTAATGCTTTCTATGTGTGTTTATTCTGTTAGAGATGTGATTAGGGATAAGTGTTCCATAACAGATGATAGGGAGTGAAATTGAATAATATTCATGAATAAATATTTTATTTAAAATATATATAGACGCCTTAAAAAAAAATATATGCCACAATGTTGACCTCCCGTGAGAGTGACATAACTAATTCAGTAGGCCGCTTAGTATGATTTGACATATCAATAGATACGGTTTAAATTTCTAATCATCATCATCATCATTTCTGCCGATGGACGTCCGCTTCTGGACGTGAGCCTTCCCCAGTACGCGCCGCTCGGATCGGTCCTGTGCCGCTCGCGTCCACCGCGTTCCCGCGACCTTTACAGGGTCGTCACTCCATTTCAATTTCTAATACATAATTATATTGTTACATTCCTAAGATTAGATGTTTGGGATTTTATTTATTTACTACATCAGTTTTAATAATATGGTTATTTAATAACACAGAATTGATATTTTATAACTATCATTACACCTACCATTGATTTAATTATTACCTGTCGTGTCATTTTGGGTTTATTTATTCTATCTGGTTGGATACTCTCATCATAATTAACTACTACATTTTATGTGTCCTCCATCGTATAAATCTATTATGATTTATACAATATATCTTTAAAGTTAAATTTATCTCGCTTTGACGTATTTTTAATTCAACTAAGTATCTCTACATGATTTAAATTAACATTTAGGGAAAGGTTGTAATTGGCCATTTGTCTCATTGTCTTCAATCAATTTCGTGGTAGACTTTCTGGAATTAGATGGTTCCAATACATAAGTATAATATACACTCCATTGTTTGATTTGAATTCTAAAGGGGAACTTAATTTAGACTTGACAATCCATTTCATTATTCAATCACTTCTGTCATGTTTAATTCTTGCCATATGATAGTAACTTTTATAACAGAGGCAAATTGGACATGCTTTAATTTTCAATCCTTTTGTGTAAGTGAGATGGAGGGAAGTTAATGTCTTATAAGATTATCTTTCTTATAAGAATACTGCATTCTTGATGAGCTGGCGTGGAATTCCAGTTGTATAATGTGGAGAGTGTGTTTGTATGGTGTGATGTGAGGTAAAGGCTTCTATGTTAGCTATCATGGATGCAGGGATGGGTTTATTGTTACCTATACCTGAGGCATTACACCAACAAAGGAATCTCTCTTGGATAGGTGATAGGTTAAGTCTATAGACATATTCAGCATTTAAGGCTGGCCAAAGGGGATTCCGTACCGGACAAGAAGCTAAGAGCTCCACCAAATATCGACACTACACATTCTCCATAGAGTTTATGTTCATTGTTTGGCGCGAATTTGAGTTGGGTAACTTAGCTTTGGGTGGTTTATCCTTTAGCAATATGGGGTGATCTTATCCACTTGGGGGATACATGTTTTCATGTTATCATTGATAGCATGCGATCTATGTATAGTCACTAGGACTGGTCTTGTCTCACAAACAAGGTTCCTTCTATGTGTATTGGATTTCTTCGCGAAGAGGGGCGATTATTCATTGTTGATTTACTAACGGCTTAAAGAAGTGTCCAGATACTGTTCATGGGCTATATGGTATAAAAACACACTACACCATCTACACGACGGTGTAGGTGGCAATAAACTTATTAGGGAGGGTAGGAAGGCTAATTATTCCTTTCCGTTGCACTATTTAGCACACTGTAATTCATTTTAATATTTGAAGTCCAATTTGAATCTGGTGGGGCTATTTCCGATTAGTACAGTTATTTTTATGTTAATTTGATGAGACATGGGACCAATGGTTAATTATTGGAAGTAGAGTAGAGTATGGGGAGTCGGAGGCTAGAGGATGACACGAATACATCTAATGATAATTACTCAAGATGTATAATAAGTTATTATAGTGAGACATTATATATTTGATCGTTTATTATTTTGGTAATTTGCGTTAGATGTATTCGGAGGGGTGTGAGGTGGTCATTTGGGGGTAGGGGGATAATCTCTTATAGTACATTTGTGATTGAGTAGAAAAGTCACGTCATTTTAATTTTCTAGGTACACGTTCGAGTATGCAACTAGAATATCTAATTAAAACGTAAACACATATTTAAAAGTTCATATGTATTATTAGTATAATAAAATATTATTACATTTAACCTACCTTATCATTTATCTCTTCTCGACCTTGATTAGAACTTCGCTTACCTTATTAAAGAATCTAAATGGTTACTAAGAATATAACGTAGAGTCCTAACATTAATAGACGATCACAGCTTGGCCAATTATTAGGGAAAATAATATCAACGAAAATTCTATAGCCTTATTTCGAAGTAGTAATGTTGTAAAACATTTTCAATTCAAATTCAATTTAAATTTAATATTAATAAAATCATAATTATTGAGGGGGGGTGTTACAACGTATCGTTGTTTTTTTATCGTGACAATGGCGTCATGCGTCGTTCGAATTTCAAAAACACTTTCCACGCTAGCGGATAAAAACAACTTTTGCGCTCGGATATCAAGCTGCAAAACGACCACTTTCGAGCCAGTGAGGTTAAAAAGATATTTTAGTAATAATAAGAATACTTGGAACAAAGGGGTCGTGATCCGAAGATTAGGGAAAACTACATATTTAATTGAAGACTCTGCAACGCTTCTGCAAGTTAAAAAAACATAAAAATCAAATGGTACCCTACAAAGGCGCAGACGACAACCATCAATATTGTCACGTTGACAATTCCATTCTACCATCGAATGAAGCTGGAACTAGTGGTTTCCCGCAGCCTACTGTGCTCGTCGAAGATCAGGAGCCACGGCTACAAGAGGAAGAGGCGCGAAGTAGCAGTGCTCCCGCCGCGGCAGCCGGCTCGCCCGCCACTGATGCTGATACGCCGCTGGCAGCGCCAGGAGACCCTGAGTTGGAGGAGTTCCACGAGGCCACCGATCATAGCTCTAGCGAGGAAAACCTTATACCAGAAAGGCAGCAGGAATGTTGTTGCGCCCGGTTCCAAGAGTTAAGCCCTTATTTATTTATGTATTTATTTATTTAAACTTTATTGCACATAAAGAAAACTTAGTGTACAAAAGGCGGACTTAATGCCTTGAGGCATTCTCTACCAGTCAACCTTTAGGCAAAGCAGAAAATGGTTAGGGGCGGTGCCAAAAAAAACAAAATTACTGAATATACTTAGACACTAGCAAAGAACAAATATACTTTCATTAAATAAACATACTTAAACTTAATACATCTACATATACTTACATAAATAAGACATACAAATAAATAAATAATATACATGGTGGGTCAAAAAATATGGAAAATAATTAACCCACAGTATCGGCTATCGATTCTAAGCATATTGTATAGGTTTTTAATTTTTTTTGAGTTGGAAAAAAAAAATATTTTGTATAGGATTCAAGCGTCGCTCACACAACCAATCCCATATACAATTATTTTTTTACCAACTCAAAAAAAAAATCAAGACCTATACAATATATTTAGAATCGATAGCCGATACTGAGGGTTAATTATTTGCCATATTTTCTGACCCACCGTGTATATATAGCCCTTCTTTTGGATATCTAATACTACTAGGTACTTAGGTAATATAAATATTAATTGTAACTCAATTATCTTGGACTAAGAGGGGAGGGATGTTGTGTATGCGTACACCTATATCTATACCTGTTGCTATGTAGGTATATACTAGCTCTGTCTGTATAAATGTCCACGCCTACTTACAATTAAACAGTGCATTACGAATCAGCGTGCGTTTCCCTATACCTACCCGCGAACCTACTACGAGAAAATCTCACTTTTTGGCCAAGGCAAGATGTAAAGATTTTAACATACCTAGGTACATAAGATAAACCTCCAGTTTACTTTATGAAAAGAGAACACGTATCGATTTCGTTAAGTAAATTAAATAACATCTCGCCAATAGTATTTTTATATCCTGCTATGCAATGACAAACCAATGTATAGGTACTTTGGCACGCCTAGGCACGTTATTTATATTTAAATTTTATTTCCTTTTTAGGACCTAGTTCAGTTTAAATAAGCTATAATTTAGTTGTCTCAAATTTTCAGTATACTTAAGTCGGGCCGAAAAAATGCGACAGCCCTAACAAAAATATTTAAGTACTTGTAACTTCTATACCAATCAGGATTATCCTTCAGTTTTTATTCCATATACGAGTATTTGTCTTTACTAGCAGCTATTAAATGTTACAAGTTTGTGCTACTACTAATGTTTATACTAATTGGTTATCGAGAAGAAAAAAAAACATTTATTGCTCGCTTTGTGTTGCTTGTATAAGTATCTAAAATGCATTAAAAAATGCACGTTCTGCTACTCTTTTATAGCCATAAATCTTTATATATATACTTTCCATATTTTCGGGACTACAATTATTTTTCATTTTTCGGCGTAACGAAAAGTAAAATTTACAAAAAAATAAATTTTCGACATAATTGGCACGCGGGTCTAGTCTACCATTTTAAACGCTAAACACTATCAAATGCTGAAATAAAAATACCATGTCCGAAAATCAGGGCTTATGCCACTCTGTGCGCCTGAGAGAAACGAACAGCTGATATATAGGACATTTCAGTATCCTTATTTAAGTATACTCACTGAAGTGAACTGTACGACGCCGCAACATATCATGCCCGAGCACACCAACACGTAAAGGAACATAACCGGAGAAAGCAGCGAATTGAACATAGCGCTCTGCCTGGAACAATGTAATAAGTCATTTACACGAATTGTATTTACTTATACTTAGTGCAGTTTATATGTTTTGATAAATGGGTTCATGAATTTTCGTGCCAATTTTACCGTCCCTATTGTATAAAAAAGTGTATTATTATAAAAAATAATCATATCTGAAAGGAATGTCAGACGGTACACAGTAAAGTGGGCAATAAAGTTCTGTTCCCTACGAGTAAGTAGCTCTTCAAATTGGAGCTTTTTTTTTTCAAACAATTCAAAGTAATTAGGTATATCACTTACTTCACTATAAAATTATGAAGTCTATGGCATTCTTTCATTCTATTTAAAATAACAGTTTGTTCCAACTTTCCATCTCCATCAAACAGCCGTCTGCAGTGCTCTCTCAAAATGGTGAGTTGCCCTTTTATAAATACCATAATAACAAAAGCATTGGAATCGTAAAGCGCTATTACGCCTCCACCGTGTATATTTACTAAAATGTGGATAAAAATCGCTATAGAATACCCGGGCATTTCTGTTTTGTCAAATGGAAACCACGAGCTGAAGATCTGAGGCAACGGCTCAGTCCCATTGCTTATCTTTTCCCGATACTCTGCACTCGTAGCGTATTTCAAGAACGGTGCAGATACCATGGAAATGTTTGTAGATACTACGACATTCCAATAGAGGTACGTCACGATCCGCGCGTAGATCGTATAGTTTCGCATAATTTCAGCACAAGAGTCGTTCTGCTTTCTTATTTGAAAGATTTCTTCAGCTGATATAGCGTGAACGAGTTTTCTCCAGTCTGATTGCCAGAGAATGTAAGATAATGCTTTGAAAATGCAAACCAGACCTAAGGCTGTCAAAGACAGATTGTGCAGTGCTTCTAAGTAATCATTCCTGATTATCCAAAGCTCAATCAACTGAGTTACGACGAATACTAAAGCGCAAAAGTGTATAAAATTTAAACAGCTATTTCTCAATTTGCTCCCACTCTGCCAGAGTCCATAAAGATAAAGCCCTTTCAAATTTGGACCCAATAATGGGTGTTCAGGATCCTCGAGTCCTTTAGCAAATGAAATAATTTTCTGCAAAATCACCATTGTACTTCGCGAGACAAAGCTTTGATGGAACTGAGTACTTTGTATGAAAGGAACGTTTTATTTTATACCTTTAGGGTGCTGAATTGTTTATTACAAAATTACTGACGTGTAAAAACGTTTCGCGAATCAACTGTCGTGAATTAAGTATGAGAGAGCACTTAAATGGACTCGTTAGAGCTGTTAATGAGTCATTACTAATGTACAGAACATGGCCCAGGTTAAACGTTTTTGTTCAGAAATAATAAAAGCACTTTGTAAGATTTTTTTAACAGTACCTACATAACTTGTAAGAATTACTTAGATTATATTGTAGGTATAGTATAAAAAGATAAAGCTCAAGTCGTACGTTAACTTTCCTTATAAGTATTCATCTCAATTCTCATCTATTGTACACAATTTTGATCTGCGAACCTACTTTTGATGTATCTCAAATAAATTTGTAAGTATGAAGTCTGAAATCCATTTGAAGTACTTATCAAAGAATAGCACAGATCCGCCAGATTGCGATGAAGAGTGGTCTCTGAATTTTATAGAATATATTATTATTACCTATTATAAAAAAGCTGTACTTATAACACTAAGTACCGAAATGGAAACGTTTCTGATACGAGTAAACATGACTTCAACTTTTATTAAGTACGCAAGAAGAAGTTCAAACTTCAATATTAAAATCCAAGTGAAACTCCCTTCAAAATCACTCTAAACAGACCCCAGTATGATAATGGTATCAGAGCCGGGACTCCATTATCTTAAGTTTTAACGAGCAATTTGCCGAACCCATGTCAAGTTCCAAACACAGATTAAGGTACTCGTACGCTTCCAGGAATTGAAACCAGTGTCAGGCCAGGAGTCCTAAATGAATACCGAATATCATTGGTAAAAACGCGTGTACGTAACCTTCTAGGAAAAACGAAATGTAGGTAACGAAATATTTTGATCAATAAACTCTGGCTTTCGTGCTTACTTAGATCGTCAGTGAGAAATGAAGTCTTATTCATGAACTCGTTTGATCACGACGAGTCTTGTTTTTTCTAACAAGGTACCATATTTCTGACTTAAATGTTACTACCAATAGATTTTTTTAAGCTAAGTGCGTCATAAAAATTACCCCGAAAAGTCAAGTCAAGCCATTGGCATTAGCCAAGTGAACTTAGTGGCTCATCAGTAAAGTTTTATGAGGAGTAAATAACATTATTACGGAGTTTTCTGTCCGCTGTATCCGAACTAATTTATCTTTCACTTTCTTATGTACGTTTCATCCTTGGATATTGTAATTAAACTTTTTTTATTTCCTTGTTTTCGATTTGTAGGAAACAAGGAAATAACGTCCAGACTTCTATCTTATACTTAAAACTTACATACTTACCTATAGGTATTATATTCATTTCTTTATTTATTAATTCCTACTAACGATCTGGGAAACTGCTCTAACGATTTGGACGTGCAAAATAGAAGTCCACAAGTGCGAAAAAGCGATCTAGCTAGCTCTCAGATCTGAGAGAACTCATTTTTAGGTATTTTCACCCGAGCAAAGCGAAGGCGAAGTCGTCATGTTTATTATTTCAGAAAAAGAAAGTCTAGAGGTATTATATTTGCCTTGTGCCTACCGCATCCGTCGAATTCCCGCGTTCTTCACCAGGTTGACCAAATCGTCTCTGCACCTTGTTAGCTTATCGACAAAGCCCCTTAATTAAATATTGTAATCAAATTTTCTTTCACGACATCTGACATTATGCCAAATTAACAAAGGAGACTAAAAAGAAAACTCCAAACAAATTTCCAATTAAAAGGACCCATAAGTAAAATTAATACAAAAACAAATCTCATAAATGAGGAAAAGTCCCTGGGGCCTAATAAACATGAAAGAAAGGCATTGTGTCTTGAGGAATTCCTACAAAGGAATTAAGCACTTTCCTCACAGGAATTTCGATTATTGTCTAATTAAGTAAGAATATTTTAGATCTAAGGATATATTGTACACCTCTGTGAGGTAGGGCATGAAATATGTACATTTAAATATTATTTTAAGATCCTGTGAAACTCATGTTCATGCAATAAAAATATTTGACTTTGACTTTGAATAACCGATGGCGCTGTAAAGTATCTAGAGAGAAAAAATAATAATACTTAGGTACCTCCTGCGATACAGGACAAACAACAGGGGGGTGAAAATTCTATACATTTGACAACTTTGACAACTTTTTTGAGGCACAGTAGCTCCAACGACGATATGTGAACTAATTTGTTGCATTCCAATCTATTCACATTGGGAGAACTGTTTTATAAGAAACTAGCTGACCCCGCGGACTTCGTACCGCCTTAAACCTCACGGAGCCCGAGACCTTTCCAACGAATGCAAAACCGTGGAAATCGGTTCGTGCGTTCTGGAGTTATAGCGTCAGGGAGGAAAACCCGACTTATTTTTATATAGTAGACTAATTTTTATATTTCAACTCAATATCGATATATCGATTGATAGGAAAATGTATTCAGAACAGTAAAATTTTAACTTATTTTGATTGTCATTTACATAACACGTGAATCTAAACGTTTGACGGTTTGTCAACGAGGTCACGAACCAACGACAATAATTTCTAAATTATCTATATCTTGACATCAGTCTAGCGCAACTTCGAAGAAAAAGTCATTTATATGCTGTTCGCATGGCTAATAATGGCTTATTTATTGCTATTCAAGGCTTTTGACTGTATAAAGCATGACATTCTCTTGTATAAAACTATCGTACTACGGGTTTGAAGGGAAATCACTAGACATAATGGCTTCATATATGGATAATCGAAGTCAACAAGTGAAAATTGGTAAAAACACTTCAGCTACAAAGCACATTGACATCGGTGTACCACAAGGATCGATTCTGGGTCCCATATTATTCCTGATATATGTAAATGACCTGCCCACAGCTATTCCAGAATAAGCATAGGTGAGTCTACTTGCTAATGATACTCATGTTGGTGTGAAAAATAAAGACTACTTATATAACAATGGTGGCGCAGTTAAATCAAATTAGGAATATTCTGCAGGAATGGTTTCAATGTAATGGCATAGTATTGAACACAAATAAAAGCTTTTTCCTAAAGTATAAGACGCAGTCACGACGGAATAATGTAATTCAGGATCAGGATGTAAATCTTGACTTAACCATGTAATGATTATTATAATATGGTCAATAAATGAACTATGAACTATCACACTCTATCTACATGGTTTTCCCTATTCTTTATCTTTCTCTGGTATTAGTGTGCCACGCAAATTTAAGTGTAAACGTAGAAATTATAAAGTTTTCTTGGCTTGACATTTGCTTTTGAACGGTATATTCGAATTTATTTTGTAAAATTTCATTTTATTAATCGGTTTGCACCGTACTGTTTTACCTTTATTACTGAACGACTGCCGACTTGTGGTCCATACTTTGATTTTGGCGATCTGTGTATAAAACAGGAGCCATTAATTTAATAGCAATATAAGTTCGTAATAAAAGATATCGACCTACACGAAGCAATATGTATATTAAATAATCTAAATCGTATACAATCCACCATGCCCCTTTAACTTAGTTGTCGGTATCTCGTGCGCTTTTGATGAAACTCTATTTTAGTACCAAGATATGCATTTATTTGCGTCATTACTGTAATGTAAAAATATAATTTTGAAGAAAGCCTTCTGCTGATTTATTTTGCGGCGCTCCTTTTCAAGCTAGGGGTCTTGGAAGCGCTGGTTAATTAATTTCTGACATGTAAGTGCCTGTATCTACACCCGATTTGTTTAACCAGTAGCCAAATAGTTCAAAATATGTGGCTACACTTCCTCCGAGATCTATACTTTTGGCTTTCAAGTCGGTTTTTAACGTTTTTTCCCACAACATCCGGCTAATTCGCATATAAATCAGACGTCACTACATAATAAGAAAAACCTCGAAACTTTTTCAATATCAATGTTTTAATAAAAAAGTTTGATTCGTTTTGGTCCTACAAAGAATTTAATTTGTCCCTAAAGCGAGAAGAGTGGCACCCCTTCCCGGATTATTGAAGAGTTTAGCAACACCTCTTCAGAATTATTCTGTCAACTTTTTCCCAAATTTTTTGCTGTTCTAATAGTAAGTATCGATTCGTGAAAAAAAATTGTACCAGGATTACATAAATAATGAAAAAAAAACCAGAATTATAAATTCAAATTCAACAAAAACGTCAAACACGTACAAATCCGGAACCGTATTGCTAACATGCCTCTAACTCTGCACAAGGTTAGCCTATGCTTATCTTTCACTTTCCATCAGGTGAGATTGTGGTCTAAAGCTGGAACTTCATTGCAGAACACGGTCCAGATACGCCACGTGGGTACACAAACGCTTTGTATCAAAATATGGGTGGATCATGGGTGGATACTTCCACAGCAGCGCACGGACTGTAGCGCGCGGACAAATACAATGAAGCCACAGTATGCGTAATATACCTATTAACCGTGTTTTCCGGCCTCATGTTCAACCCATAACGACCGTAAATGCAAAATACATTAGGTATATTTTTATTTTAGCCTTCAATGCCTCTCTGAAAATTGAATCTGGCAGAATGAGAGTGCCATAATGTACTGTGTCTTGTTTTGTGTGGAGTTTACACAATAAACAAAGTAACACCGTGTAAATATTTATAAAAACTATGTCAGAACCGCTCTGAAGATTTGGACAAGTATAGTGAGTAGTAAGGTGTGAAAAAACGATGTTACTAGACCAAGCTGAGAGACCTGAGGCAAATGAGTCATTGCCTCCTGCAGGTGGTGGAGCGCGGCCCTGCAGCGCCTTGCTCGAGCGGCTCAACGAGCTACACGGTGATCCGACGTTTTCACATTGGAAATGTCTAGTTTCGTCCGCTCCAGTATCTGTGGCAACTAATTTTTTGTACGTAGGTGGTAAACGTACCTGCAGAAAATTTTCTGCCCCCATGTCAAATCAGATCACTGAATACTCTTACTCATACTCTCCTAGATGCAGTACTAAAACTTGAAACGCTATTTTATCCTTTAAACTCGAGAACACTAAGGGATTAGGCGGGATTCCTGCAAATAGCCCCGTTGAATAATGCATGGCCGACGTTGGGCAAAGCCGCACGCGACGGGGATTACGAACATGGTTTTTTGTTTTTCAAATTTTCGTCCATGGAATCACGGCGTTAATTGGACTGCAAAGGCACGTTTTCAGACACAGGACACGGCTGCTATAATAATTGCAAGCAAAATTTCGCTTTGGAATACCTAATTTAGACCATGATAACCTACTTCTAGTTTGCAATGGTTTTCGGAATAATGTCTTAAAACAATGGCATTTCTTTTAAAATACCGTGATATACTCGCATAAAACACAAAACTCTCTCGACTAGACTAGATAAGAGTATAATAAAGGTCAGCACGGCGATCTAGTTTCGATTTGTACAAAATATATGACCGGACCTGGTTGGCTTAAATGTATTTTTTTTAATCAAGATGCTCTGATCAGTACCCTCTACTTGCCACGGGACGATGAGTCGTTCCATGCTAAAAATGAGTTTTACAATGACCGACCGACCGGCCTGAGTGACCGACCGAGCCTTGGGGGAGGCCTATGTTCAGCAGTGGACGTCTTTTGGCTGACATGATGATGATAAAGAATCGGTGTCGGCTTTTTCAGTTTTTGTTTACAGTTTTTGAATTTTCATTAGAGGCTCTAAAGTTTAGGAAACTTTTTGTTTGCAGACCTACACCAAAGGCTTTCAAGAGCTTAAACAAAGGGCTCACCACAACTAATTACCGTCATTTAGTTTCTAAGTTCAGTTAAATCTCACCCTCCATTTCGAATGCCACCTTGGGGCGTTCAACCCTTGAAGCTCGATCTATATTCTAATCCTCTAAAGCACACGCACATTCTCTCCTTAAAATGATTGCAAGATAGGTAAATATACCTTTATTCCATGGCTGTACACATAGCTATATATGAGTAAGATAGCTAATATAGCTATGCGGTGGTAAAATTTCGGCTTCACCAGAACCGTTAAAAGGAGTTAAACGCATTTCCGTGCAGGCAAGTCTGAAGGCTTTGTTTCGGCTGATGTGGCGCTCTCTAGTGCCTCTTAGTTGAAGGCCAAGAAACTCCTAACTGCTTCGCTTAACCCTTCAAAATAGCAAAGGAAAATATAACCCTAAGTGCGGTCTTAACGGTTGGAAATAAGCTAGCAAGGTTGGTAGAAAATCATTTTACTACCTACACTATAGAAAAAAGAAACGAAGTACAGGCGTTTTTGAGGGTCACTTTAAAATTGCAGCGTCCCTCAATTTTAGGAATATTTTTGTTTAAATTATTTTTAGGTTTGATTCGTTAGAAATTACGAACTATACAAGGGACAAGTTTACGTAACAGACAAACTACCTATGTTAACGAAAATCATGGGCGATTTTCATTTCTGTCTGCTTCGATTTTAAAATATTAAGTCACCAATGACCGATGTCTACAACATTTTCTGTTACATTGGTGACTTAAAAGTTAATTACATACTTATTTATTGCTATTATAGCGGTGACAATATAGTTCCAATAATATTTATCATACCCGCTGTTCATTAAAAAAATAATGACAGCCATATGAAACAACTTCGTAAAATGGTAATTTTCAACTCCATTAATCTCCTTTATAACAATATCGGCTCTAGCAATTTACTCAGATACACCGGTCCATCCGTGGACGGCAGTTACACAGTTACTCCGGAATAAATTCAGATGTATGGATAATTCGAAATGTAAATGTGTTTAACTAGATTAATACAATTTACGCTGAAGATATCGTTAACACGTCATTTACATTACGTTCTTTGATATACCTAAGTATTTAAATACATAAAAAAGCAATCTATGTATGACTCGAGACACAAACATTCATGCTATACTTACTCACAAACTGAGCCAAAGCGTGACAAAACGATGTGAAATTTAATTATTTCATTATTTAACTGATGAGAAATTATACTTCTGATATGGTTTATCTTTTAATATCCGTGTTTTAGAGAACTTCGAGAGAAATTAAGGAAATTCTTCGTGCTCATCATAGGTTAGCGCCTAGCGGGATGCGAAGCCCAACCCTTTCGGTACAGTAATTAAACGCACCAACCGAGCCAATATTATGTTCGTCGACAAAATTTGAACAAGACTTTCGCTAGAGTGTGAGAGGCAGCTTCCATGAACCCTTCCTCGTCTTACAGCCCAGCATGTAACACGATTAACGCTACAATAATTCACTGTTCGGTCATTAATTCGCCTTACCTCGTCGGTAACCAGATAGTTGCAGAATATATTGTCTTATTGTACAGTCGAGGTTACCAATATGTGTCCATTTTTGGACTAAAGACAGCGGAATATAAGGTGCAAAAGTGAATACCTATAGATGTTAGTGAACTCGGCTATAGATTAAGGTGTAAAATGTATCTTACGTAGTAATGTAGGTACGATTTGTCTCCATTATTGCATCTTTATTGGTAACAACATACACATACATAAAACGCCTTAGCTTTCCCACTGAGAGAAGAGTAAATATGTAGAAAACACTAGAACAGAGTAGGTTCTGTTTGGCCTATGATAATTTTGTCGATAATTGTGACGATATTTTAGCCACAGAATTAGCTACCGATTCTCTTGTGAGCGATACCTGAATCCCATACTATTTTTTTTTACCTAATGTAATTTACCTAATGTGAATCTAAGTAATTATTTTTATATGGGTCTTATTCGAAAAACCCACATGTCGCTGAAACCAACCACCCTTGAAGTTTTGACACTGTCGTTATTCTTTCAGATGTTTATGACATCGTGGGAAATGCAACAAATTGTTATACTATTCCTCAAATAGCAATGACCGTCGTCTGTCACGTGAAAAATGTTTCCAGCTGAGACCTTTTCGACGCTCGACAGAACTGAAGTTTAAAACTAGAAGAAAAAGTTCGTTGAACGGTCAAAGTGAGCATTATTCAACTTCAAAACTAACTAAAGTATGAATAATATGAACATTCGGGAACATTGAAACTGTAGCCGAGTCTTATTCAAATTACAAATACATATTAATATTAGGTATAAATGCGAAAGTAACTCTGTCTGTCTATCTGTCTGTCTGTTACCTCTTCACGCTTCAACCGCTGGACCGATGAAGATGAAATTTGGCATGGGGTTCCGAGAAACGACATAGGCTGTTTTTTATCCCGGGAAAACGCATAGTTCCCGCGGGAACGCGATAACCGAATTCCACGCAGGCGAAGTCGCGGGCAGAAGCAAGTTTTCAAATAATACTCAAACGGCAGAGTAACGAAATCCAAACTAATTTTATAAATGCAAAAGTAGTTCTGTCTGTATGTCTGTTAACTTTTCACACTGAAACCACTGGACTGATTTAGGTGAAAATTCAGAGACCCGGAGGCTACTTTTTATCCCCGAAAAACGAATAGATCCCGCGGAAAACGGAATAACCGAATTCCACGCGCGTGAAGTTGCGGTCAGAAGTTACCTAGTAACTGTAATAATCCTACAGTTACTAAGGATATGATTGCGATCGTGTAATTATTTTGAGCAGAAAATAATACTTTCGACCATCAAATGCCTTTTTTAATTGATTAAGAATATATTTGTATCGTAAAAAAATTAATAAAATCAAATGCTACTTGCGAATTTAAAATAACACTGAATCGAACTCGAGTGCTAGAAAGAATCGAACGCAAAATGCTACATTTAAAAGCTTCGTCTAAAACGCACTAGCACTGCCATTGAAACAATAAAAAGGAAGCTATAAAATATCACGTTCAATTTTAAGTGTACGCCTGCCTATTTCAATAAAGCCTTACTTGGCGGAGTGGTATTGGAAAACTTGAACAAAATGGACGAACACTTTCGCTCCAATCGCCACTGGCTTTGATACCTTTTAGATTCAAATCCTTGAAGTTTCTTGGAATATAGAACAATCGTATAGGTGAAACTTGAAATGTCATTTTACTTGATTGAGTGTTCATTCATTGCATTTTGGGTTTTGTAATTAGTTCGCCGTCACCCATATGAATAATACTTATACTGGATAGGCACTTTAAATCTAAACAGGTTTGCAACTCCACTTAAATCTAAATACTTTAATTAACTTGAATTTCAACTGTAAAAGCTCTTTAGATGTAGATAGATTTCGATAGATGCCTATAGATTTCGTTATTGCAATAAAATGTTTACATCAGCCTTGGCCGTAAATTGGGATTTTCTGGCCGCTACGCAAGGCAAGACGTAAAACTTTTGACAAACCACGGGTGGTAATTCGTAAAACCCCAGATCGCATATTTATGGCCCTCACCTTCGGTTCGGGCCACAGAAACCTGCGATCTGGGACATTTACGAATTCACCACCCTAGGTCTGTAATGTACTATTAAAGACGATTTTAGTATTTACAAGTCTCCGATTTGTTACACCTATTTTAATGTCTAGGGCGTATACAAATGGTTACTACATGATCATTTCAACGATTTGGTCTCCATCACAGATGTGTTTAATTAACTGGTTAAAAATAAGTAGCCAACTAGGGTAGTCGTGGTGGCCTCTCATGCAAAGGGTCGGGGGTTCGATTCCGGCTCGCACCTCTGAGTTTACTAATGTGCGAAATTCAATTTGAATTGACTGCGCTTTTCGGTGAAGGAAAACATCGTGAGGAAACCTGCACGCATCTGCGAAGTAATTCAAAGATGTGTGTGAAGTCCCCAATCCGCACTGGGCCCGCGTGGGGACTATAGCCCAAACCCTCTCGTGATGAGAGGAGGCCTGTGCCCACCCAAGTAACAATTTCTGGTTCTATAGTAGCCCATAGAACATTTCTCAAAACACCACCTTAGCCCTATAAAAGGCCATAGAAGGTTGAGTAACGCCGATCTGGCGCAGTTATATCTCCATTTAGTGATATAGTGGAACCGTAGCAGCTTTAGTTGTGACGTTTTAGGTCTATAAAGGTGATGTAATGATGACTCGTATTACAATTTAGTGACATACGGGCCACAGTAACGCTAATGTAGTGCTTTTTTATACTGTAGTAGCGTTCGTTGATTCCCTTATAGTCCTATTTTAGTCTATAGTAGAATCCGGGATTCCTACTGAGGCGCTTTCTCGGCAAAGTTTGGTATTGTGTATTTTTGCTGTGAACTTCATTGACGGACAACAAAAATAATTCAATTATATAAAGGAGTAATATTCTATCGTGGTAAGTTTATGTTATCTTATTTAGACATTTAATACTTCGATCAATGCTGCAAAAAGCACGTGCGACTAAAGTTTTACTGATAGAATAGTATTTGATTTGCTTAATATTTTCAATGCGCCCTCGATTAATTGAGTTTTGAATAAAATATATTGATATTATAAAATTAAATTCACAGACATTTCTACTTTAGAGCCATTAAGTACATCCGTGGGTCTTATCGGCTCACTATAGTACCACCGACTCCTGTCATGTCAAAGTTTGAGTATAAAAGTAACTGTTCACTTCCTTTATGTGCTTTTTTATCCTATGACCGATCTACAAACTCCATTATAGAACGTTTCGGCCATATAAAAGAGTCATAGTCACAACTATCGTACGAGCCTATAATAGGGATTCAAAAACAATTAGAACACTTTTAAGTACTATAAAAATGTCCTTAAAATCGATTATAAAACAAAACCGCTCTATTACGGCGTCATTATGGCTACTAAAGACCATGTACTATAGGAGTGATTTGTGGAACCACAATATCGCAAAAACCTTGTATAGTAGAACGTTCATCACTGCTAAAACGCAAGATTTATAACGGTTGCCCGGGAAACCTTATAGCGCCAATTAGATACATAATGGTGATTTCAATCACTTTTATACAGTAACATAGCTCTTTAGTGGCTATATTTGAAGTTTTTATAGCACTTGACTATAATAGCCCTATAAAATGGTTCTATAAACCTTTACATCAACAATTTATAGGATAATTTGGCTCTTTAGCTTATAGAGCAAGAATGTGTTCCCAAACGCCTTTATACAACTGGTAGTCACCGCTAAGACCTTTATACGACGTTTACTCGACCTTTTAGTGATGATAACCCAAGTTATAGGGCCAAAATGTTACTTGGGCAGCAGTGGGACGCAAATAGGCTGTAGTAGTATTAGTAGTCGTATCTGAGATCATTTGCATCTCAGATATGACTGTAGCCTTTGGAATATGGGGGATTTACGGGAGGTGACAAATCGATTAAACTAGATCTCATATCTGGGAAAAGTCATTTTGACACTTTCCAACCGAGTAAACCTCGGTTGCCCGCGTGTAATTTAATGTAAAAAGTAAGAGTACGCCCGGTTCGCGGACGCCACTCGAGAATTGTTCCTAAAATACTTGCATTCAAAAGATTCCCCTAGTCATGAAAAAATTGTATTATATTTTCAAGTCGTTGTGTCAAGTACAAAATGAAATATGGTTTCAGTGTGGCTGTAGCAAAACTGAGATAAGAAATTCAGAATGCATTTGGAATAAAATACCATTTTCATTCCCAGTTTCTTTAGCAGTTATAAACGAGCGGGTTGTTTCGAACAATAGAACTCTGATACTGAAATGCGAAACAACGGCGGGGTCGCTCCAAGTCAGAAGTTTCAGCAGATGAGGCAATGTTGCACGTATCTATTTTATAGGAAAACTAGCTTTTGCCCGCGACTTCGTCCGTGTGGAATTCGGTTATAGCGTTCCCGCGGGATCTAAGCGTACTTCCGGGATAAACACTAATCCCGTGTACACCGAAGTTAATACGTAGCCTGTTCCCTTCCCCGGGACTCGATAATGCACGCCACTCATATTTAACTCGTTTTAAAATAAAAGTTTCACACAAACGTTCAGCCCCCTTTTTGCCCATTTACGTCAAAAGAGAAAGGTTTCTGCCAACATTTATGTTTTTAGGCCTAACGGTTTAGAAGTTCATACATATTTTCAAATCCCTTTAACCCCTTTAAGGGGGAATTTACATCAGAAGAGAAACTTTTATGCCAAAGTTCATTTTTCTAGGCTTAGCGGCTTAGAATACTTACACACTTTTAAACCCCTTTTTACCCCTATAAAGGGGCACTTTCCAAAAAACCTTTGTTAGTGCCTATTTATGTCATAAAAGAAACCTTTTTACTGCATTTCATGTTTCTAGGCCCAGCGGTTTAGAAGTTACATACAAACTTTCAACCCCCTTTTTACCCCTCTAAAGGGGGAATTTCCAAATATTCTTTAATAACGCTCACTTACGTTATAAAAGGAACCTCCCTGCCAAGTTTGTTAAGCCTAGCGGTCTAGAAGTTTCATACAAACTTTCAACCCCTTTTTACCCCCTTAAAGGGGAAATTTCCAAAAATCCTTTCTTTTTACTCACTTACGTCATAAAAGGAACCTTCCTGGCAAATTTCATATTCCTAGGCCTAGCGGTGTCGGCTGTGATTTGATCGATCAGTCAGTCAGTCAGTAGGTCAGTTTCTTGTTTTATATATGTCGACGGGGACTCGGAATAACACAGTAACTCTCACAGCCATCGTACATCTTGGAAATATCAGAGGAAAATAAGAAACGCGACGTTTTCGGCAACTGGGTTTCTTTTCTGGCTATCCCGGAAAATTCGCTCCAAAAATCAACTGTCAAAAGTCAGAATGACAGGTCTTGTTCTAAGCGGTCAAACGCTTGTGTTTTAGATTCCAGTTACTGGCCAATCTGCCGAGTCCAGTGCACTCACTAAGCAACATAGCTTTTCCAATTACCAACCCAGTGCCGACTACGCCCAAGCTATTCGCTTGACGTTTCCTTACCAATGATATTCAAGGTACCATACGGAATCTCAAGGACGTGGATGAAATGACTAATCGAAAAAGGCAATCCAAGGCCTGGCAGGGCGCGATAGTGGCGCCATCGCTGTGACCATACGACACGGCCATCAGACAATCCACACCTCCTGGTGTGAGTCATGAAGCCACCTAGGAATCAGCAATGAAGTTTTTTTTTTTTTTTTTTTTTTTTTCGCTCGGCTTCTCTGACAAACATGGTTAGAAAATTCACTAAGGTTCACTACAAATGATACAACTTCAATCAAGTAAGCATAAACTATGAAAGCAGTTTGAGACCAACGCGTGAAGCCCATTTTTTTTTTTTTTTTTTTTTTAAGTCGCGGTTCTTCATCCTCTATTACAAAAATCGAAAAGTTAACAAGAACAATAAGACAGCACACACACACACACGCACAGTTTGGATCCTTACGCTTGTAATGATCCAAATGCCAATTTTTTTAAAACCAAATTTCAATCGGAAACACAATACAAACATCGTACCAACAGGTGCACTATTGAAGAAAATCACTTGCCACAACGAAACCGTCATCCCTCTCAGTCATGCTTCATACTAGAAGAACACACAGTCCAGCATACCACTGGAAGCTTAACAACATGGCAGCTATACACATACCGAAATCAGGTTGAAATCAGCGTTGTTCCTACAGAGAACAAGCGATCCAACGTCACTCTAGGCCACCACAAATTAATCCACACGCTGAAGGTAAAACTTCACACCGTGTAACCTTGACTACCTAGTCCAAGCTCACACACTACACGCAATTCACTAGATGGTCTCATCTGGCCTCACACCAGGTATTCCCACTCGATCGACTATCGGCATCACACCGATAGTCTCATCCGGTGTCGAACCGGGTATACTTCCTCGCTCGACTATACCGGCATCGCACCGATAAGCCTCATCCGGTATCGAACCGGGTATACACCCTCGCTCGACTATATCGGCATCGCATCGATAAGTCTCATCCGGTATCGAACCGGGTATACTCCCTCGCTCGACTATATCGGCATCGCACCGATACGTCTCATCCGGTATCAAACCGGGTATACTCCGCTCGCTCGACTATATCGGCATCGCACCGATACGTCTCATCCGGTATCAAACCGGGTATACTCGCTCACCCGTCGACTATCCAGCATCGCACCGGATAGTCGCGACCAATCTAGTAACTTTGAGCCACACACGCTACCAGCGTCACACAAGTAGGTCACTCACTCACAATACTCACATCCACCAGTGTCGCACCAGTAGGTTAAACACACGCAAACGCGCATATCCCGCACCGGCAGGCTAAGCGCTCGCAAGCAGCTTACGCACGCTTACCTACCAGCATCGCACGGGCAGGCTAAACATAGACAAACATACACACGCTTACCCGCCAGCATCGCACCGGCAGGCAACACAATCGCGACCCATTGTCGCGTAACACTCAATCATTCACCCAATCACACAAATCACAAAACCACAGCAAACTAGCTGTACAAATTCGACTCCATACTCTTGGTCGAAAGGAGATGAATTCCACCTAGTACGTACATACATCCCGCCGATACGTCCATAAATGAACGGACCTAAATGGCAATTCAGAACAAAACAAGCGCAAATCCTTTTTAGTCAAAGCAGTTGTCATTCGAGTCCCCATTCCAAAGTCGTGTCTTCGATGGTAAAAATGATATTCCGTTTACTCTACTTTTTATTAATCCTTAATGTAAGCATTTGTTATTTTCGTAACCTTATAAGTCGTGAACTAAATCAGTCACCAGGATGACTGATACCCATATCTCTCAGTAAGGATGCTTCCAGATGAAGTCCAACCCAAAACATTTCACATTAATTTACAAAAAAGTCTAGCCATCTCCATCTCAAGCTCGGCGGACAATACTATTAGAGAGAAAGAGAGACAGAGACTTTTGCCAATCTCTCCCACAAAGAGAGTGTTTTACAATTTGAGCAACTTTGTTTGGCTCAAGAAATAATTCCAAATAATAAAAGCATCATGTATTGCTTGTTTCATATAGGCAGTCTCTGTACAAAGGCCAAAAATAAAAATCATAACAGGTTTGGAACAGAGCCCTTGATGCTTCAAGCAGAAAAGCTTAGTTTCAAAACAATCAAACAACAGAAAATTGTTCTAAATAGAAAGTCTACGGAGAGATGGGTTCCATATAGTGAACTGACAGGCAGTACATTCTGTAGCAGAAATAACAAACCTTAAAAACCAACACATCAAACTCAACATGAACAGCAATGCACCTATGCAATGCAGGGAGCAGGCTCATATGAACTTTAGAACAAAATAAATCCAACTCTTTAGGTTTAGTAATCATAGGAACGCTCTAACTAAAACTCAAAGAATTAAGTTACAATACAATGTACATACCCCAAGGATACCTACATGGGCAACTATAAAGTCCAGGTTGAAATGAAGAAACAAAGATGATTACTAGAATAAACCTTTCATCCAATCCAATCTTGACCTCTTCGGTCAACCACCAAAGAATGTAGAGTGTACTACTCAATTGAAATCACTGAACACTAGAACTCTTCAGATGATATATCAAGACTAATGAAGGTTTAAAAGTCAAAAGACACAAGACATGTTCAGAAACCAGAAGTAACACCAATTTGAAAAGTTTGGTAACATGGGCACGAGTGAGCAGGTACCCTATCCTATATGCGCAATCGCCTATGCACATACCCTATAACTTTGTGTTACCATTTTATTAAATTATTGGATACTGTTCAATCGTACGCCAATCCCCACGAAAATAGAAAACATGGTTAGATAAAATTCAAATATTCAAAGTCAATCGCTATACTACATTCTTGTAAAATTGTTTGACACACACATAACTCTTTTGTATCCCTAATAATAACATTAAGTTTACATGTCCAGAACACATACAAAGGTATCTTGAAAAGTTAAGGCATGTTAAAGCATTTTTCTTTTAATTATTATTTTTACTTCCACCGTAGATACCCTATGCGGAAAATCAGCAGCTCTACTACCAGTGCCAATTTAATTTCCTTAAAAAAAATGTTAGTTACCTTTTTTTTTACCATTTAGAACCATAGTATTTTTTTTTTTAAACAGTTTCATTCACATTAAATTTTCACTAGCTTCTGTCCAAACTCCAAAGATTTAAAAAGCAACATGTTGATTTAGTAAAAATAATAATTTCAATTTTAAACAACATTTTTAGTACAACTTAACCGCATTATCAAAAGGTGTGCACACTCCAGTCCAATTGCTGTGCCATGTCACATATAGTGACATTACTATACTGGCACAGTTGTGACAATAGTAACAAAATAAACTAACCTCGGGTTATCTTCGTAGAACTCTGTCTGCCTTGGACAGTTACATCATAAAAATCCATACCTTAATATCTTTCACTTCAGTACCTTCTTGCTCGCTTAGTAGAGTATGAATGCAAGCTTTATTCTATTCAGCATGCCTAGCTCTTAGAGCTAATGTTGCGTTCTAGGCACATTTGAACTCTGCATTTCCTGTAAACCAAAAATCTCTGAAGTATGCATTCTTACTAAACATTTTAAGTTTAATGAAGTGACTAACAGTAGTTAGGTAAAGACTTTTAAGGCCTGTCAATCATGCACATGAATCTGAAATGACCATGTATCTGGCATGACATCGTTTGAAATTTGAACAATTTCATGTTCAGTTGTCATAAAGGGAGCTGAAATTTGTAATTCATGTGTTTTAAACGCTGGATCTTGAGCGCTTGTAATAGAATAACACCGGTTGTGTGTCCACTTTGTTATTACTTCACAATTTCAGAGATCAATTAATTTTAGTACCTAATAAACAAATCAAACAAGAGGCTAGAAATCCCAAATTCTAGAATAATCTAGAATGCTGCTAGACCTAGGTTGTAGGTTCTTTGGTCTAGATTGTTATTAAAACATGTGAATGTTGTTTTTTTTTTTTTCAACACCACAGCCATCAACTTTACCCAGGGTCAATAAAATGAAAAGAACTCACCCGGAACACATAATACATTGTTTTTATCATTTGCTATCAGCAAAATATCTTATCATTTATTAACTGATGAGTCCAAGCAAAGTGTAAATCGATCTCTTGTCGTTACAACACGGCGACAATGGATCAACCATCTTCGGATAAATCAATGAAAAATCAATATTCGTCTGAGGTTATTGTCAAAGTCAACCTTTGGCACACTGAACCAATTATGAACTTTTGACCAAATTACATCTTCTTGATATTCTTAGTCACTAGAACACGTTACGTGGCACTTTTTCAATAGCTACAATCATTGTTTGACCTATATTGCTGTGTTTATCGGCTAATAATAATGGGTCGCCAAAGTACACAATCGACTTTTCTGTTTGGTAGGCGTCGTCGAATCCCAACTTCTGATGTCGACGGGGACTCGGAATAACACAGTAACTCTCACAGCCATCGTACATCTTGGAAATATCAGAGGAAAATAAGAAACGCGACGTTTTCGGCAACTGGGTTTCTTTTCTGGCTATCCCGGAAAATTCGCTCCAAAAATCAACTGTCAAAAGTCAGAATGACAGGTCTTGTTCTAAGCGGTCAAACGCTTGTGTTTTAGATTCCAGTTACTGGCCAATCTGCCGAGTCCAGTGCACTCACTAAGCAACATAGCTTTTCCAATTACCAACCCAGTGCCGACTACGCCCAAGCTATTCGCTTGACGTTTCCTTACCAATGATATTCAAGGTACCATACGGAATCTCAAGGACGTGGATGAAATGACTAATCGAAAAAGGCAATCCAAGGCCTGGCAGGGCGCGATAGTGGCGCCATCGCTGTGACCATACGACATATATATATGGAATATAAGGTTTGTAGTGGTGATATTTTACGTCATCAATGTTAAACAAACAAACAGTGCATTTCGGATATCTGTAGTTTCTACATCGCGTAGTAACTAATTAAGGCTAAGTATACCAGGTACTCTTTCATGAAAAAAAAAAAACCACTGAAGTTTCTTTAAAATACCTATAATACTTCTAAGTCATTGCTTAGATTAATACAACACGTTCACAATTTTTAAAATACTTATATCGGTTAACCTCTCGGTTTATTAACTAACGGATTTAGAGCGACTTCTTCAAATTCTTGCTTATCTTCGATGCGTGGTTTTTTTAAGAGGCGATCATCTGGTAGAAAACTCAGTACTAATACTGAACCTAAAAACATGAAGAAAAAAAAACATACAAAATGAGAACACAAAGATTTTTAGATTTATGAAGTCAATAGAGCTACGTGTAAATTCATTGCAATATTGTTGGAGTTATTTCGTATTTCCTTCGGCCTCATGGTTGGCGACATTTTGTTCCTCTGCTTTAGTAAGGTAAAATGATTGTTATGTGTGTCCTCGTAAGTAGCGTAGTTGCAATATGCTAACTTACTAGAAAAAACGGCGGAAAAGATGAAAAATCCTAGCCTGCAGCTATGCACCAGCATGTAGTTGACGATTTGGATCGTAAAGAAGCCGCAGAGACGTCCGCTCGATATAGTGACAGCCACAGCCAATGTCCTGAAACAAAAACATAACAAAAATGTAATAAGTCCAAAGACCAGTAGTAGAAGAAGCAAGGGAGTTATGCTTGAAGCATGTGGCTTTCTTTGGACTCTATCTACCCCAACGGGAAACAGGCGTAAACTCTCGTATTTATTATGTATGTACTAGTAGTTCCTACATTATGTTGTATATTCATGTTACTCATAATCATAATAACATATTCATCAGCGTCATAGTCTACACAATCGTCTCCATTATCCTCTTGATTCATCGGGGTTGTATCGTATCAACTTCTTAAACCATACAGAATCAGTTGTCATACAAATCGTTAGATGAAACAGCTGGGGTTTCTTAAGAACGTCAAGATCAGGAAACTCGCATCTTTGGAAGGAGACCCAATGCATCAGCTACTTAACTTAACCGAAAGTAGACATAGAAAAAGACCACCTTGCCTGAAGAATCTTCGTCAGAGGTTTGAAAATGTACCACAGCATTGTTCAGAACTTTTAGTCTCAAAGGTTCGAACTGCTAAAAAAATATGATCCCTGACTATCGGTACGATGGTTACACTATAAGAAGAAATCTTTATTTACCGCAAGTGAGTAGGAAACAGAGCGACGGACATAGCAGTATATGGCCCAACGACTATCATGCCGACTAAGAAACCAGCAAAGAGCAGTCCTGTGGCTATGGCGTTTGGCACCAGGTTCACCAGAGCTCCGCTCACACCACAAATTGTCACCAGCACCATCACTGAGTTGCGGCGACCGAAACGGTTCACCACCTGGAAATTAAAAACTAAGTACACATTAAAATTATTGATCACTAATAATGTCCTTTAATTAAGATCACCTGTAAAGCCTTGGTGAAAAAAACAGACCTGGTGAAAACCACGTGAGTTAAGCCACAAGAGTTTACCAGCAACCACATTTTAAAAGCAAAATGGGCAAACACAAGTAACAATAAAACTTACCAAACTGAGTATGCCGTTGGAAATGAACTGCACAGCGCAGACGATGAGAACCATTAGCAGAGCCATGACGTTCAAAGAACACCTGTTAGCGTTCATGTTGGGCTATAAAATAAGTAGGTAAATTGAACAATAAAATTGTTATATTTGTTCCTTTGGTGTTTAAAGAAATGTTTACAGCAAGGTCATCAAACAATCAAACTAGTTTGTGACTAATACTTATATGTATCTTCATTCATGAAGCCATATTATTATTATTATTTTTATACGTCGTTTGGGTCCACTATTATATTTAGTTGCTGACTGCACGACTTACATTCCGAGGGCCATAAATGTTCGTTTCTATTATGGAGCAGAGGGTCAAATCTGAGCCTTTTCCACTTTGAAGAAGTTGTACATATTGATTCGATATCTTCGGCAGCCATATGAACATACCTCCTATACTGTAATTAAATATTAAGATCAAATAACCAGAGTGAAGGAAAAGGCTTCAGTGACAGAGAGTTTCCATATATGACGTACAAGAATAATGGTACTAATCAGCCATTTTTCTCTGAATTCCAAATATTATACCTACAACTGCATTATCACGTAGAGGATCGTCATAATAAGGGTGTATTTCCGGAGAGGTGGCTTGAACAGCGGAACTATTTGCTCCTTTGTGGACGGTTTCGCTACTTCTTGCTGGTCGAATGTCAACCCTTTAACCTAAAATATAGACATAGTTAAAATAAAAATCCCTTCAGAATGAATAAAGGAAAAAAACATAATGTACACAGAACGAAGATGGCTACTGGGCTGTGTCAAGTCTATCAAAGAAAAAGAAAAAACTTCTTGCCATGCCTTCGGATATGTTATACTACTTACATCAAACTCCTCTGATACGTTATTGACTCGATGAATATATTTCAATATTCGCAATGTTCTTTCCTCATCTCCTTTCACAAGAACAAATTTTGGACTTTCCTGGATGAAGAAGTAGATTCCTATTAGGGAAATGAACGCTGGTATCGAGTAGACCAGCATGAGAGTCCTCCAAGAATTCCAATAGATACCAAGTTTGGCGATATAATAGGAGTAGGTTAGTGGAATAATAGGGATGGCTAAGGCTGCAATTGAAAGGAGAATGCAATTAAATATAAAACTAAATCAAGACGAATAAAGAACAATAGAAGTATGTAATGCTTATTCTTACATGCCATAACTCCTTGAGATGCCATCATCAAAGCCGACACTATCAGCATGAATTGGTTGCGGCGGACTAGAGGTACGCTTTCACTAAGCAGCGTCATAGCTAACGGATATATACCTGAAGCACTGAAATTAATTGTTTTATAGTAAAGAAAGGAAAACTAGAAGAATAACACAGTACGAGTAGGTAACGGATTTTTAAATAAAAAACGATCGACCACAGAATATAAATTAGTGGAATATTCTGATTTTTTGGAAGTACAGACACGGTTTTTATTTATATTATTATTTTATGTTTTATTAACTATCGCAAGCTATGAGTTAATTTGATTTGTATTGAAACTGCTGTACTTAATCATCTACTTATTTTGCTATCCATATTAATAATATTATAAATGCGAAAGTATCTCTGTCTGTCTGTCTGTCTGTCTGTCTGTCTGTCTGTCTGTTACCTCTTCACGCTTCAACCGCTGGACCGATTGAGATGAAATTTGGCATGGAGATAGTTGGGGTCCAGGGAAAGGACATAGACTACTTTTAATACCGGAAAAACGCATAGTCCCCGCGGGAACGCGATAACCGAATTACACGCGGGCGAAGTCGCGGGCAGAAGCTAGTTTTATTATATACAAATGCATGTTTTTGTTTTAAAATAAATAATACGAATAGATTGAAAATATTTGCCGTGATTTAAAAGTGACTCATTGATGAAAGTTTTACACAATTTTAAGTCAGGCTACCAAAAGAACGGAATCCCCAACGATTTTTGTCTTATACCTACTGCCTGCATAGTTGCGGAACTCGCGTAGATGCGGCGAGCACAGGAACAGTCAGGAATCTTGAAGCAGTGCCTGTTTTACAGATAAACTACTATAAAGAAGTCCCGCGCCTCCATATTTCAAAACGCTTCAATGTTATTATTATTATTTGAAAAGCACCACTAACACTCTCAAAGCATAGTTGACGGCTGTCTCAGCACACACACATGCGTTGACATTGTTGGTGGTGCTTTTTAAATACTTTGAAGCATTTTGAATTGTGAAGGTGCGAGACTTCCTATAGTAAATTATCTCAAGCTGATAATGAATGAATGAAAGTAGACGATTACAGCAAAGAGCCTAAGCACTGCAGCACCAGCATCATGATCCAGTTGACGGAAAGACTGGCCAGCGCGTTGACGACCGCCGCTCCTGACAGAGCAGTCACCAGCATTTTCTGGCGACCGTAGCTGTCTCCCAGGTATCCCCACAACACAGAGCCGAAGACTCCGGCTGGAACAGAAACAAGTTTCGAAACCTTACCTACGGCATATTAGGCTCAGCGGACTCCCCAAGATAAAGTATCTACTTTTAAAATAAGGTACCTTTTATGTACCGAAACGAACCTTGCATGCGCCACTTGCCATCAAAGTGGTTAGTTAGGATCATATTTGGACTGTCATTTAACACTTTGATGACAAGTGGTGCACAGTAAGCACGTACCGGTTCTATTGCGGATCGCATTCACAATGACACCGCAGATTAAACTTCTCCCACTAAAAGATGGATCCAATAAGTACCACTAGCTATTCTTGATTGAAAGGGACGCCAGTATTCTCATTGATAAACTACAAGATCATCCATAAATAGACCTTAGCTCTCAATGGGCTATCGCGTGTGGATTTGCCACTAGAGGCGCTAGTGTCGCGTGAGGTACATTCAGTTTTCACTGGTTTTGGCGGGCTTCGTGATATAAATCATAATTTCTTTAATTTACCTGTTGAAAAGTGATCTCCTTCGTGAAATTATAGCAAATATGGATTATTTGGCTATGAATGTAAATGCTTAGAAAAAAAAAAAAAAAATTCCGAAAATAACGGAACTGCAGAACATTGCGGCATAGCTACTCGATATGATGATAGTTAGTTATTTATAATTAAGAAACTTAATGAGATTCAAGATTGAAAACTTTGTTTCGGCGCCGATCTTATAAAGTCGCCTTTGACAGCTATACCTCTCTGGACCTTAGTCAAGCAGTGGCGCCAACTAGTGAGCAAAGAAACGATAGTCCCCATTGCGCTCTCGGCGCTCTGATTCATTACGCGTTGGTACAGCTGAAGAGAACCCGCGAGTCCGCGAACCGGTAGACGAGCTGTCGGTAGGCCTCCAACAAGATGGAGTGACGACCTTGTAAAGGTCGCGGGAACGTGGTGGATGCGAGTGGCACAGGACCGGTCTGAGTGGCGCGCCTTGGGGGAGGCCTATGTCCAGCAGTGAACGTCTATCGGCTGAAATGATGATGATGATGATGACAGCTGAAGAGTGGAAATATGTTAGGTAGGTAATTTCAAATCGCAAAAGGTTAGGCATGAGACACCTTGTGCTACATTGGTTCTTTCTATCAAGCAAGGCTTTCATTACTTTAATATTTAAAAAAAAATCAGTAACTATTGAAGGACTATAATTATTTACCAATGAATGGACCTGCCACCATGACGCCCTGTTGTCCCAGATTGGTGCCCAACTCGCAGGCACTGGCCGGGACTACGATGGCACTATTGTAACACACGCATGCGTAAGATATCACCGCCACGCCGGCAAACGAGATGCAAGCATAACTGTAGGCTCCATAGCCTGAAAAATAATAAATGGATATTGTAGGTTAGGGCTAAAAAAAGTTATAAAGCATTTTGAATAAGTACTTACCAGTTTTTTCAAGTGCCTCCTCCAATGGGACCTCTTCATGAGATTTTTCCGTGTTCATGATGTATTTTATTGTTACACTTCATTGATACACTTAACTAAACATCACAAACACAAACGTGCACTTGTTTGTAAAATATTGAGTTAATTGTTGAACATTTCTTCTATTATTTTAAGACACTAAAACTTAAAATATAATTGGAGTCTTTCACCAGCTACATTGCCAAAGGCAACTTGTTTTTAACTACTGAAACTCTATCGATAGATATTGGTTTGATAAACATTTCGTATCTTGAAAAGGATTTCTATTTTTCTTATCAAACAAACATGGTTTTTATTATCAACAATTATCGATTAGGTAAAATGGCGATAAAAGCAGGAGCAATCATGAATCAATAGGTACCTTTTACGACTGATGACAACGAATCAGTTAGACGACCCGACCGACCACTGCGCGTGGTGCACGTGGCCGGCGCCGGCGCACGTTGTCCGTGGTCGGCGCATTCTGCTCGCTACTAACGCTAGGTGTATTCCCCTTGGGGTTTTCATTCTACTACTACTACAACCTATTTGCGTCTCACTGCTGGGCACAGGCCTCCTCTCATCACGAGAGGGTTTAGGCTATAATCCCCACGCGGGCTTAGTGCGGATTGGGGACTTCACACACATCTTTGAATTGCTTGGCAGATGCATGCAGGTTTCCTCACGATGTTTTTCTTCACCGAAAAGCTCAGTGGTTAATTCAAATTGAATTTCGCACATAAGTAAACTTAGAGGTGCGAGCCGGAATCGAACCCCCGACCCTCTGCATGAGAGGCGGTAGGTCGAACCATTAGGCAACGGATTATTATCCATACTAATATTATAAATGCGAAAGTAACTCTGTCTGTCTGTCTGTCTGTTACCTCTTCACGCTAAAACGGCTTGACCGATTGACTTGAATTTTGGTATAGATATAGTTAGAGGCCCGAGAAAGGACATAGGCTACTTTTTACTCCCGATCTCCATGCCAAATTTCATGTAAATCGGCCAAGCGGTTAAAGCGTGAAGAACAGACAGACCTACAGACAGACAGACAGAGTTACTTTCTACTACTACTACTACTACTACTACAGCCTATTTGCGTCCCACTGCTGGGCACAGGCCTCCTCTCATCACGAGAGGGTTTGGGCTATAGTCCCCACGCGGGCCCAGTGCGGATTGGGGACTTCACACACATCTTTATTATGAATTGCTTCGCAGTTGCGTGCAGGTTTCCTCACGATGTTTTCCTTCGCCGAAAAGCACAGTGGTTAATTCAAATTGACTCACTCAATTTGAGTTACTTTCGCATTTATAATATTAATATGGATTATGAAAGCGTTTTTGCGTTGAAATTGACAGTTTTTCGGGTCGTTTTACCGTCCCCTACGCTGCGCTGACAACCGTCGCAGTACTTTCAATGTTTCATTTTACAATGAAAATTGTTAAAGGTAGTATACTTACTGTTAATGTTTTTAGATTCTGCATTAAATGTGCTTTCGGACTATGAAATTTACTGTCCGAAATACTTTTCGGACAGTAAATTTCATACAAAAATATGTATGAAAATATGAGGGTTTGTTTGACTTTCGCTACTACTAAAAGTTTATTATTTTAAGTATTGCGTCATATTTTGCTACGGAACCCTAAAAGAACTGGTGTGAGGAATGAATCGGGCATCATCTAGTTACCTGAAAATGACACCAAACTTGACTCAAAAGCCCAAACTAATCCGCCAGATTTTATTTCTGAGCGCCGGGAGCTCTGTACTTTAAAAACCAGTCGCGGAGTTCAAAGTGGCTACCGGGCGTTTTGGGCTGAGGTGGACGTGTATAGTACCCACCAAATGGCATTGCTGTACTCAAATTTTCGACCTGTTTACCAATATAGAAAATGAACTAGCAGATGAAGCCGCGCGAAGAGACTTGTCTATCTATACTAATAATAACTCTGCAAAAGAAGTCGCATTTGTAACTTAAAAATTAAAACAAACTATCTAGTCGAGGGCATTATTATAAACGATATTGAACACAAAAGAACGATTTTTAGAAAATTTATCTGCATGTCCATATTCAACTCGAAAACTACTGGTCCGATTGATTGCAACAAAATTTGGTATGAGGTTAGTTTACAACACTGAACAACATATAGGTAGGCTACTATTTATCCTGGAAAAACGCATAGTTCCCACGGGAACGCTATTACCGAATTCCACGCGGACGAAGTCGCGGACAGAAGCTAGTTTTATATAAGCTTATTGTTACTCATGTTAGCTAGTTTTTTGCTTATCTGTAGGAAGTAAGACATCTAACAACATACGAGAGAAATGCTAACAAAGAAGTTGCAAGGTTTAACTACACAACAAACTCATCCAAAGTTCAGTTTTATCTAAGTCTGAAAATTAGAGTTTGAGGAATTTCCAAGTAACGTGACTAATTTCTGCTCAAAATAAGACGAAAACATTAAGTCATAAATTAGAGTAAAAGGGGATGGATGAGGGGCGTGTGTTAGGCAAATATATAAGGGAAGTATAAGTGGGCAAGTATAAGTCGGTCCAGGTCGCCCTCGACGTACATACATCGACCAAGTTGGTGATATACTGAAGAGAGACCAAATCAAAAGTTCTTGAAACCGAAGAGCTTGCGTGAAGGAAGAGAGCAATTAATGTGGAGGAAGCGAGAAAGATGTGCTTGGTTGACCGAAGGCGTGAGCACAGAATATGTAATAGTACTACACAAAACGTGGCGTGAATTATGGCTTTTCGGTGAAGGAAAACATCGTGAGGAAACCTGCACGCATCTGCGAAGTAATTCAAAGATGTGTGTGAAGTCCCCAATTCGCATTGGACCCGCGTGAGGACTGTAGCCCAAACCCTCTCATGATAAGAGGAGGCCTGTGCCCAGCAGTGGGACGCAAATAGGCTGAAGTAATAGTAGTAGCAGTAGTAGTAAATCATGGTTCATCCGATGTGATTCCTTTGGGTGTATTTTATGGAAAGGATGAATGAGACAAGGCTGAAAAAAAAGGAAATAACGATTCAAAATTCAAATTCTTAAATTCCAACCCAAGACTCAAAGTTGCTTCTGAGATATTCCACAAAACCATTTTTGAGTTCGGTAGGTGCCTATAATTCTCAGCATGTATTTCTATATTTCAACTACACCTAGTCTTCATTTCTCTTTGTTCTCCGAAATATGAAGGGTCAGCGTCCGATGCCGTTGAGGCCTCAATTAGTGGGGGGGTGATTCATCCCTTAGCCGAGTCATGCATCCGTAGGGGGTTATCATTGAGCCACGCGCAAGACTAATTCCCGTGAAGGCAGGAGGATTGTATACAAGTTTTTAGGTACAGAAGAATTGAGAAATAAACTGTTACAAAAATAGAAAAGTTCATTGAAAATAGAAGGCCACAAGACCTACCTACCTAAGATATTTTGCATTCAAATGTGGTGAACTGTTTCTTTTTTTTATGTCATAGGTATAGGCAAGCAAGCGCACAGCCCACTTGATGATAAGTGGTCACTGCGGCCCATGGACACCGAAATCCTATGATCCCCCATTAAGAAACCTTAAGATCTCGAATGCGTTGCCTACACTGAGGCCTAAGATGGAATGCCTCTGTGGCAGAAATTTCACCGGCTACCAACCTAACTGAAGAATTGTACTTCGATGTTTTCTTAACTTATGTAAAACTTATAACTATCTGGTTTTAAAAGCAAATTAATATAAATGTATTTTTGGTATCTAAGCCCACGAAGTACGCCGATGGATAAACTTACATAAAGCAACGCGTATTAAAAATAAAAATATGAAAATCACATTTCGATGAATTGACAAAAAATTACAGCCGCCAACACTCTGGAGTATCTATTCTATGCTAAAGTCGACCGTGCAATTGAAGAATGACTTACTAAACTTATCATCATCATCATCATCATCATTTCAGCCGAAAGACGTCCACTGCTGGACATAGGCCTCCCCCAAGGCTCGCCACTCAGACCGGTCCTGTGCTACTTGCTTCCACCGGTTTCCCGCAACCTTCACGAGGTCGTTGCTCCATCTTGTTGGAGGCCTACCGACAGCTCGTCTCCCGGTTCGCGGGCGCCACTCGAGAACTTTCCGGCCCCATCGGCCATCAGTCCTGCGAGCAATGTGCCCCGCCCACTGCCACTTAAGGCTCGCAATACTAAACTTATACATCGTCTCTAAAAAGGCTTTCAAATGGATACAAAGCCTAAAAGTCTAACGTTCTCTCGGCGATGAAATCATTTTTAAATAAAGCTGTATACTTAGCATTTTAATTTCCAAAATTCCTAATGCTTTAGATGATTGTATATGAAAATGAGTTTGTACATATATTATACATATATTACACTGATATCTTTTGTTGTAGGTGGCTCTTATATTTGGTATTAGCGGCGCATGTCGAGGCATGGAACTTGCAAACATTACCATGGACGGATTCTCACATGCAAACCTCCGAAATAAAAAAAAACAATAAAGAAAGATTATTTTAGGAGAACACCTAAACATACTTAAAAAATACCAAGCCTTGCGTCCTCAAAATATTTTTTTATTATTATTCTATATTCTTGTTTTATTTTCCTCGCAGTCGAAGTGAAAAGCATAAAACCTATTTTACGCTCTTGTCGTATATAATCTACTATTTACACGCTGACGGCAAGTATCAAAATGTTTGTTTGTGTGAGCAATTGTATGAAAAAGTATATATTTTTGATAAAAAAAATACAAAACGCGTCAAAACTCCCAACATTGCTGAGAGTAAGGATTCACGATAGCCAGTAAACGTCAACCATAAATCATTTAACGGATTCGCACTCACCTCCATTTTGCGAATTGCTTGTTGACGTGAAAACATTTCATTTGAAGTACGAAAGCGTATATTATTAATGTTAAAATTTAATTGCACTTTACAACAGAGATTTTTGGTGAAGAAAAATCCTGAGTAACCTACACTCATTTTCAAAGTAGGTAAGCACTTCAATAATGTGTGCCAATTTCTCAATCCGATTTCCGACGATAACGAAAACGACAACTAAATTTCCAATGTGCTCGATAGTCGTGTGAGGCACGAAATCTGTGATTTTTTTTAACCGAGAATCAATCAGCGTGTCAACCTAAAAAGGTTTTGTACCAGATGAAATGAATGCGGCATTGTAATTCTGCACTACCTAATATAAGAATTTTCTTAAATAGAAACAAATTGAGTAAAAAACACATTTTCAACTAGCACGTTGAAATACCTATGTGCAGTAGAGAAAAAAAGGTATTTCAATAGGGATGACGACAGGGTGAAGAAATCGAAATTCTATTTAGTCCGTCAGTCAGGTAATAAAAAAATATTAGACACGTATTTTTTGTTTTATCAAATTAACAAAGAATGACTAAGTTAAAACGCATTAAAGTTGGAGAGTGGGGGCTAACTACGTCACCGTTAGGGATAAATCGTACCTAACCGATGACGTCACGCGACATTTCAACTCAATATATCTCCGTATAAGTTTAATTACGTGAAAAAAGAAAAAATACGTGTCCAATACTTTTCAATAATCTTCCTGATAGACTGAGGGAAAAAAGTTGTCATCATCCCTATTGAAAAACCAGTACAACCTAAGTTATTTCAACGAGAATACTTTTATTTCGTTTAAAACATCTTTATTTTACTATAAGTATACTATAGGATTTTTTAATAGTCTATTTTATGTCCAACTGCTGGGCAAAGGCTTCCTCTCTTTTCTTTCACAGCTCTCGATTCTCAGCAAGCTGATTCCAGCTCCAACTTAGCGAGGTCGTCACGCCATATCCTCTTCGGTCTGCCTAGATGCTCCTATTGCCATCAGTCGGGGTCTAAACTAGTGCTCCTGGTCGTGACCATGTTTCGTGTACCCGTAGCCGAATCTCCGTTGCCGTGTTACTCGGCAACGGAGGTCCGCTCCGTTTGCTCCGTGTGATTCGGCTACGTGTAATTAAGATACGTAGCTACGTGTACACGGAGATACGTATCTTATTTATACGTAGATCGGATCCAGTCGTGTTCAACAACCGAGCGGAGCGGAGCCGAAGCCGAGCGGAGCCGAAGCCGAGATTCGCGGGAACGTAGCCGAATCCAGAAACGGATACGTATCTTTGACGTGACCGTGTAGTACGGGATCTTAGCACCGCCGGTGCTAAGGCTACGTAGCTACGGTTCCGCGTGTAACACGTATATCACAAGCCCTAGTCTAAACCACTATGTTTATAAGTATTGTTAAATAGTTTTAACTAAATATGATGTCGTTTTTACAATACCTTATATACCTACACTTAATATGTTTTTACAATATAATTTTGAGCGTAAGCAACGCATATTACTTTTTACTACAAACAAACGAGACACACGATGCCGTATAAATAATAATAAAAAGCGTATAAACCGCGCCATTTGTAAAAATCTGATCAAATAGCATTCCACTTTTTCTCCTTGGAACAAAAACGACTTTTCGTCCAATAACTTTATATGGACGATACATTAGAAGATACCTACGTAACATTGTGCATGTCGCAAAAATGAAGTACCCCATTTTCTTCCGTTTTCCGACTGATCTTTTCTAAAAGACATTGATTTATCTTCAAAATAATGATGAAGTTTTGTTAAATTGATTTTCAAATTATGACTTTTTCTTTAATTCACTTAAGTACATATCCCTTTTTTCAATAATTTCATTCTTCATTCAAATCCAGTAAGTATCTTATCTATGTTCATTCTTGTTTTCAATGTAGAGAAAATGATTTTTATTTGAGTTCTGGTGTAAAAATTGTCAAAAGTGAGGTACTTGATGTCGGCGTACGGCAGCCATTTGGGTATCGCTGCAGGCATACGCTATTTCATCCTCCATTGGCTACGAACATCCGTCGTCGATCCGAAATATGTGTCCTCTTATACAATAATCAGTTCCCGTCACAATATTTGACCTTTACCCTTGCTTATTATATGCCCAAAGGGTTTCTGGGTAAATGGTAATTTTAATGACAAGACAAATTTTGGTTTGTGGTAAACTGAACCTGTACCTACTTCTTTTTTTAGAACTTTTTTTTTATGTATTTGAAAAGAGGTCTAGGTAGGGCCATTAAACATTTTACATTTGATAGGTGGCGTTTTATGGCGCAGTGGCAGACCAAAAACGAGAATAACATGAAGACAAGACTTAAAATAACAAATCAGAACCCATGTGTCGTAAAAAAGGTGGTATCACGAAAAATATATTCAAAATGCCGGAAATACGGGAATTTGGTCATAAAAGGCGCATTGAGCGAGAATCAGTCCGTGAAAATTACTTGCTCCCTTGATTTATTGGCAGGTAACACGCGGTACTCTGAAGCAGAGTAAAATGTAGCGTTCAATCTAATCTCAATATAAAGAGGGTCAAAGTTGTTTGCCTACGTTTTTCTCAACGAAATGCTATTTTACCCTCTTTTCCTTTATCATTATAGATTTTGTATCCTTTTATAAATACTCGTAACGCCTAGAAGGATTATGAAATACGATTTCACCCCAGTCAACCCTCGTTTCGAAACTAAAACAGAATTAGCTTAAAAATTTGCATGAAGCTATAATGGATGGGGTGAGACAGTAAATCGCCGGATTTCATCCCGCCAGTTCACGGGGCAACACGATCTATTAGAGTATCGTCGGAACCAACAAATTTATAGGCTCTGAAGAGCTTCACTGTAAAAGCCTAGCAAACAGAGTGAGTTGATTTAACCAGTGATTTGGAGGGAAAATCTAGCCAAAGTGGCAACCTAGTTTGGCAAATACCGCGTCTCAGGCATAGAGATGGGGGTCAGGTCAGATGTCCTAGTTGTCAATAGACAGGGACGCATATTTGATATTATGTGTGTACTAAGGAGAAGCTTACACGAACACACGAATTTGACAAAAACACAAGGTTTTGCTTTGGAAGTTTGGACAGACAATATTACGCGACTGAATTTAATTTGCCTACTTAATATTGAATATAATATCTCTCCGCGCCGTGATAACCGCAGAAAACAGTGTCGCCTCAATACTACCTAACACCGCACGCAGCAACTATCCTACGACGGAGAGGCTGAAGGGTGCACCCATGACGGACGACATCCAAATAGGCATTATAGGTACCTCTCGGCCTAAGGCCCGTTCCTTCGCCGCCGCAACATTGTTAGCTTACCTTGTTTTTCTTTAGTCTTATAATACTTAGTAGAGGGGTACAGTTTGGGGAAAATGTGCGTAAAACATGAATTTTGTACAATCAATCAGCAATTAAAACGGGTCAATTTGTATGGAAAATCCTATACAAAGTGACCCGATTTCATTGCTGTTGAGTGTATTATAAAATTTCGAAACTAACCAAACAAATAATTTCGAGGCTTCGAAATTAGTTACTCTACACACTGTATACCTAAGTATTTCAGAAATCAGCATCATGATGTTAAGCAATCAGTGTATCTGAATTATAAATACTGGCACTCTATTGGAATCACAGTGCGTTGTCGATATTGAACGGAATAGGGGAAATGGGGATGTCAGGATAGAGATATACTGCTGAATCTGTGTTGCTGGAAGATTTCGTATTAGGTCTCTTACCTACCCATTATGACAAACAGAAGGTTGTCCCATTATATCCACGCCCTTAAGCTTGTCCAACACTTATCTCCAATGACTCTGAAGTCCATTTTAATACCATCCTAGCACCCTCGACCCTTGTCCTGTTGACATATTTAATTAAACGAAAACGAGCCTTTGCTAACGAAGTACTTATAGGAATTGAAGTAAGTAATCTACCTACAAAGAACGTGCCGTGAAACTCTCGTTTAAAACTACATTGGAAAGATTTATTTGATCAGACAAATGAAATGTTGGTAGAATTGAAAGCAGTTTATTAGCGAAATCAGTATTAAAATAAATAAGTATGATAATAGTACCTTCTAACCCTTTGATGGTGAGATGAGGACTATTGGCAAGTAGTAACTCGCAATTTTGTTGTTATGGAGGTTTTCAATCCGCGACATTCAAAACAGTGGGTGACCGGTCGTTCAAAATACACTAATATATAGGTATGTTTATTGTGATGGGAATTTCAGGTCGGTGTCGCTGAGATGTCGCTGCATCCACTCCTGCGCCTGTTGACGCATCTCCTCGTCGAAGTGTTCGCACCAACCACCCTCCTTGCCTGCCAATACCAATAACGGCACTCAATGAATCAACACTTTGAAACCATAATAGGCTTCCGGTTTGACCTAATCAAGCAGAGGATCGAAGGTTCAAATGTAACACCACAACTGCGAAATTTAATTCAAAAACACGGAAATTTTCGGTGAAGAACAATATCACGAAGAATCATTCCAGTTCGCACTGGGCCCGTGTGGGAAAGTCCAAACCGTCTCGTGATGAAAGGAAGCGCGTGCTTAATCCGTTGTCTACCGTTGACGCGATTAAAAGTCCCGTTGACAGGTTAAAAGTGGAATCTGATAAATGGCTGTTTTTGGCTGTGTGTATTCGGAGTATTGATACTACTTATAGCTTAAATTGTATCTGCAAAACTGTCACAAAGAAATTCCATTGTTATTCGTATTTCACGATGGATACGTTGCGATAGATATAAAATGGCGGAAATATTAATTCCATATCAGCCAAATATTCATTCGATTGGCTAGCATTGGCCCAACATTGACATTAATCCAATTCGTAATTCAATCATTTTATTTAGCAAATTGGCCACATTCGGGCACATCTACACGTTATAAAATTCAATAAATCTACCAGCTCTCGCTAGCCTATTAGGTATTAATATAAACATTGTATACAACTTTACCTTCATATACAGAATTCTCCAAGATTCCAGAATTAACTGGATAGTATGGCTCTAAATATTGTGCGACATGATTAGCGAGTTTTTGCAATTCAACTTCTGGATATTCCTTCCCGAGAAATTTTGCTATACGCTTGACCACCGATAGCAAATCCTAAAATGAGGGTCAAAATAAATAAAACATGAAAAGTGATACTTAGAAAATGCAAAATAACGTTACTCACTTTCACGAAATCGTCGTAAAATAAAAAGAGCATGTTTTGATGACAGCGTTGCTTCCATGCTTGCTTGATATTTGAAAAATACGGAGTAAATAGGACTGAAAATGAAACATTATTATAGGCTTTATGAAAAAAATCAAGGTACATAATTATAGATAATACCTAATAAAATATCCAACTGAATAAATACAAATCTGCAAGAAAAGGAGCGTAAACATTAAAACTGAACAAGGTGAATGATTCTCATAATTGGTTCATTACGTTAGCAAAGGCGATGAATGGCAATCATTGGAAAATATTACCTAAATCATTGATGAACAACTCCCAATAGCTCTTGAAGTCTCCACAATAGGGGTAAGATTTGAAGAACCGATTGTGAACATTGAAGAAGGATATACAGGCTTCTCTGGGATCCCGTGCTACGTGGATGACATGACAAATGTCCAGTACTGTCGGCGGTAGCAGTTCTAGGGACAGGTGAGTCTTGAAGAACCGAGGAGACTCCATATCATCAGGTAGCTTTTCTTCACCTTTATCAGGAAGTAATGAAGCTCGTCTAGGAATAATCGAAATTTTAGTCATGCTGGCTACAGTGTGTATTAATTCGATTTTTTTGGCCTACAACTCCAAGGAGTACTTTTGCATGTTTTTGCAACGTTTTTGCCGACACTGATTGATTTTGTGTGTACAGTATTTACGAGAGAAACAGTTACATCCTTAACCAAGGGAACTGGATATATTAAATCAATACAATAGCTTAACATAATAGGTACTCACTCTAAAAAGTGATAACGGCTACTGGAGGCCGATTTTGCAGCAGTTTCGTAATTTAAATTGTTCATTAGTAACCATACAATCTCTTGTGTTACTATTGTTCCTGAAAAAAACAATACATCCACCTACTTAATGGAAAGTTGGAAACGTATATCTTTATATTTATCATCATGTCAGGAGCTTTCTCTGTCTAAAAATAATAAAAAATAACGAATGCTGGTTCCACTTTCCTGGAGTCACGGAATATAAATCAGTCATACTTCATATGAGCCAAAATAATAAAAAGGTCCTGCGCCACATGCATTACTGCTTTCCTTTCACAAGAATTTTCAGACAATTGACAACATCTCAAATTTTTAGTAAGGCGTAATTCGAAAACCATTCCGGTATATCTCTGTCTAAAGGAATACGAAAGTTTCAGATTTTTTGACCTTTACTTTTAGAGAAAATGGTATTTTAGTGGTAACTGGTAGGTGAAGACCAATTGACATCATTTAGCTCTTTCTCAGTACGGGTGAGGACCTTCTATGCATAGAATTTGCGCAGAAAGCTCTTAAGTACGTTATTTTTGACATGCGTCTTTTAGAATGAGGAGTTTTTAATTTCAATTTTAAGTATGAAATTTACGACTTAAAATATAAGCGTACTTTTAAAATTTTCAAACTAGCTGATAAAATATACGTGTTAAAAAAATGAAATGTCAATTATAGTCTCACTTTAGAAATGTCCGCAAAAAGTATATACCTACTAACCTGATCTTGCGTATAATTGTATAAATATGTCGTTGGGGCGCAGGCGCATATTTCGCACTCGATCGGCGCATTCGCTGTAGCTAGAAAGCATAAGTAGGCCTTCGCTACCGTAGCACCTAAATTCAACTTTGCCTGAAAACACACGAAACTATTTATATAATAAATAATACCGTTTCAAGTGGTATTACTTAAAAGGCCATTGTATCCATCCGCGTAATACTAAAATCCAAATGGTATCTGATATTCATTGCAAAGGGTCTCATTGTGGAATAAAAGTTCACCACAGTTGTGAGAAGACCCCTAAGCTTACCTTCAAACTTTTGCCGTAGCGAATCATTGTCACGTGCATTTAGATTTCGGACAACCACTGAGTTAGACATCACGTTGCCTGTTTAACGAGTTGCGTATCACACTGAGGAACATAAGCCAACGCGGGTTGGTCATTACATCACCAAATACCAATTGTTAATTTACATAGATTGACGCAACCAAAAAGCTACCAACTTGGTTGGGTCGAATAATACAAATGTCGAATAGTTAGGCCACGTTCACACGGCGCAATTTTTTCCGTATACCGTACACGAGATTTAATCGAATATTGTAGTGACAGCAAAATTTGTATGGCAACTTTGAAAATCGCTTACACGTCTACGTCTTGCCACCGGGAATGCGAGATTCTCGAAATGATTTTAGCGAATGCGATGCTCAGTGGCGCTTGTGTATACCTACGTTGTTTCTTTCACACGGATAAACTGGTTTCTCGTATACGAGAAGCGCGCGGGGCGGGTTTTAGAGCTCGCGCAGATTCTCATGTTGGTGTTAGTAGGTACGTGGCAAGGTGGTCTGCTCCAATTTTGATAATAAATTGTCAAAGCTGGCTATTAAAATTCGAAAATAGTTGAAGAACACACGTTCATCATTTTTTAGCTGTTGAAGAAGAACTTCAAATCTTCTTTCTCGATGCAGTTTTTAATAAAGGATGGACCCAATATTTTCTCGAATATATGTGAACAGTGTGTTGCCAGTGATGCCTTATGGTTCCGAGACGTGGGCGCTCACGATGGGTCTCATAAGAAGGCTCAAAGTCACTCAGAGGGCAATGGAAAGGGCCTATGCTCGGGGTTTCTCTGCGTGATAGAATCAGAAATGAGGATATCCGCAGCAGAACTGGGGTCACCGACATAGCCCGAAGAATTGCGAACCTTAAGTGGCAGTGGGCGGGGCACATTGCTCGCAGGACTGATGGCCGATGGGACCGGAAAGTTCTCGAGTGGCGTCCGCGAACCGGGAGACGAGCTGTCGGTAGGCCTCCAACAAGATGGAGCGACGACCTCGTGAAGGTCGCGGGAAACCGGTGGAAGCAAGTAGCACAGGACCGGTCGGAGTGGCGAGCCTTGGGGGAGGGGTGCCATCTATTTGGCATAATTCTTTTTGTCCGAAACTGTTTACGCATAACAGGCTTCGCATAATTTATTTACGCCGAATCTTGACTTTGCCGAATTTTTATTAAGCATAATTCTTAATTGGCCGAATGGGTGTTTACCCGAATATTGTGTTGGCATAATGTTGACTTGGCCGAATTTTAATATGCATAATATTGTTTGGCATACTAGTAATTTAGCTGAATTTTGATAGGCCGAAATATTGTCCGAAACAACCATTAATGTAGGGAGCGCCAAAGTTCATATAAAATTGGTAGTCTGAAAACTGGAATTCCGAAAATGTATGTCAGAAACGATTTTAGCTCAGTATAAATTTTTGTATGATATAATTTGTTCAACATTCTTATCTTTATTAGATAGAGTTCGGCAGTTCACGGTGTGCGGTAACACCAAAGTTTGGAGCAAAGTCGACTCGCATAGGTTAGGTTAGGTTATTTTTTATATAAGTAAACGAAATTATCATTTAGTAAAAATCTCCCCTCTCCCTATTTAGATAATTATCGATGTTATACAGGATACTCATTCAATTAAATCGGCGAAAATAAAGGTATGCGAAAGTCGTTTTCGGCGTAACAAATTTCGGCGAAAGTAATTTTCTGCCTAAATAATATTCGGAATACGAAAATTATGCGTGAATACTATTCGGCGTAAATAGATTATGCATAATAGAATTCGACGAAAAATCGTTATGCGAGATTAGTTGCGGCGTAAACACTATTATGCCTATACTGATTATGCAAAATCGAATTCTGCCAAAAAAAATTATGCGTAAACAAGGGGAACCTTGGGGGAGGCCTATGTCCAGCAGTGGACGTCTTTCAGCTGAAATGATGATGTGAACAGCGGCCACGTAACCCGCATACATGAAAAAACCGAATGGACCTCGCACCGTGTTAACAACCGTAAAACCATATGCGAGAAAACAAAGTAATTCAAAGATGTGTGTGAAGTCCCCAATCCGTACTGGGCCCGCGTGGGGACTATAGCCCAAACCCTCTCGTGATGAGAGGCCTGTGCCCAGCAGTGGGAGGCAAATACGCTGTAGCAGTAGGTACAGTTTAGGCAGCACAAAAGAAAACATTGCTGTTCGTTTCGTGTATTTAGAATTTACGTTTAATTTGAATTTGAATAAAACATTAGTGCCATCAAAACTTCATAGTATGTTAAATTTCAGGTCGGTGTCGGCGAGATGTCGCTGCATCCACTCCTGCGCCTCTCGCCGCATCTCCTCATCGAAGTGATGGCGCCAATCGCCCTCCTTTCCTGCCAACAATGACACACACACAAACACTATTGTTAGTTGTGTAAAGGAATTATTGATTAACAAAGCCTTGTGTCTGTGAGTGAGTGTGTAGGTAATTAATACGTTTCAATAAAGCAGAAATAAAATTGTACAATTTACTGAAATTAACAATTTTGTGGCAAAAACGCACAAGACACTTGTTTGCAACCTGATCAAATAGTGGTGAATAAGTAATTATAAATTTTTAATCACCTTTGCATACAGAATACTCATTGCTTTTAGAGCAGAATGAAAAATATGGCTCCAAATGTTGTGAAACATGATCAGCAAGATTTTTTAAATTTGCCTCCGGATATTCCTTCCCGAGGAATTTGGCAATGCGTTCGACCACCGATGGTAAATCCTGGAATAAAGCAACAAAACAGATGTTTTTTTTTTAATGAGTATTTATCATCTTTTAAGGAATAAACTGTGTAACGACTAAGTAACAAAACTCACATTTACAAAATCGTCATAATATAAGAAGAGCATGTTAGGATGCTGTCGATTTTCCCATGCCTGCTTGATATTTGAAAAATATGGAGTGAATAGAACTGAAATTAAAACATTAACTAATATCAATTAATTTAATACATTCTCGATGACAGCAAACTTTGAGAAAGTTGTGAAAAAGTGCTAGTTGTTACCAGCCAGGCTACAACGACGTAAAAACGACTTTAACATATGCTTACATCATATTTTTAATAGTAAAGGTATGTTTCATATTTTGAGTTCCTTTTCCCTTCATAATGAAAATTCCAGGAACGTAAAGAAAGTTCTTGTATAGTCAATAAATTAGATAATCGGGACGTATATAACGATATTACTTAAATCTTTGATGAACAACTGCCAGTAGCTCTTGAAGTCCCCAGAATAAGAGAAGGGTTTGAAAGACCGGTTATGGATGTAGAACGAAACGGCGACTTCCCTAGGATCCCGCGCTACATGCACCACACGGCAGGTATCCAGTATATTTGAAGGTAGCAGTCCCAAGGAAAGATGAGTCTTAAATAATCTGGGAGATGCCACGTCATCAGGTGTTATTCCGTTCCATTTTTCAGGGAGCAAGGCCGCTAGCCTGGAATTACGCGAATCGAAATTGAAATTTGGCCACATGTTCGTTATTTATAAGGCGTAAAAGGGATGACGACAGGGTGAAGAAATCGAAATTCTAATTAGTCCGTCAGTCAGGTAATAAAAAAAATATTAGACACGTATTTTTTGTTTTATCGAATTAACAAAGAATGACTAAGTTAAAACGCATTAAAGTTGGAGAGTGGGGGCTAACTACGTCACCGTTAGGTATAAATCGTACCTAACCGTGACGTCACGCGACATTTCAACTCAATATATCTCCGTATAAGTTTGATTACGTGACAAAAGAAAAAATACGTGTCCAATACTTTTCAATAATCTTCCTGATAGATTAAGAAAAAAAAAGTTGTCGTCATCCCTATTAGTTCCGTAATACATACTCTAAATAGTGATAGCGGCTATCTAATGACGACTTTGACGCAGATTCATAGTTCAAATTATTTTCCAGCAACCACACAATCTCCTGTGTTGCAGACACACCTGAAAAACAAACACGTTCTTTTTATTTGTATAAATACTGGAAAAGTAAACATATCGATAACTGTTTACAACGCCGTTGTCAATAAAGTTGTCTATCTAGTGACGTAGCGTTTTTAGAGTTCCGAACCTCAAGAGGTAAAAACGGAACCCTTATAGGATCACTCGTTTGTCTGTCCGTCCCTCTGTCACAGTCGATTTTCTCCGAAACTACTGGACCGATTAAGTTAAAATTTGGCATGTATATGTAAGTAGTATGTAAGTTTGTGACCCAAAGACGGACGTGTATCGAAAATAAATGAATTTTTAACATAGACCCTATTTATGGGGGCTAAATTTGAAAAAAATATTAATGAAGTTTTTCAAACATATCAAATGAAAGTACTTGTTATGAGGATCTCAAATATAATTTTTACATTTCTTTTTTGGTCAATACTTTTCGAGTTATTTAAGAAAATAGGCGAAAAATGGACATCGCCCCCCCCCCCCCCCCTTATCTCTGAAACTACTGGACCCAAAATTTTGGAAAAAATACGGAGGATAGTTATTGACCTATAGATTACAGGAAAATTATTAAGAAGTCCATGGTATTTCAAATCCATCACATAAATGAGCTTATGAAACTTAACTTATAGCCTGTGAAACGGTTTGAAAATGACGTCATTGAAAATAATCAAGCGTCGGAACCCTCTCCACGCGAGTTTAACTCGCTTCTTAGCCGGTATTTTATTTGTATAATTACTGGAAAAGTAAACATTTCAATAACTGTTTCCCGTTGTCAATAAAGTTGTCTACCTATAGGGACGTAACGGTCATACGTAGCTTTTTTTTGCTGATTTTTGTTGACGGCCAGTGTGAAAAGTGCAACGCACGTGGTAAGTCTCCCCGCAACCCTCGCCGTCCCCGCTGTCGAGCCGCCCCCCAACGTCTGTGCTACCTCAAGGACGGTCGGGCACGAAGTTGAGCCATTGCTCCATTAAGGCATTCACTGCCACTTCTGTTTTACGAACTTTCGTCAGGTGCCACATACAGATAATGACAGCATTAAGGGAACATTGCAACGCACATGTGCGTTCAAGGCACTGCGGGAAAGTCAGCAAAACGCACATATGCGTCGGTGGCAGTGAATGCGTTAATGGCTTGTACACAATGGCAAGGGCGTTAATGGGCCACTATCGGCCATTGTTAGATACCTACCTGATCTCGGGTACATCTGCACGAACACGTCGTCGTTGCGCAAGCTCATGTTCCGTACCCGGTCGGCGATCGCGTGGTAGTGAGACGTCACAATCAGGCCATCACTGCCATATCGGTTGAATCCCAATTTTCCTGGGTAGTTGGTTAAAATTTGGTATGTTGATTTCGGATAATAAGAAAATTGAATTATTATTTGGTAAACCTGAGAGGGTTCAAATGTATGAACTCTCTATTACTAATATCGTAGGTATATATTAAGCCGGAAGCCGTGGTGGCCTTAGTGGTTCGACCTACCGCCTCTCAATCAGAGGGTCGGGGGTTCGGGAGGCCTGTTCCCAGCAGTGGGACGAAAATAGGCTGTAGTAGTAGCAGTAGTAGTAGGTATATATTAACGCATTCACTGCCACTTCTTTTTACGAACTTTCGCCAGGTGCCACATCTGTCATTAAGGGAACATTGCAACGCACATGTGCGTTCGAGGCACTGCGGGAAAGTCAGCAAAACGCATATATGCGTTGGTGGCAGTGAATGCCTTAAGTCAAATAAAAAATATATAAATTATTGATATACTTGGTATTATTATTACTAGGTATTATACCTTTAAACTTACGCAGCAGTTCACTTTCTTCAGCACTTAGGTTTTGAGCTGTCACTGATTTCGACATCATGTTCAAGAATGACGTTGGTTACTTGAAATACCTAGTTACTTAGTAAAGACATATGGTAATAAAAACATTTTATGATTATTTTATGTACTTTTTATATACAAGGTGATTCAAACGAAAAAATATATAAAACTAACTTTTACCAGCGAGTTGGCATAAACAAACATTAACATGTAAAATCTCATTTATCCCATTCCTACTACCTAAGGAAGGTACACGCCAAATTTCAGCTTTCTACGACCGGTAGTTTTGGTTATGCGTTGTCACCAGAACGTTACTTTTCAGTGAAGGAAAACATCGTGAGAATCCTGCACGCATTTGGGAAGTAATTCGAAGATGTGTCTAAGGTCCCCAATCCGCATTGGGCCTCCGTGGTGACTATATCCCAAACCCTCTCGTGACAAGAGGAGGCCTGTGCCTCACAGTGGGCCGCAAATAGACTGTTGTGGTGGAGAGTTTAACTTTCTTCTTCTTCTTCTTCTTCCGGTGCCATCTCTTATTGGAGGTCGAAGAACATTGGTCTATCTTTAATCTTGAGAGCGCATTACAGGTATGCACCAGATATTGTAATTTTCTTTTTTTAAGCTCTTATTCATTCTCCGCAGAACCTCTTCGTTCATTACTCGATCCGTCCACGATATTTTATTTTGTCCATGGAGAGTTTAGTTTATTGATTTATGGACAAGCCAGTAGTAGTCATAAGATGTTCAATGATATCATATCATAGTGAAGCCTCAGTGACTTCACTAGTCATAGTTACTCATAATCTATATAAAACTCAAAGGTGACTGACTGACAGACATAGTGATCTATCAACGCACAGCCCAAACTACTGGACGGATCGGGCTGAAAGTTGGCATGCAGGTAGATGATATGACGTAGGCATCCGCTAAGAAAGGATTTTGCAAAATTCCCACGGGAACGGGAACAATCGGGATTTTACTTTTTAATATTTCTGCGCATACGAAGTTGCGGGGAAAAGCTAGTACAGTCAGCAGCAGAATTGGATAAGCTGTTCAGGTGTTCAAAATGACCTACACACGCCCTTATTCTTAAGACGTTAAGGGCGTGTGTAGGTCATTTTGAACACCTGGACAGCTTATCTACTTCTGCTGCTGACTGTACGAAATATACCTAGTAAATATTTCTCCGCCTATAATAAATCTACAATGCGTCGTCATAACAATCGGTAGGCAAACTTTTAACGAGCAATTTCCTCCGACGGTGTCTGCGAGCTGGATTAATTAAATTTCTCATTACACTGTTATACCTACTATATTACAACTTGAAGACATGGCGCCAACTTTACGGTAAGTAGGACGATTTGGAAAAGGTGAGTTATGATGGGATTTTTCATCATTTTAATCTTGTATTGCTTGGTTGGTTGGCACACAGGCCAACTGATGGTAATTGGTAAGTGTGGTGACTTTGGCCCATTTTCATGAAAAATCATAATATTTCGAATGCGTTGGCAACTACGAGAACAATATCGCCTCTATGCTGGTAATTTTGCCGGCTCTCCCAGAACACTTTGGGTAGTGCGAGCGCTGCTATTTGGCGTCACTCACGATGTTCTGATTCACTGCAAAGTCCAGTGGTAAATTCAAATTGAATGTCTCACATAAATATTTTCTGAGGTGCGAGTCGGATTCAAACCCCCGACCCTCTACATGAGAGGCGGTAGGTCGAACCACTAGGCTACCACGGTGTCACGATAAGGTCCTATTCCGTGGCCAGCGATCGCCGTCAGCCGCGAGTTACGGAAGCGGCACCATATTCTCCTAAATATAAACAATTATTCCTAAATATATTACTTATATATATATATATATATATATATACATAGTTTAGTTTATGTATTTTATAATTTACTATAGTATTATGTAGTCTATGTATTATAATATAATATAAATAAGTATATTTAGATTCTCCTTTATTTTTCTATACATACTTATTTGTCTACTCTTGAACATGTGTCCTCTCCACTACTCAAAGGTTAGCTGGAAGAAATTCCTTGTAGGGATAAGCTCGCCTTTGTACATGTGTCTCTTCTCTGTATTGATAATTGTTTTTGTGTTTTTTTTTTCTGTACAATAAAGTGTTACTTAGGTACTTACTTATTCTCATACAACGAAAACGACTTTGGCTGTTACCTACGGCCGCAGTTAAATTACCGCAATTTAATGGCGGTAGGGCCTGGTGCTAGGTCCGTCCGGGGTGGTACCACCGGCTTTCCCCGCTAACCTGCCGCCAAATAGCAGTTCTCGAACTGTTGTGTTCCGTGAGGGAGTTAAAGGCAGCCGCTGAAATTTCTGGCACAGAGGCATTCCATCTTAGGCCTCAAGGTAGACAACGCATTTGACGATCTTAGGGTTAATGGGGGATCATAGGATTTCGGTGCCGCAGTGACCACTTACCATAAGGTGGGCTGTGCGCTCGTTTGCCAATGACATGAAAAAAAACTCATCAGTACCTCAGCCACGGAAAGGGAACTTTAATGGGTAATTATAAAAAACATAAAGACAGACCGTTATTAAGTCTTGTTGTTTCATTCCTTTAAAAAGATACTACCTACTTCTAATTTACATCTTGTAGCGTTTGTTCATTGTAATTAAACCAGCTGAACGGTAGAAATCCAATTAAGTAACAGAAATTAGGAGCTTTGCTCATTCCAGGAAAATTCAAGTTAGTCGCGCCATCTATACGCGAGTAGAACAACAATTAGAACAACTAAGCAGTTCAAACATGTCATTGCGTACGAAGTTACCAATGTTACCCATGTAATAAATAGTCCAAATCGTCTCGTGATTTAAGCAAGGTTAGAGGATTCCTAGATTCAGCAGTGGGACTATAAAGTTCACATCGCAAGATAGCGTTGTTTCCACAGGTAGTTCATCATAGAGCGCCATCTCTTAGAGAGTAGCGTAACTATTTCACAAAGATACCCTCTGTTTCGCTTACCCACGATATGAAATCACGGGCACGGTGAAGCCAGTTTTGTTTGCATTTTGCTACACCAAATATAGAGGGCGCTTTTCAGAAATTTTCCTTTCAAACTTAGTTGCCAAGAAAAAAGTTTTTTTACTTGTGAATGCAGTCAAATCAAAACTTTGTAGAGGATAGACAAACATTACCAAAATGACATTTAGTGTTGTATACGGGCCTTATTTAGGTACTTCTGCCCTCACACGATAGCAGAGACTTGCCAGGTTTTAGAACAGCGGCTTACTAGGTTTTTGAAGTGATATAAATGAATAATTGGTTGATCAATAAAAACTTGGTAAGTCATTTAAATATGACATACGAAGAGCAGAAGCCTAAACGTCAAAACGTTACTTAAACCGTTTGATAAAAAAAAAATTCGTAATCAGTCCACATACACACATAGCCTGAGTCATGTCCACATAGATCTGAGGTGACAAGCACAGAAAAAACCCCACTTACCCAGCCGTAGGACGTAAATAGGCTATTGTGGTGGTGGTGGTGGTCTATAAACTTGAATAGAAGTCTACATTATAAGAACACGATGTATCATCATTGTTAAAAAGTAATTACTACCTACTTGTTTGACGCCATATGTTACTTACTGACGTAGGGCCGGTACAGACGGACTGCAAGCAAACTGCTATTTCTATGAGTTTGTTCAGTTTTCACCGTGATTATCGTTAAAATGCAGCCCTCCTGTCCCGGGCCTTAGAGTTTTTGTTTAAACAAGTGAACCAACTCTAACAAATACTCGTTAAATACATTCAACAGCAATGAAAACGGGTCGATTTGTATGGAAAATCCTTGCGTTTTTAGGAACTTAGTCAAAAAGTGACGAATGTGCACGGGATCATTTAAAGTGACTGTTTTCATTGCTGTTGAGTGTATATTCATTTCAACGTTAAAACTATTAGAAAAAAATCGGTCTGATGATTTGGTAATAGCCACAGAACATTACAAGTTTGTGGTAATAGCGTTAATGTTTTTCACAGACTTCAAAACAGGAGCATTTTCTCAATTCGTTTGTTGATTTTTTGTATGTAATTTATACGATTAGGTACTCCGCTAACTTGTGAACCGATTATTTTTTTAATCGAAAGGTGGTGCGTAGTTGTCTCATTTTAATTTAGTTCAGTTATGATCAGCTCTACAGTTTTAAATAATACCGTTCCGTTGGAAAAAAATACTGGGTGAATTTGCACGGAATGTTTTATGGATATATATTAATTATACTCAATATGTAGATATTATTCACTTTGAATTTAAGGTTTGCACTTTTCGGAGAGTCGAAAAAATCGTGAGGAAACTTGCACGCATTCTATTTCTCAAATGGCATTCTTGAATTCTTTCTAATTCAAGGATGCCTGTGAAGCCTAAGCATTAGGACTATGGCCTCGTGATGAGACGAGGCCTGTGCCCAGAGCAATGGGACCATAGTGGGACGTAAACAGGCTGTTGTGTGAAGGCAGGTAATACAGTCGCCATCAGATATATCACGCACTCTAACGTCTTGACAATAAGATCGTGTTCAGAAATTTATAATCACCTTGTTTGTTCATATATGTCTGATGGCGACTGTACTACTAAGCTGTGTACGTCAAAACATTTTGTTGGGAGCTGAAGTTTAATTAAGACTGGATACTTAAATTAAAAAGAAGCACTATAAATTACCTTTTCAATTAATTAAAGTTAGAAAGTTTTATTAATCGTTAGAAGGTAATTACCTAGCCAGATTAATTTACATCGTCTAGACTAAAGGTGCCATTGCAGTCAGGCACACAACATCGCCTCGCAAAGTCCAAAGTAATTTAAAATAATAAAAACCGGCCAAGTGCGTGTCGGGCCACGCGCAAATTATAGGGTTCCGAAGTTGAGGATGCCCACAGTACCTTTCTAAGACTTATTAGCATCTAGCTAGTCTGTGGTATGACGTGCCCGCCCGACGCCCCTGCCGCTCGAGAAAAATCATTGGTTTTTTAATCATTTCATAAGTTGGTCGACTATGACTCTTAAGTTTATACAGCCTACTTAGCTGTTATAGTTTTCCTTTCAACTACGTTATATATGCCATAGCCGTGATTTTTTTCAGCCATCCAAATACCACCATTTAGCTGGCAGGGGGGGGGGGGGGGGAGACACGAGACTAACAAAAAATAGCACTTTAAAGCTTAATATTTCACAAACGCATCACTTAATCAAAGACCTATTCAACGATATGCCGCACCATGGGGTACGCAAGAAAAAAAAAACATCCCCACTTTACGAGTAGGGGAGGTGCCCTATAAAAAAAAATTTATTGTACCACTTTGTCAGCGTAACTAATATGTATTATATTCATGCCAAATTACAGCTATCTAGAACTAAGCATCTCCGAGCAATAGTGCGGACAGACGGACGGACGGACAGACGGACGGACGGACATGGCGAAACTATAAGGGTTCCTTGTGGACTTCAGAACCCTAAAAAACGAACAAGGATCGAGTCAATCTCGAATGGAGAGGGTTCCGTTCGCTGCCTGAACGTCGCAATACAGGTATAGTAAAGTTGTGACGATATTTTACTCACATAATCAGCTATCGATTCTAAGCATGTTCTTTAGTTTTTTTTTTTTCAAGATTATAAAAAATGGTATGCCCAGTATGGGATTGATGGTGTGAGCGGTACCTGAATGCCATAATTTTTTTTTTCTTTGCCAACTAAAAAAAATTTTTTATAAAAAAACATGTTTAGAATCGATAGGTAGCAGTTCTTACTACTATACTATGACTCGAAGGAAGAACACGATGACTTCAATGAGGATAGTTTTCTCCTGAAAATCATTCCTTATGGGGAAAAAAGGGTAGTGTAAACTCGGGTAAATCTACCCAGGTAGATTTGTGTAATCCTGTTTTAATCTTGCCTGTTATTTATACTATTATAAACAATGTAGCGATGCAATAAAATAGGGTTTAAAGTCCATTTTCGTGTGCTGACACCCACGCTCTTAATATTCGGTAACAGTTTTCGGTACGGACCATTGGCTACCGATTTTATCAGATTAAAAGTAAAATTTATAGCTTTTGAGCAGCGGCCGTGGGACAAACTGGATCAGCGTAGTTTTCGGAAATGTCGTAAATTACTTTAAACGCTACTGAAATATACGTAAACGCGCTGCAAATCTATATATATAAAACAAGAAACTGACTGACTGACTGATCAATCAACGCAGAGCCGAAACTACTGGTCGTAGAGAGCTGGGCATGTAGGTTCCTTAGGGAACGTAGGGGAGCACTAAGAGAGGATTTCCCGAAATTCCCACGGGAACGGAAAAAGATGGGATTTTTCATTTTAATATTTCTACGCATACGAAGTTGCGGGGAAAAGCTAGTTTATATACTCGTATAGATGCGTATTTTTTATTTTCACTTATGCGGAGTCAAATAATTAGGTTATCTTGTCTATGATGGCATATTATGTCAATCATGTTGGCTGAAAGATGCCCGAAGACTAGACGGTAACAATCTCTAAACACTTAGCTGAAGTCGATATTTTTTTTGTCTATTTGGTGGATGCGGTCTGAGTAGCGCGCCTTGGGGGAGGCCGAGTCCAGCAGTGGACGTCTTTCGGTTGAAACGATGATGAAGTACTGTTATAAATTAATATTCTCTGTACCTAATATAATACGATTTACTGGATTCTCGTGTAAAATTGTATAAATGTCGTGTAAAAGTGCCCAGACGTGGCCTATTTGCTGAACAAATAATTTGATTTGACGATGAAGATATCTCTAATTTGAAAGTTTCTGGAACTCCGACATATTCTATTCTATATAAATTAATGGTTTCTGCTTGAATACTTCGCCAATATCAAAGTAAGGGCCAAAGTCATGCAAGTTTTTCGTTAAAAAAGGTCATTTTACGGCATAAATCATTAATAAAATTAAATTGGAGAGACTCAACTAACGTCAACGGCCATCTTGGCTGACGGCCATTGAGAATATCCAACCCCGATATACATCGACGACATTACGACATACTAAGTAAAGAGTCGATAATTTCTAAATTCAACAGATTTTCTACAATAGGCATGATGAATTCAGCAGTAAATTGCAAATCTTTTTGCAAATTATGGTCACTTTGTTAATAATGAATATTGACAAAGATAAAATGCATCAAAGCTCGAGAGTGGGAGCTCGTGACGTCATAACTACTATTTATTATAATAAGACGTGAATTTTAAAAGCGTCGGTCGTATCTTCGTCAAATTCGGCTAACGTAACGAAATAATAAGAAGGAAGAAAGAAATAAAAATATTTATTTGGTGCATAAAAGTTATTAAGTAAGTAGGTACAAAAACACATACTTAAACTTAAGCTGAAAGAATTCATAACACTAAATACCCACGGATCATATTATTTTGTGATAATCCAACTGCCATCAAAAACCAACAAAAAACCGAATCACGGTTCATCCGTTGCGGAGTATTAAATGCCTGTATTTTGTCTGGTCCTGACCTTTATACAGAACTTTCCACATCTTTACATACATAGAAACCCAATACACAATACAGCTGAAATATCGATCGGTCGAACAAAGTCCCAATGAAACTCAAAGCAATTTGTATGGCATTAGCCTGATGGAGAGTATTTAAAATGCACAGTAGATGGTATCGCTCGCAATTCACCTGTAAAAGTAAACATTTTGTGTGTCTAAAGTCAGTAATAAAAGGTGTGTCGGCTAATCCATATTACGCTTAGGTGAGTGAATTAAGGAAAGCGTGGAGGAGACATTAAGGCGGTTCATAGACCCAGCTCAGCCGTCACTGTCACTCGTGGGACGAGTGAAAGAGAAAGCGCTACGCACAGAACGCCCGATTTAGTTACTTTTTAATACGTTTTAATTTCTATAAAAATACCGTCTAAAAAAATGGCATTTATAAAGCTGTCGATGTATGCATATAATATGGATATTTTTTGTGTTATAATTAGTTTTACACTGTTTGATATAATAAACTGGAGTAAAGTTGGATTAGCGGTTCGAGTTAGAGGTTACTTTGGATTTAAATTTTATCGAGCGAAGTTTCCTGAAACGTGTATCGAAAGCTGTCAATGTAAGGATGATATAATCAAATATAACATATGTTTTTTTCACATTTTTAACTTTTAACATTTCTTAGAAAAGTATGATCTTAAATGAGCAATTTGACGATGCTGGGTCAGGGAAGGGCCTTAAGAGGGTTTACTCCAAAGGCTGGCATAGTCGCAAATAGCTGTCAAATATTTCGTTGTTTTCATTAATTTCTGGATATTACTGAATTAACATATGAATTGTCGCTCTATGGTTGAATAAAACATTAAGTATGGATTGCAACAATTATCATAGGAACATGAAGAAAACTTTCCATCAAATTTTTCATGCGTTTTAATGTAATCGATCGTTTTAACAGGCAGACCATCAGCAGGCAGACCATCAGCTCGCTGGTCGGACGACAGTTGGCAGTTGGCAGGGAAGCGGTGGATGAGACTGGCTCAGGACAGGGTAGAATGGCGTAAGAGTGAAGAGGCCTTTACTCAGCAGTGGGTGTATATAGGCTGATATATTTAATGTAATCTTATCATTTGAATGCCCAACCAACAAATATAAAACGAGACGCGTCATTCAACCATTGAATGATAACTTCTTTTTTAGTTCAGTAATATTAAGAAATTAATAAAAACAGCGAAACATTTAACAGCTATATGCGACGTTGCCAACTTTTTGGAAAAACCCTCTTAACCAATATCGTCATTGAAAAAGATCGACATCGCGAATGAACGTGGACCACTACCTTTTAGGGTTTTGCCAGAGTAGTATAATATACCCAAGTTTACAACTCTGAAAAGCTGCGCACTTTTGAAGAAATTTCCCCTTTTTTGACTAGCTGTGTTTCTCCGCAATCAAAGGACTTGTAAGCTCGCGCCTTGCAAGGACGCTCAAAATGTAGACAATTTATCAAGCAGAAACAACAAAAATGTAGAAAAGAGTACGAGAGAGGGTGGAAAAAATTAAATGCAATGAAAGAGTAGGTACCTACCTAGTAGTTTTATCGAAAAAACAGAAGCAGCAGGCGCCAAAAATTTACTGATTTTCTTTAAGGGTTTTCAAAGTTTCAAACTACGATATTATGTACTACTCCTAGCGATCTGACAAAATGTAAGAAAGATGTACTTAGAATAGATATTTTGTCCATAGATTCCACTTTCATTATGCCTGCACTTCGCGTGGCTGTATTTGTCAAATGTTGAGTTCCGTCTCTTTTGGTCTTGAAAGTGAACGACAATAGAGTACTTGGTGTGACGTATGTTGCTATTTTACGTTGAAATCAATGAATGAATTTACAGTCAGTCACATATACTCTTCATAAACCACGGCTGAATAATCTTCCACAAATCACAAGCCGAGGTTGGAAATAGGTATTGTCTGGCTGTAGACTGAAGGCAAGCGCGTGACGTGCCCGTTAGCTGTCATTGGAGAACTATGCCCTGGAGCCGACGGTGACACGAGAGCCATGCGAGTGCGCTTTACAGCTACTGGCGTGAAAACATAATCAGTTATTTTTAAAATGCCACATCCACGGCGGTTCCTCACTTACAACGACATCGATTCGCTACCGGTCGGTTTATTATGAACTCTACAATTCGACTCTGTACGCTTCGGTCGTCGACGAGCAGAAAATAAACAACTACGTAAGTTGTCATTTAAATACTTGATACTCTGTGTAAACCTTCTTTTATATAATAATAGCTAAAATGTTCGTTTTTCAGACGTGAGACCTTATCGTTTTTGCGGTTAGTAAAAAAAAATGTTTTCATTTTTATGACCCTTTATTTAATTATTAACCCTTTATTTTTAAAATTTCATCTTAATCGCTAGAGCAGTTTCCGAGATACCTAGTGTATACAAATACACGGTTAGCTCGTTTAAAGTATAAGATGATTTGTAAAACGTAAAAAACCTTTCGCTAATGCTGTGCTTCAGACACTATTTTAATTACAATGATTTATTTTATAATGGGGTAAGTGCACCTACCATGAATATTATCGATATAACCTGCGTCGGTTCCATTTTTTTCCATGACCTTCGGGAAACACTCATTCATACCTATACTCCCCAAGGATCATACATGGTAAATTTCACCTTTCTACAACCAGTACTTTAAGCTATTATGTTGCACGTTGTCTGTCAGTCAGTCGATCAGTAACGGAAGAGTTTATACTGATTTAGGCTTGATTTTTCAATCGACAGATAAAATTTATTCTTCGGATAGTCCATACAAAATTCGAATTTAATCCGGAACGAATTGAAACATTGAACGATTCAAAAATCAGCCCTCAGTCTTTAGAATGACAATCGGTGACATAAAAAAAGTTTCTATGATGTATTTGCCACTGCACGTATTATTATTACTTTTACTTGCAAAAGTACCTATTGATTCATTTTATAATAGGTGAGACTGTCGCGATGATTGAACAGTTGGTGTGGATCGATCGTTTAGTCACGGCAATGAAATTAAAGTCATTTTTTTTGTAATTTTATGCAAAGATACTTTTATGATAAAATTCAACAACATATCTAAATAACAAGAATGCATTTATGATTACTATACCATTGACACAGTGTTACTAGATATTCATTATCATTATTTCAGCAGAAATACGTCAATTTGCTGTTAGTAATATACACTTTATTGTACAACTAGCTTTTCCCCGCAACTTCGTATGCGCAGAAATATTAAATGTAAAATCCCGTTTCTTTCCCGTTCCCGTGGGAATTTCGCAAAATCCTTTCTTAGCGTATGCCTACGTCATAACATCTACCTGCATGCTAAATTTCAGCCCGATCCGTCCAGTGGTTTGGGCTGTGCATTGATAGATCACTATGTCAGTCAGTCAGTCAGTCAGTCACCTTTGAGTTTTATATATTTAGAAGATAGATAGAAATAATACAGACAAAATAATACAATTTGTCCCTCAATGAATTTCTTCAAGACGAACTTTGAGAGGAAAGTACTGGAATATAATGCAAAATAAAAGTACATAAACAGGAAAGGGAATCAGATCATAACAATGTACTTATTGTATACATAAAAATGCAATTGCCGTCCCGAAAAAAAAGAAACTTATAAAACAAGCTTAGAATCGATAGCTGGTGGCACTTTGGGTGCAATTCATGACCATGTCTTGCTTGACCTCGTGCATACACAAACTACATAGCTTCCAAAACTCACATACGGCTGCACATAAGCCTGCTCAAAGCTCGACATTCCTACCGGTCTTGTGCCACTCGCATCCAACGTATTCCCGCGACTCTCGCCAGGTCGTCACTCCGTCTTGTTTTTAGCCTTATTTGGAAGATGATAATATAATGGAAACTGGCCCTGTAAATTTCACATTGTTTTCCATTCGCAGAAGACATAAGACTGTTCATAATACACATTATTAAAAAAATTAGACGTCGTTGTTAAAAAGTTGGTCGTATTCTTCTAAAATAGAATTGTAAACAGCTACCAATGAATTTCAGATATCGCACGTATTTACTCCCCACGAACTCCAACATTCGATTCTCTCGTGTAATCAACGAAGTCAAAGTTATAATGGCCTCTAGTTGTCTCCAATTTATACGCAACGTGCCTTCAAGAACTTAAAACTCCCAAGCACTAAACTACAAAGCCAACGGGGTGAAACCTGCAAATTACAGCCTTTTGGACAAGGACAAGTCTGTAACATTTTGTCAAAGTTCGTATAATTCTGTGTAACACGGTAGGTTGAGGTTGTCCGTAAACTGTTAGTGAGAAAAATCCACCTTGTTGGAAGCCTACCGATTGCGCGTCATCCAGTAGTTCCAGTACACGGACGACATTCGAGAACTTTCGGCAGCGGCATCGCGTTTGGCCATTTGCGGTGCGAATTACGGCTGTCAAAGGGCGAGGTGCGTGAAGTGATAGAACCTTATTCCCGCCAGTCGTATTGAACACGTATTGAAAAACTACAGTAACTGTTCGTAATAGCAAACAGATGGCCCAACGCAAAGCCGCTGCTGGTACCATCGGCTATCTTCTGCGAACAATGTGCCTCTAAAACATAATTATCCTTGATGAATTTCAGACTCTCAAGATGGTTTTGACGCTGTACAAACAAGATGCCAGCTCTGCGGTTAGAACCGTCAGTATGGTCATCGAAGCGCTGGGCATCTCCGACATCGAATACGTAGAAATGAACGTGATGAAGGGAGATCAATTCAAAGAGGAATTCCTGAAGGTAGGACCAACGGAATGCATGGATTCATATAGATTATGAAATTGAGTTTCTTAAAAAGAAAACATTTAAAAAGATGATAGGCCTAAATGTCGGTCTCCATTACTACATTTATGCAACATGTCTAGTTAAAGATGGAAAATTTTAAAAGGACACGTAATTTTTCTTTTTTTTTCGCTATGACGTCACGCACTAGTTACCGAAAAAACCCGATTCAATTTTGATTTACTCGTCGCCAGTTTTTATTTTATTGTAAATTCTTTTATTTTTCAGCTAAACCCTCAACATACAGTACCGACATTGGTGGATGACGATTTTGTTCTCTGGGATAGGTACCTAATACATTTTTATTAAAATTATAATTATAATCTTGGATTCTCTCTTCCGTTAGGACCATTTGGTGAGATCACGGAAAACTACATTTGACTAACGTAAATGAAATGATTTTTGGATATTCATTGTTTGTGGAAATTGTGTGTGGGCTATGAAAATTAAGTTGAAATTTTCACGCAAACGATGTTGTGGGCAAAAGCTAGTCTTTTCCTGGAACTCATCATTTTTATGACTGTTGACGACAAACAAGTCATAAAATGATGAGTCAAAAACATCATTTCTTGTCATGAATAGACCCCGGACTTTTGTCGTTACGATATCACAATAGGGAAGTTTGGGGTGTAATAATACGTTGATAACTAATTGAGAGCAATAGGGAATAACCTAGTTTTCTACTTCATTTATAAGACTGCGTTTCCACCAGAGATGAGCAAGGATGCGTTGCGAGGGATGTGTTTTTCATCAACCAATAGAAACACTTCATTAATTTACAGCGGAGCGAGGATGGTGAATGAAGTCTATTGGTTGATAAAAAACAAATTCCTCGCAACGCATCCTTCCTCATCTCTGGTGGAAACGCAGTCCTAATAGGTAAAATTTAAGGGTCCTCGCCTACGGCGACTTTTTGTAGCGATGCTGTCGAGCGTTCGCATCGATAAATTCGCGATGCAGTCGCAAGCTGTATGGCCTCGCCTACTGTTACTAACGCGCGTTACAAAAAGTCGCCGTACCCCCCGACGAGGGCCCTAAGGAAGTCTGAAATTCGTAAACTTTTTTTTCAGTCACGCTATTGCGACCTACTTGATAACCGTGTATGCCGAGAACGATGATCTGTATCCCACGGACCCGAAGCAGAGGGCGCGAGTCGACCAGAGGCTGCACTTTGACAGCGGCGCTTTATTTCCTTCCTTGCGAGAAGCTGTGGTAAGTAAACTAATAAATTATAAATGCGATAGTAACTCTGTCCGTCTGTTTGTTACCGTTTCACACTTAACCGCTGGAGTGAAGGCCATTGGCTACTTTTTATCGCAAAACCTATACATAACTTTGTTTTTATCATACAGGTGACAAGTGAAGATTTGTATCTACATGTTTGTAAAGGCCTTTGCCCAGCAGTGGGATACAGCAGGCTCTTAATAATAATAATAATGTTTGTAAAGGTCCAGCAAGAACAAATTAAGCTTTAAAACCCCTTAAGTTTAAAAAAATTGTATGACCCAAATAATATATCGCACTCCGCGTTGTCCCACTGCTAAAGAAAAACCTTCTCAGTCTTTGACTTATGCTGACAGAACGTTATTATATGTTTCATTGATATTTTGCAGCAGACTGTCTTTTTCCAAGGGCAGAACGCCTTGAATCAAGCTACGTTGGATAACATAGCAAAGGCGTACGGGCTTGCAGACAATTTCGTCTCGGAGTCACCTTGGATGGCCGGAGACCAGATCACAGTCGCAGACATGAGCTGCGTAGCCACCATCTCAACTTTGAACATCATGGCACCAATCGACGAATCTTTGTGAGTTCAGCATCTCCACCCCAAACAGCCTATTTATGGCCCACTGCTAGGCACATGCCTTCTCTCCGCATGAGAGATAGTATAGTCACCACGTGGCCCCAGTGCGTATTTAGGATTTCACACACATCCTTGACTTACTTCGCAGATGTGTGCAGGTTTCCTCAGGATGTGTTCCTTCACCGAAAAGCTCAGTGGTAGATTCAAATTTAATTTCGCACATAAAAAGAACTTCAGAGGTGCGAGTCGGATTCGAACCCCCGGCCCTCTGCATGAAAGGCGGTAGTTCGAACCACGGCCAAGCCACCACGGCTTGTAATTTTAGTTGTTAATTACATTTTGACATAATCGTGATTACCTCGCCCGCTACGATAATATCTAATAGCGCCTGAACATGTTTAATAGTAATGACTAGGTACATGGTGTACAGTAGGTAAGGTGCTGAGACGTAAAACTATTAAGAAAGCTCGAAGTGTTCGGAGGGTTACTTATTAGACTCATTAATCTTAATGATATACCCATAATAAAGTTAAGTTTACTGACTGTAAATCTCGTAGCGAACGGATTTTATCTGTATGGTATGTATGGTTGAAATAAGCATTTTGAATTGAAATAAACATTATTTTTATTTTTTTATTCGGAACTTTTATCATGAAATGGGTAGTGCTAAAATATTAAACCGATGGCGTTCGGAAATATTCCCCAATTCGCACTGGGCCCGCGTAGGGACTATAGCCTGATGAGAGTAGGCCTGTGTCGTAAAATGTGGTCAATGAACATTTTGACCATAATCAGTGATCAGATTTAATGATCACTTTGTTCAAATGTTCACTTCCTATACTTGTACCTAGTAAAAATGACAATCTACTATTTCAGGTATCCAAATTTGTGCAACTGGCTGAAACGTTGCTCGGAGCAGGAGTTCTATAAGAAAGGAAACGAGCCCGGTCTTTCGCAGCTCGCAGCCATTGTTAAGACTAAAATGGAATAAACGAACCTAAAGAAGGGTCGTAATAGATCAGTTTTAGCGTCTCTTTAACACGATCACAATAATGCTTATGCACCGACAGGTAAAATTTAACAAAAGTATGATACCGAAATTATAAACCCACATTACTCTGAGCAGGAAAGTTAAATAATAGTTTAAATACCGGTATTAAGCCGAGAAATTCATCCGGATGATGCCTATTTCTAATCATAACGCACCATTGTGAATAAATATTAATTTTGCCGTTAACCACTGAAACTAAAGCAAATACTTACTAATAATAATATAATTGTTTCATTTCACACACGAACATGGCCCTTAATATTCCTTTCATTCTGAAACTTTATCTAAATACAAGTTACTTCTGAAATTGGCCTTCGCAAAGCACTGTGACTGAACTTTTACAATGTTATCCATTCAGTTGAAGACAATTTACAATTCATAGAAACATTCTTTAAGTGTTTACAGTGGCGCTTTGAGCGACAGAAGATTTAAAGTTGTACGGTATTCCCAAGTCGGAGCATACGCTACTGACAACCTCTAAAGATAAAGTATTTCACTTGAATGAATAAGATATGAGACCGGCAGAGTTAATATTAATGAGGACGTTACGAGCTGTTTACAATTGTTCCTTTGCTAACTGAAAGTTGAGCACTTTACGGCTGTGAGCAGTTTGCAGTGTACAGTGGAATATGTCTAATTGTCTAGCCCCTCAAGAAGAATTTACTTATTTAAATCTATTTTTTTATGCATAAGTGTATCTACCTGGTTGCCATCGATTTCGATAACGTATTTTTGAAATCAAATAGTAGATTGTATGACTAGGGAGCAAAATGGTAAATTTTACCATGGGTGATGGATTGAATCCAAAGTGAAGCGAAATATTATAGATTGTAAAGAACGTGGAATCTTGAGCTAGCGAGGGAATCAAGCTATCGCTCAAGGTTGAAATAATTTTAGTAGCGGTACACTCTGGTTTTCACTCCTCCTATGAGAAAACCGGTAGCAGCAGGAGCAAAATCTTACCTTGCTCCCTGTTAGCGGGGAAGAAATGAAAAAGGAGCAAAATCTCATATTGCTCCCTCTAAACGAGCGACAAAATACACATTTTCGAATAGGAGTGATAATATTTTTTTTCAATATCTTCAAACTTAATAAGCTATAACTACCAATTATCGAGCAACCATTCCACGTTACTAAATTAATTTGTCTATATTTTTTATTTGTCTATAATTTAAGTCAGTTAATTGCCGTTTTTAGGGTTCCGAAGTCCACAAGGAACCCTTATAGTTTCGCCATGTCCGTCCGTCCGTCCGTCTGTCCGCACTATTGCTCAGAGATGCTTAGTTCTAGAAAGCTGTAATTTGGCATGAATATGCATATTAATTACGCTGACAAAGTGGTACAATAAAATTTTGAAATATATTTATTTATAGGGTAAAGTGGGGATACTCGTAAAGTGGAGATGTAATTTTTTTTTCTTGCGTACCCCATGGTGCGGCATATCGTTGAATAGGTCTTAAAATATTGTGGGTTTGTTAAAACCATTTTTTGATTAAGTGATGCGTTTGTGAAATATTAAGCTTTAAATTGCTATTTTTTGTTAGGGTTACGTGTCCCCCCCCCCCCTGCCAGCTAAATGGTGGTATTTGGACGGCTGAAAAAAATCACGGTTGTGGCATATATAACGTAGTTGAAAGGAAAACTATCACAGCTAAGTAGGCTGTACAAACTTACGAGTAATAGTCGACCAACTTATGATGATGATTTTTCTCGAGCGGCAGGGGCGTCGGGCGGGCACGTCATACCTACCACAGGCTAGCTAGATGCTAATAAGTCTTAGAAAGGTACTGTGGGCATCGTCAACTTCGGAACCCTATACTTTGCGCGTGGCCAGACACGCACTTGGCCGGTTTTTTATATTTTAATATCAGACCGATCTGACCAGACGACTGTTACCTTATCCTCTTGACAAACCTATTATAAGTAACCCGTCTCATTGACGGACTCGCGACGTTGTATTATAGCATTTTCGGTACCAAGTGATTAAAACATGATTATGCACCGTGAGTATCTGTTTATTTGTTTAATCTTACTGTAGCCAATCTTACTGGACGAATCATGGAGGCTCTTCAGGAGCATGTTTGGCAGCCGGAGCTTATCATACGCCTTCTTGAACCGGAAGTCCCCAATCCACTAGACTCGGTTATAGTCTCCCATGTTTGTACAGTCGACGTCAAAGAGGTATTAAACTTTTGGACATTAATACAACGGAATAAGGTCAAAAAATGTAAACATCTCTTTGACGTCGACCGTACAATATGGGCCTGTGCCCAGCAGTGGGCCGTAAATAGGCTGTTGTATTAGTTGTAGTAGTAGTACAAGATATTTTATAGCTGAAATAATCAAAGCCGCTGCAGGCATCGATACTAAAACGCGCTTTAAGATATATTGCTCGATGCTCACCACCCAGTTCTTCATTTGTTAGTCCTTATTGATAGAACGCTACCATAGAATAGTCGATCACGCAAACTATGAATTTGATAGTAAATAAAATACGGCAAAAAAAAGGTGCGCAGATAAGTAATTAATTCTATAAAGACGCCAAGTAAGTGACAGGTCGAAATAACAGGGACCGAAGAGCGGGTATAGCTTCCTTGTTCAACGCATTAGCATTATAAATTTAGCGAGGAAAACGCTGTTAGGTAGAATTCTTAACATAATTTAGTTTAAATTTTAATACATCAGAGTTAGTACTTACCTACATTTCTTTAGTAATAAATATAAGTTGTGAAGTGGAATATTGGAGGAACTTACTGATCTCGGTATTAGACAGATTATCAACCGACGTTACACGAAACGGCAAAAAAACCTGCCAATTTTGAAAATGATCAATAAATAATTAAGGTTAAATTCATCAACGTTATAAAAGTAAGCTACCTACTTCCCTCAAACCCCTTTCATGGTATTCAAGCCAAATTTCTTCAGAAACCTTTGAAAACGTGCCTAAATGCGACAAAAAAACGCGTTGAAAAGTTTTTTTTTGACCCGAGTGAACGTCTCGTTAGCGGGCCGAGTGAGACTCACACCGAAACCAGTTAACTAGGGGTGCTGCTAACGCGATGAACACATTACATTTAATTACGTCTGTAGACAGACGTATTTATAAAGGTCTTAGTTGTAGGTTCTAGTAGGTAAGCTTTTGTGTAAATAGAACCTAACTAAAACCATTACGTCCCGAATAATGGTTATCCGTTATATTCTGCTTCATAGATTGTTGTTGGGAAGTTAGGTACAAATTTTAGGTACCAACCATGTGGAGCCCACGCCTTTATCACCACAAACTACTTAATTCAAATTATGAATTCACATAAGGGAAAAGAACAAATTCATAAATACGACAAAGCATTAAATCTGATCAAAGCAGACGAGCTATGCATTATTAAGTACAACATAGAATTCAAAATCAAGAACAAATTTTAAACGAAACATCTACACCAAGTTGATCATTTATTTAATTATTTAAGTTAGTTATATTAATCCTAACGCTTTTCAAAAAAAGCAAGTGAGTCTCGCAACACAAATTTTGACCCATTCTGCTTGTATTGCTATCCGAACGAAAGCAACTGATCAATTGAAAAGTCCAAAGAACTGTCGATTCTACAGTCAGCAGCAGAAGTAGATAAGTTGTCCAGGTGTTCAAAATGACCTACACACGACCTTATTCTTAAGACGTTAAGGGCGTGTGTAGGTCATTTTGAACACCTGGACAGCTTATCTACTTCTGCTGCTGACTGTACTACTGTTTTCTGAAAATTATATATGACATGTGCGATGGGCAAATAGCGGCTATACACTCAACAGCAAGTTGAGTGTATTATATTATTTACGATTGAAACCCTAAAAAAAATTCACTATCAAAATCGACACCACTTGGTCAAACGCGCTATTACAGATATAGACCGGAAGATGCTGACTGTAGACTCGCTACCCTGGTACAAATGGTTCGGAATTCTGTGTCAGCATCTCCCGATCTAATAGCATTGTTTACAACCCCATAGAAAATATACCTACATACATAAACTCGCGCCTGTTTCACGTAGGAAGGCTGTCATTGTTTTACGGTAGAGGCCACAAAATGCTATCGCCGCAGGTCAATTTAAAAAGCAGATAACACGATAGAGAAACGAGACTGGATAGAATTGGCCCATTCAGGGAGGCAGTTTTAAAATTATTTGAAGAGTAATTGACGGAAAAAAGAACGAGTTTTTTTCGACAAAACGTTTCAAATCAAGGGATTTTGACAAAGATGCAATGTGAACTTAGCACTACGTTTTTTTATTGAAACGTTTTTTTTCTTTGAATAAAGTGCTGAGTTGTTACGAACCATTTTTAGAAGTTGCATTGAATGAATGAATAAATAAATGAAATTTATTTGTTAAAAGTGGGTGTACAAAGATCTTAATAATTAAATAGTATCACCACAATTTACCTATAGACAGGCATAAAAATTTGTCATGAACATATAGAATTATTACAGTTTACTTATTCATTAAAATATTCATTAAGACTATAAAAACATTTCTGTGTTAACCATTTATATGTCATATTCTTAAATATATATAATTCCTTATCCTTAAACATATCTGGCAGTTTATTATAAATTGTAATACACATTATATATGAGTTTTTATATGCCACTGCTAGTTTCACCAGAGGTTGAATTAATTTATGTTTATAATAATTAATATAATAATACTTATAGGTTTTTTTAATTATTGACGCGAACCTGAAAGTGAAAAACCTTTGACGGAGTGTGTGCGTTATATGAGAGCATTATTTACTTGGTGCTGAAAATTTCAAGTGAAACAAGTCGAGTTTCACTAGGTTTTTCTCTTTTGAGAGAGGGAAAAGAAAGATTAAAGATGCTGAAGAAAAAATGGTAGCATCCCTAGCGTAACCCGAATCATACGTGGCCGTAATGAAATTAACGAAATGAAATATGTCTCGCAAACCCCACACAGTTGAACCGAAAAAAAAACGAATGAAAATTGTAATTAAAGACAGCCCGAGCACGACACAGGCGCTTTTAACATGATTTTTCTGAAAATTCATGCAGGAGAGTAAGTATTTGTTTATTTTATGCACTCTGTTTGAAGATGGGAATTTTGAAGACCGGAACTCTACCGCTGCGCACGGTCGAGTTAAGCCGGTAGTGCAATAAATACTTGTCAATTTTGTCTGCAAAATGTAGGCGGATACTCCCAACATATAAAATGTTTGGGCGATTTAAAGATTTCCTAGTTTCCCTATAATAATGTGTTTTCGCCGCTTTGAAGAAGGAAGCAAAGCGGCACGTTGCTACAAACAACGAGAAGGAATTACATAATAATGAAGATGTACGTGCTATCACATATTTAAGCTTTAGTTCTCAATAATTACATAACGCCCGCAGTTCTTGTGAACAAATAACGAATAATAGGGCGCTCCTCTCAATATTATATATGTATATATATCTTGCGAAACCATAATACCGCCGCCGCCGCCGAATACTGCTACCGCCGAAGCTGAATTCAGAAAGGTGAGTGAAAACATATATTTTGGGGAAAAATGGGAGTAGTAGGTATTCGCCGATTCTGGAACACGGGGTGGGCGGGTCCGTGGGGTGAAATTGGGCGGTAGGCGGACCACCATCCCCTAAAAAAAAAAAAGGCCCCCACTTGGAACGTTTGGGATAGGTCTCAGGACTCTCAGATAGCTCGGTTACGACTTACACGATGTGCTATATCTTCACTAAAAAATCCAAACCCCTTATCTAGACCACCGACCCTTTTCTATTGTCTATCCATGCTCGGTTGCTATTGTTTACCATTTCAATCCTTACCTGATCCGCGGACCCTTTTCTATTGTGTGTTCGTGCTCTCGGTTGCTATTGTTTGCCATTTCAAAGCGTACCTGACCCACCGATCCTTTTCTATTGTCTACTCGAGCTCACTTTTAATTGTCCTCTCAACAATTTGATGAATACCTAAACTATTTCTATACTACTGCCACTTTGGTTTTAATTGATCATAGTTCTAACCTAACCTAACCTATGCTACAGAAGTCTCTACAATTCTGAGGAGATTCCGTGTTTGGAACGTTGTCCTAATATCATGTAATTTAATAAATGCGCCAGTTTGGTTTTAATTGATCACAGTTCTAACCTAACCTAACCTATGCTACAGAACTCACTACAAATCTGAGGAGATTCCGTGTTTGGAACGTTGTTCTAATTATCATGTAATTTAATAAATATCCAAGTAGTTATTGCCTAAATATATTTTATAACTTGTGTTAGCGTATGTGTTTATAGAACTATTCAGTTCTTTGTATAATTGGGTGGTCGTTTAACTTGTAACAACACGATGGTCGTTTAACTTGTAACAACACGAATAACACGATCCATTGGACTCTATCTATTGTTAAATAATAAAAAGGTTTAATGTTTTTATGATGGGCGTCTATTAACAAAGGGCCGAATGACTATTGTAATTTTATTATTTCGGTGTCGGTGAATGCAGCAAACGCGTTCCAACTAGTTAAGACGAGATTTTAACGGTAAACTATTGTTGCATCCTTATAAAAACCGAAGGATGGAAACGTTTTATATGTATTTCGACTCCAGTTGTGCTTGCTATCAGAGCTCTGTTAGTATACAGTAGTACAGTGTTGAATCGTGCTAAAGTGTTTTTGGTGTAGTGTTTATCGACTCCACATTATGGATGTAAGTATTTAAATTAACTGCTTTTTAATTTATGTGACCTAACCTAGCCTAACCCATGCTACATGACTCTTTTGATGATAGAACTCACTACAAATCTGAGGAGATTCCGTGTTTGGAACGTTGTCCTAATATCATGTAATTTAATAAATGTCCAAGTTTAACTTGTAACAACACGATCCATTGGACTCTATCTATTTTTCACTCGTGTTCATAGTTTTTGATAGTGCTTTAAATAGTTGTGTAATTGGTTTCAGTTTACCGACAATACTTTCAAGAATTATTACTACCTTGAGACTAATGGCGAAGCTAGCGATGAAGAAGGAACGGTTGGACACCAAGTAAAACAAGCTATCGCGAGAAAGCGTGCTGGAAACAGCATAGATGGATTTTTTGAAAGACCAAAAAAGAAACCTAAATCGGCGAAAAAGTCTTCAAGTGTTTCACAAAGCACTAATGACGGTGTGGCATACATATCATCGGGACAAGATGACGGCGTTTACTCATCCCATTTGATAAAAATAGAAATTTTTGATATTCAAAAAATCAAGAACATTGCACCAGGGGAGCAGTGGAAACACGCTGACGTCAGGTTGAAGTTTTATACGTCTTCAGAGGAAGACAAACAACTTGAAAGCACTCGTGATGTTATTTTTAACATCACAAAACAATTGGTGGAAAAGGACACCTGTGTTAAATATTTTATAGACAATAAGAAATTGTGAATTGTGCTTGTGTTATCTTAAGACTAGGTTAAATTTTTATTACATAAAAAACCCATAAACTTAAAAACAACCTTCATTTGTATAACAAAAATATTTTAGTATCGTATTGCTTTTTCTTAAAACTCATAAACTTTAGTGTAATGTTTTATTGCACACCTAAGTTCTAGTGAAGGGTCGGTACCTCTTAATGTACCTCATTGTTCTTATCTAAGTTTTAACTCTAAATGTTTATGATCGTTGTAAACAATGTTCTTTTTTCCTTTTAAACCGAAATCTATTGTTAAGTGCGGCATTTTTGTACCTTATCTAAAAGCGGTAATAGGAAATGTGTTACATTACATATTTATTTTCGTTAGGTTAGATCCCCACTATAGTTTAAAGATTCCATACCTGATGTACACTATTTAAGGACCGAAGAGTACAATATAATACTTTATTTCTTGTTTTCTTCTCACCATGGACAGTTTGAATTGTGATATCTACGATGTACAACTTATCCGCCTTTGTGAAGAACTGGAAGAAGATCAGGAATTATTTGAGATTGGTGAACTAATGAGTCAGCTACATCGTAACGCGTAAGTAATGCTTTTTTTATATTGAATATTCCTCTTCCAACACGTTTATAACACCTATATTTTAACTTGATATTGTATTCTTGTTTCGATGTGTTCAAATACTGCTGTTAACTTGTTATGACAGGTTTTCATTGTTTGTTTATTGTTAGGTGGGGAACCTCTATAAAAGAGAGAACCTTCGAGTTGATCTCATTCATTCATTCTTTTACCGTGGTCAAGTTACTGAGTGTATTGTGTGTGTGTGTGTGTATATACTAATTCCAACATGGTGCTCGGATATTTTCATACGGGGCCCAGTTTAACTTATGATACAATAGCAGTTTTAAGCAAAGAATTCGTTTTACAGTGTTTTCATAGAAATATAAGATTGTGGTTTATAGACAATCGATTGCCCCAAAAGTTTCTTGAAGATCCGGATATCATACCTTACTATACACCATGTCACGGTCATATCGATGAATCGAAACGAAATACTATTACATTGTCATCGGATGCAATTGATGGGGTCTTAAAAATGCAAGCATACTGTCAACAATGTAGAGAAGATTTAAGTTAGTATAATTAACATGATAACCATGTTGAATGTGTTATTAAGTTTTTGAATCGCAACTTTAATTATTTTTTTATATTTTACAGATCTATGCAAATAGGAAGAGGAGCTAAGAGATCAGCTACAGATTTCGAAACAGAAGTCCCTGTGAAGAGAAACCGTCCGTCAACCAGTCGGGATCATGTCTTAACCAGTCGTGATGTAGCTGCAGCTGCATCATCAACAGAACCATCCAGGAGAGGATCTAACAATGTAAGCGCAAAAAATAATAATGAAATTGAATGTTCTGTATGTAATATAACCATATCAAAAAGATTTCTTGCTAGTCACCTGAATAGTAACATACATAAGGGTAATGTTACTAAATCTGATAGCGAATTCGTTAATGTGCAACTAATTGAAAATGCATTTAGGAATAGGGTTGCAACCTATAGAATACTTTTTAATGAAAAAGAAAACCAATTACTTGTTCCCGAAATAATATTGCAAAATAATAAAGATAAAATTTTTACATTGCTAGATCGTTCACTATCTATTCATTGTGCTTTAAAAGTAAATTTTATTTTGAATGCTGATTTTACTCAGGAAACTAAACAACTAAATAATACATTTGATTTTCAACTTAGTAATAATATTATAGATGTCAGTAGCGATAAAAATGACTTATTCACATCTTTAATTAATGAAGTGACAACTAGATTATCGAACTTCGAGAGAAAAGACAGTGGGTGGAGCGTTACCAAGTTCAATCATCTAGATGTTAACATAAACAAGTATAACCCGCTTCGTGGATCTTCTTATGTTGATCTACCATCTGACATAAAAAACAAAAAAGCTATAATAAATGTCAAAAATAATGATCATGAATGTTTCCGGTGGGCTATCTTATCAGGACTTTATCCTGTTACAAAGCATTCTAACCTTGTTAGTTCGTATGTGCAACACAGAGAGGCGTTACATTTCGGAAACTTAGCTTTCCCATTTAAATTGAGTGATGCACAAAAATTTGAAAATATGAATAATATGAGTATAAACGTTTTTGGTCTGGAGTATGATTCTAAAAACAAAAAACATGATGTTGTAGGTCCATTACACCTAACAAAAAACAGAAAACCAACCCATTTTAATTTGTTATATTTGACAAATGGTAGTCAAGGACATTATTGTTTAATCAATAATTTATCTCGATTAGTATCAAAACAATTTTCAAACACACAGCACGCCATTTACATTTGTGATGGTTGTCTAACCCACTTTACATCACAAGACAACTTAAACAATCACCAACAAAATGATTGTTTTCACGTTTGCACAAAACTACCTTCTGAACAAGATCAAAAGAAAAATTGGTTTAATGAAAACACACCTTGTAATGAAGTTACTTTCGATAATTATGATCGAAAATTACGCGTACCTTTTGTCATTTATGCAGATTTTGAAGCATTTTTAAATCCAATTCAGTCCTGTTCTAATAACCCAATAACATCTTCGACTACTAATGTGCAAAAACATGAAGTGTATAGTTTTGGTTATTATATCAAATGTTCGTATGATGATACACTATCCGTTTATAGAACATACAAAGGCAAAAATTGTGCAGAAACATTTATGAAATCAGTTAAAAAAGATTTAGAAGCTATTTGTAGAAGCAACACCTTTGCGAAAACTCCCCTACCACTGTCATCCAAAAATAATGCAGACATTGCACAAGCTAGTACTTGTTATATTTGTGATAAAAATTTAAACGGGGATATCAATATTTCTTATAACCACCATACTGGTGTTTATGAAGGAATTGCACATAAGTTCTGTTCCGAAAAATACAGATCTCCTAATTTTGTACCAGTATTTTTCCATAATTTAAGCAACTATGATAGTCATTTCATAGTGCATGGTCTTGGACTTGAAGATGGTGACATAGAATTGATCCCAGAGAATAAAGAAAAGTACATTTCGTTTTCTAAATGTTTAGAAGTAAATAACCGTGTTGTAAAACTGAGATTCGTTGATTCTCTAAAATTTATGTCGAGTAGCTTAGACAAATTAGCTAAAAACTTAACAAACGATCAATTTAATGAAATGAAATTGAATTTCCCGAATGAAGAAGACTTTAAACGTCTAATACGAAAAGGTGTCTATCCTTATGAATACATGAAATCATATGATTCCTTGAAATTAACTTCTCTACCTGCTCGGGATCAATTCTATAGCACTCTTACTGACAATCACATTTCAGAAAACGATTTTTTACATGCTCAAGATGTTTGGTCTCATTTTCAATGTCAAAATATGGGGGATTATTCCGATCTTTATCTAAAAACAGATGTTTTATTACTAACCGATGTATTTGAAAATTTTAGAAATGTGTGTCTTAAGACATATGGTTTAGATCCTGCCCATTATTACACGGCCCCAGGACTTTCGTGGGACGCCATGTTAAGGACTACCAGAATTAATTTAGAACTTTTGACGGATATCAATAAAATAGCTTTTATAGCAAATAATGTTCGAGGAGGTATTTCCCAATGTAGCAACAGACACGCAAAAGCAAATAATGAATTTATGGATGACTATGACCCCAATATTCCGACATCCTATCTCATGTATTTAGACGCAAATAATCTATATGGGTGGGCGATGTCTCAATGTCTTCCCACCGGTAATTTTGAATGGGTAAATAACGAAACTGATTTTCATGTTCCGGATGATGCCGAATTCGGGTTTATTTTAGAAGTCGATCTAGAGTACCCTAAGGAATTACATGATTCTCATTCAGACTTGCCGTTCTGTCCAGAAAATGTATGTTTAGGAGAAACCAAGGATAAAAAATTGATTCCCAATTTAAATAGTAAATGCAAATACGTAATACATTACAGAAATCTAAAACAATGTTTAAAAAATGGTTTGCGTTTAACAAAAGTTCATCGAATCTTAAAGTTTAAACAATCTCCTTGGTTAAAAAGTTATATAGATTTAAATACCCACATGCGTTCGCTGGCATCAACTGATTTTGAAAAAGATTTCTTCAAACTCATGAATAATTCTGTTTTTGGAAAAACCATGGAAAATGTTGCAAAACGTGTAAATGTTAAATTATTAAACCACTGGGAAAATCATGGTAAATCTCAAGGAGTTCAATCTTTAATAGCTAAACCTGAATTTCATAGTTTATCAATATTTTCTGAAAACTTAGTAGCTGTGCAACTAAAAAAAACAAAAATATATTATAATAAACCAATCTATCTTGGATTCTGCATTTTAGATCTATCGAAAACCTTAATGTATCAATTCCACTACGAATATATGAAAACCAAATATCAAGACAATCTCAAGCTTCTTTATACAGATACCGATAGTTTAATATATCAAATATTCACCTCTAACTTTTATGAGGACATGAAACCGGACCTAAATTTACATTACGACACATCGGATTACAAACCCAACAACGAATATGGGTTGCCGTTAGTAAACAAAAAAAAGCTAGGTTTTTTCAAAGATGAAAATAATGGTAAAATTCTAAAGGAATTTGTAGGTCTCAGATCAAAAATGTATGCCTTGGATATTCAGAACAATGGTGTTATATCTAAAGCTAAAGGAATTAATAAGTGCGTTACTAAAAAATTAACTCTTAGTGACTATAAGACTTGTTTGTTTGAAAAAACAATACAGTATGCTCAAATGTTGCGATTTAAATCAATAAAACATAGTATATTTACTCAAAATATCAATAAAATATCGTTATCTTACAATGATACTAAACGATACTTATTAAAAAATTCAACAGACACACTAGCGTGGGGTCATTACAGGATGCCAAATCAAACATTTTAGTTTAAACCTTATATCTGTTGTCGATGTAAATAAATACTTACGTAAACTATAGTACATTCTTTTCTTTTTTTTCCATCATTATTTTGTACATTGTATATTTTAGAAATCAAATCTAAATTGTAGAATACTGTATTAAGAATATGTAACCTCAATTGTGGGATTGGTATCCATTGTAAATATTTAAAATTTATTTTAAGTTTTGTAAATACAAATTAGTGTACATGAAACTTTTGTATATAAGTTTATGGGTTTAAAATGATTGTCTTGAGAAGTTAATGTTTAGTAAAAGAATGTTTACTTTTATAAGTTATGTAATAAAATCTATACGTAAGAATTGTATTTTTTCTTGTTTCTTCTCAACAACCTCCTTTTTGTAGCACTAGTAGACATAATAAAAAAGCAAAAGTATTAAAAACATTTTTTTTTTTTATTTATTTCCTATTCCATGTTACTATAAATGTTTGTAATTCTTTGATTCCTTTCATTTGAAGTCCATACGTTTTCATATCAACACACAGTAAGAGAATTTATAATGATACATTTTCTTCACCCTTTCACCACTATTGTGGCAGGACCTAGTGGTTGTGGTAAAACTCAGTTTGTTACAAACTTTTTGAACAATGCAAAAGAAGTATGTAATGTTGAATTTGATGAAATTATTTGGTGTTATGATGAAATGCAACCTTTATACGATCTGAAAAATGTAAATTATAACCAAGGAATACCAGATTTTTCTATATTTGATGGGAAAAGACCCAAACTTCTCATAATTGATGATTTGATGAGAGAATCAGATGGACGAATCGTTGATATTTTTACAAAAGGTAGTCATCATAGAAACCTAAGTGTTTTCTATATAACTCAAAACATATTTCATCAAGGTAGGGGACAACGTGATATTTCATTGAATACTAGCTATATTGTATATTTCAAGAATCCAAGGGATAAAACACAAATCCGCTACTTGTCACGACAAGTCTATCCAGAAAACCCAAAATTTGTAGATGAAGCTTACAAAGATGCCACTAAAGATGCTCATGGTTACCTTATGATTGATCTGAAACAAAATACAGATGACATATGTCGTTTTAAAACTAAAATATTTCCTTTTGATGGACATTGTACTGTATACGTTCCTAAAAAAGGGTTTAAATACGATAAGAATCAACATGTTTTAATCAGTTTCAAATAATGTCTGCAAGAGTAAACACATATAAACATTTACTTGAAGCGCTGCAGTTACTTAAACCAAAGTATCGCACGGCGTTGTTAAAATCTTGTGATGATGAAGAGATTAATATTATTTGCGAGTGTATTTACAACGTTTTAAAGGGGAAAATACCACTGGAAAAAAAAGATAAATCAAAGCTAAAAAAATATAAAGACACATTACGAAACTTAGTTTCGAAGGGGAAACATAAATTTAGAAAAACTGTTATTATTCAAAAAGGAGGTGCATTTCTACCTATAATATTAGGTGCGGTTTTAAGTGCTTTATTAAGCTCTGTAGCATAAATAAAATGGAAAACACAAAAAAAATGTTGTTAGTTGAACCAGATTTTATTGAGAGATTGAAACGAAATGATAGTGTATCCGAAAATGTATCATCTCGTCTAGATGGAGAGATGCAAAAAATACTTAAGAGTAAAATGAACGATCGTGAAAAGTGGGCATTATATTCTCAAGCACTACAACGATTTTTACACTTTATTGATTCAGATCGAAAACCATTTAAAATACCAATTATGATGGAGGGGGTTGATCAACACAACAATGAAAGTAAGGAAGTAATTAAAAATGAGGAACATGAAAATTATGAATCAGTATCAAATAAAACGTTACCAGAAGGTGATGTTTCTACAAATACTGTAACAACACCGTCTGGAACAAATCCAGAACTTGTACAATTTAGTCCATCTCGTATCATAGAAAATTTACCAAAATCATATGAGAAAAAAACTAGAACTTTATTGGAATATATTGTTTTGAGTAACCCAAAAATTTGGTGGAAAACTAATGGAGAAGTTGTAATATACAATCGAACTATTCCAAATAGCAATATTCTAGATTTGGTAAGCGATACGGTTAGATCTCTTAAACGTCCAAAACCAACAGGATGGGAAGAGTTTGCTTCAGTATTAAGGGATATAAAAGTGCCTACGTATTGTATAGGTAATCCTACTAATCTAGAATTTATAAATAAACCTCGCACATCATCTGTTCCGTCAAGTGCGCGATCGTCATCATCTTTTAAAGCCACAAGCACCAGTACACCTCTTTCAAGTGGACTCCTCAGGGCAAAAAAGAAATTAGAGTGGGAAAAATGGAACCCTTAGTAGACATTCATGAAATTTACTATGATGTCTCCAATCCAGCTGGCTATAGTAGTTTAAATAAATTAAGTCAACAAATGAAAGGTCGAATGAACAAAGATGAAGTAAAAAAATGGTTACAATCTCAAGAGACGTACACGTTACATAAACCTATTCACAGACGATTCGCCAGAAATAGATACATTTTATCTAACTTTAATGAACTCTGGCAAGCTGATCTTAGTGATATGAGTACTTACAGTGAATATAATGATGGATACAAATATATTCTGTGTGTTATTGATGTGTTCAGTAAATATGCTTTCGCAAGAGCTATGAAGAAGAAAGATTGCACAACTGTTATTAAATGTTTTGAAAGCATATTTACCGAAGCTAATTCTACTCCTCGTCACATCCAGTCTGATAAAGGTACCGAATTTGTTTCAAAGGTAGCTAGAGATTACTTTAAGAGCAAAAACATTAATTATTATACTACTAATAATCCCGATATTAAAGCAAGTATAGTAGAAAGATTTCAAAGAACTCTTAAAATGAAAATGTGGCGGTACTTTACTCATAAAAATACTTACAATTATGTAGATATTTTGCAAGATCTCCTTTATTCTTATAACCATAGCTATCATTCTAGTATTAAAATGCGACCTATTGATGTAAATTCTGATAACATCATGACTGTTTGGTGTAATTTGTATGATAGAAAGAAGGATAGACAAATTTCATTGGAAACTACAAAACTGAATGTTGGTGATCACGTTAGAATTACAAAATATAAACATATTTTTCAAAAGGGTTATGAAACTAATTGGAGTGATGAAATATTTACAATTGAATCAATAATAAACCGATTTCCGCGAGTTGTCTATACGTTAAGGGATTTAGATGGTGAACCCATCGTTGGTACATTTTATTCTAAAGAATTACAAAAAGTAACTTACCTCCCCACCATTGAATATAAAATAGATAAAATAGTACGCTCGCGTGGTGTTGGTGCCAGAAAAGAAGTACTAGTGAAGTGGCGAGGTTATCCTAACAAATTTAATTCTTGGATACTCGCTTCAAGCTTGAAAAAAATATGATGGATAACAGTTTTTATATTACACTGTTAAGTAACAGTTCCGCAGACTACTATACGGACAATACAACTGCACACTTCTTAACCAAATTACCCAAGAGTATAAAACTGGAAGGAGAATGGGTAGTTGGATTAGTAGAATTTCAATACCCCTGTTCAATGTATAATGTTCAAGATCATGAAAATATGATTTATTTAAAAAAGAAAGTAGTGTCATCCTCTGATAAAACAACCAAAATTGTGGATATAAAAAGTCATATACCAGCGACTACATATGATAGCGTTGAACATTTTATTAATGCTTTCAATGAAAACCCACAATTAAAAAATAACATTAAATTTAGATATGATAATTTGACCAAAATGGTTGGGGTATCAACAAGATGGTCATGAAGTTCCTTCTAAAACTTTACAACCATCATTTAGCACTGGTTTAATAGCATCATCATATCACACTCTTTTTTCTGGGACTGGCATTCACTTTCACAATGAAGGTAATGCAATAAGCAGAACCGATTATAGCGGCGGTAACTGTTTGTTATGTTTTGATCTAACTCCTGATCTATCAGCAAGTTCAACCTCACACTGGAACCTTGTACGACACGGAAGTGTTCGAATAGAAGTTCGTTTTGATTCAGCTCTGAGTACTACTGTTAACTGTATTGTGTACGCTGAATTTGATAATGTTATTGAAATAAACAAAAATCGCGAAGTATCTGTAGATTATAACAGTTAAGATAAATATAAATACAATGACATTAGTAAAGAATTTCATTTCTTCTTAATCATTGATCCAAACATCATCGATGAATGTATTATATTTTAATCTACTATGGATACTAATGAAATTAAATATTGTATGGAAAAACTAGACTCTAGATTGAAATCAAACGTATTTGCTGCTAACCAAATCCCTATTCGGTTTGATCTTCCAGTTTTTATTATAAGCAATTTGGATCCTGATTCGAAACCAGGTTCCCACTGGGTTGCTATACATATTGATACTGATGGTGTAGGGGAATACTTTGATTCGTTTGGACGGAAACCTACTGGGTATCATAAGTTATTTTTAAATAGAAATGCGAAACGATGGTTTTATAACCAAAAACCACTTCAACATTATTTTACTTCAGTTTGCGGTGAATATTGTTTAGTTTACTTATATTTTAAGTATCAAGGGAATAATATGAGTGATTTGCTGAGTTTGTTTTCTGAGAATTTTTTATGTAACGATTTAATTTTAAGAAATATGTTTAAATTCATTTATTTCAGTTTGTGATGAATATTGTTTACTTTACTTATATTTTAAGAATCGAGGGTAACGAAGGGTATAACGATTTAATTTTAAGAAATATGTTTGTCATTTTTGTAAAATAAAACAATGTGTTCACTAAAAACTGGCTTTTATTTCTATATGAATACCATAAAAGATAAAAAAAACACATTATTACCACTTCTACACGAGAAACAAAAATACTACACTTAAGAATAGATTTCGGTTTAAAAGGAAAAAAAGAACATTTTTTACAACAACTTCAGACAATAAGAGTTAAAATTTAGATAAGAACAATGACGACAGGTTTGGTTCAGTTGGTAATGATCATACCCACTCTTCCAACGGTTGCGGGTTCGAATCCTGCTAGGGACAAACATTGTGTGATGAGCATGAATGTTTGTACCCGAGTCATGGATGTTTAGTATATAAGAACAATGAGGTACATTAAGAGGTACCGACCCTTCACTAGAACTTAGGTGTGCAATAAAACATTACACTAAAGTTTATGAGTTTTAAGAAAAAGCAATACGATACTAAAATATTTTTGTTATACAAATGAAGGTTGTTTTTAAGTTTATGGGTTTTTTATGTAATAAAAATTTAACCTAGTCTTAAGATAACACAAGCACAATTCACAATTTCTTATTGTCTATAAAATATTTAACACAGGTGTCCTTTTCCACCAATTGTTTTGTGATGTTAAAAATAACATCACGAGTGCTTTCAAGTTGTTTGTCTTCCTCTGAAGACGTATAAAACTTCAACCTGACGTCAGCGTGTTTCCACTGCTCCCCTGGTGCAATGTTCTTGATTTTTTGAATATCAAAAATTTCTATTTTTATCAAATGGGATGAGTAAACGCCGTCATCTTGTCCCGATGATATGTATGCCACACCGTCATTAGTGCTTTGTGAAACACTTGAAGACTTTTTCGCCGATTTAGGTTTCTTTTTTGGTCTTTCAAAAAATCCATCTATGCTGTTTCCAGCACGCTTTCTCGCGATAGCTTGTTTTACTTGGTGTCCAACCGTTCCTTCTTCATCGCTAGCTTCGCCATTAGTCTCAAGGTAGTAATAATTCTTGAAAGTATTGTCGGTAAACTGAAACCAATTACACAACTATTTAAAGCACTATCAAAAACTATGAACACGAGTGAAAAATAGATAGAGTCCAATGGATCGTGTTGTTACAAGTTAAACTTGTTGAATTGTGTAAATGTTTTAATACAAAATAACCTTCATAGTATAATGATTAACTAGTAAAAGGATTCACTGCCTGTGTCCATTGACTATGGTCGTCTGTCTGTTGACAGATCTGTTATTATTCGTACATGTATTCAAAAGATATTGCTTCCGAGTGTCTTTAAGATAATAAACAGACATTTCTGTTTAAACGAATATTTCTTTAATTCAGTACATTAGTCACTACTAATCAATAGGTTACGGACCCAGCTACGTATTTATTATATTGTGATTTCGTAAAATTTTTCAAAATTTAAAAATTTTCATGACGTGTTCCGTTCATATAAATTGACGTAAATTTGAAAAATTTTCCTACTAAATGGATTCTACAAAACAAAAAAAGAGAAATATAAAGGAATTTGATGGTGAAAAATATAGTATATGGAAATTCAGAATACGTTCTTTATTGAGTGAGATGGAAATTTTAAAAGTGATAGATGAACCGATTCCTCAAGTGAGAACTAACGCGTGGGAGAAAAACAATCGGACCGTAAAAAAACATTCTGGTAGAGTATTTGTCGGACTCTTTAATTGGATTTGTAAATGATACAATCACTGCCCAGGAAGTATTTCAAAATTTGGATTCTTTGTACGAACGTAAAAGTCTTGCTTGCCAACTGGCTTTGAGAAAGCAACTATTAAGTTTGAAACTTCAGAATGATGTACCGCTGGTAAGACATTTCACTATATTTGACGATTTAATCATGGAGTTAGTGGCTGCTGGTGCAAAACTGGAAGAAACAGATAAGGTGGCGCACTTGCTACTCACATTACCGAATACATACGATGGTGTTATTACGGCTATAGAAACGCTGTCGGAAGACAATTTAACGCTTGCATTTGTTAAGACCAGATTATTAGATCAAGAAATTAATCTGAAAAGCGAAAGTTCTGACACAAGCTCCAAAATTCTCAGTGTAAACCGGCCTTATAAAAGAAAATTTGACAGTGTTAAGCAAATACCTTCTCATACTCACCAGAATAATAAGAAATATAAAGGACAGAATAAACAAAAGTTTATAAAATGTCACCATTGTGGACGTAATGGCCATTTGAAGAGAGATTGTTATTATTATAAAAGAAATAAAAAGTTTACCCCTGAAACAGTTAGAACTATCCAAGCCATTGAAACAAATAAACCATCAACGTCAACATTAAATGATTTTTCTGGATATGCTTTCATGACTGGACAGTACCAACAAGAAAATAATACCAATAAATTATCTTTCATACTGGACTCTGGAGCATCGGACCATATTATTAACAGGGATGATATTTTAATTTCTTGTCATAATTTGAATGAACATGTAAAAATTACGGTAGCTAAAAAGGGTGAATTTATTTCAGCTACAAAACGTGGTTCTATTAAGGTCACCAGTAACACGGGCACTTCCGGCGTGTTGGAGAATGTGCTGTACTGCCGCGAGGTACCGTACAACCTGCTGTCCGTGGCCAGGATGCAGCAAGCGGGGCTGACGGTAATCTTTGACCAGGACGGAGCACACGTCATAAAAGATGGTAAAGTCATCATGAAAGGTAAATCTCGTCAGAATTTAATTATCTTAGATTTTAATTTACCTATAAAGATGAACGTGTCAGTTTCCCAAACATGTCAAAGTAATAATGATTATAAAATATGGCATCAACGCTTAGGTCATATAAGCAAAAGTAAATTTCTTCAATTAAAACATCATGATATGATTGGAGACATGAAAGAAATTGAAAATGTTTCGCCTACTGATACTTTATGTGAAGCTTGCATTAATGGAAAACAGACACGTCTACCTTTTAATAAACAAAAAGACAAAAGTTATGTAAAAAGGCCTTTATTTATCGTTCACTCTGATGTAGCAGGTCCTGTCACTCCTCCAACAATTGACAACAAAAAATATTTTGTGTTATTTGTTGATGAATTTACACATTATTGTGTGGTGTATTTATTGAATTATAAATCAGATGTATTCTCAGCATTTAAAGACTTCGTTGCAAAAAGTGAAGCTAAGTTTAATTCGAAGTTAGTATATTTATATAGTGATAATGGTGGAGAATATTTGTCTACTGATATGAAAGATTACTGTAAACAAAAAGGTATCACATATCACTTAACAGTACCGCGAACTCCACAGTTGAATGGTGAAGCAGAACGAATGGTTAGAACTATAACTGAAAAAGCTCGTTCCATGTTAAGCGGTGCAAAGTTGGAGAAATATTTTTGGGGCGAGGCAGTATTAACTGCAGTACATTTGATTAATATTACTCCAACAAGGGCTTTAGAACTAACCAAAACACCATATGAAATGTGGCATGATAGAAAACCTAATATAAAAACACTTAGGGTGTTTGGTTCAACTGTGTATGTACATAACAAAAGAAGTCAAGATAAATTTGACGAAAAGTCATGGAAGGGTATACTAGTAGGTTATCACCCCAATGGCTATAAAGTTTGGAGCACAGATTCTGAAAAGTTTGAAACTGTCAGGGATGTTATTGTTGAAGAGACTAATTTTGTTGACTCCAGGCCTTTGTTAGAGCCTGAAGGGAGTAAAGGTGAATGCTCTCGTGGTGAAACTGATAAGGATTATGTACCGAAATCAGTACCGTTAAAGTCTCAACGTTTTGGCATCCCTAAATCAATTGATTCGAAAATTGATGAACAAGGCAGTATTAGTAAAATTCGTAAATTAGGTCATACAATGCCACTTCAATCTGATACAATTCCTGATAGATTATCTGTTAATGATCAAGTTTCTGCAATTGATCAATCATTTGAACCAAGGAGGAGTGAAAGGATAAAAGGTCAACCATCCGTATCGTATAAGGATGTGAACGAAGAGTATTTATATAGCGCTCATTCGGTTTCTTCAAAGGTACCTAAATCATTCGATGAGATCAAATATCTTGATGAAAGAGCTGAGTGGGACAAAGCAGTAAATGATGAACTAAACTCGCTCAAAAGTAATAACACGTGGACTCTAGTTCCGAGACCAGAAAATAAAAACATAGTTGATTGTAAATGGATTTTTACGATTAAAAATGATGGTTTCGGTAAACCCGTGAGATATAAGGCACGTCTAGTTGCTAGAGGTTTTAGTCAGGAATACCTTACTGATTACAATGAAACTTCTTTAATTCAGTACATTAGTCACTACTAATCAATAAAACTTGGACATTTATTAAATTACATGATATTAGGACAACGTTCCAAACACGGAATCTCCTCAGATTTGTAGTGAGTTCTATCATCAAAAGAGTCATGTAGCATGGGTTAGGCTAGGTTAGGTCACATAAATTAAAAAGCAGTTAATTTAAATACTTACATCCATAATGTGGAGTCGATAAACACTACACCAAAAACACTTTAGCACGATTCAACACTGTACTACTGTATACTAACAGAGCTCTGATAGCAAGCACAACTGGAGTCGAAATACATATAAAACGTTTCCATCCTTCGGTTTTTATAAGGATGCAACAATAGTTTACCGTTAAAATCTCGTCTTAACTAGTTGGAACGCGTTTGCTGCATTCACCGACACCGAAATAATAAAATTACAATAGTCATTCGGCCCTTTGTTAATAGACGCCCATCATAAAAACATTAAACCTTTTTATTATTTAACAATAGATAGAGTCCAATGGATCGTGTTATTCGTGTTGTTACAAGTTAAACGACCATCGTGTTGTTACAAGTTAAACGACCACCCAATTATACAAAGAACTGAATAGTTCTATAAACACATACGCTAACACAAGTTATAAAATATATTTAGGCAATAACTACTTGGATATTTATTAAATTACACGATAATTAGAACAACGTTCCAAACACGGAATCTCCTCAGATTTGTAGTGAGTTCTGTAGCATAGGTTAGGTTAGGTTAGAACTGTGATCAATTAAAACCAAACTGGCGCATTTATTAAATTACATGATATTAGGACAACGTTCCAAACACGGAATCTCCTCCGATTTGTAGAGACTTCTGTAGCATAGGTTAGGTTAGGTTAGAACTATGATCAATTAAAACCAAACTGGCGCATTTATTAAATTACATGATATTAGGACAACGTTCCAAACACGGAATCTCCTCCGATTTGTAGAGACTTCTGTAGCATAGGTTAGGTTAGGTTAGAACTATGATCAATTAAAACCAAAGTGGCAGTAGTATAGAAATAGTTTAGGTATTCATCAAATTGTTGAGAGGACAATTAAAAGTGAGCTCGAGTAGACAATAGAAAAGGATCGGTGGGTCAGGTACGCTTTGAAATGGCAAACAATAGCAACCGAGAGCACGAACACACAATAGAAAAGGGTCCGCGGATCAGGTAAGGATTGAAATGGTAAACAATAGCAACCGAGCATGGATAGACAATAGAAAAGGGTCGGTGGTCTAGATAAGGGGTTTGGATTTTTTAGTGAAGATATAGCACATCGTGTAAGTCGTAACCGAGCTATCTGAGAGTCCTGAGACCTATCCCAAACGTTCCAAGTGGGGGCCTTTTTTTTTTTTTTTTTTTTTTTTTTTTTTTTTTTTTTTTTTAGGGGATGGTGGTCCGCCTACCGCCCAATTTCACCCCACGGACCCGCCCACCCCGTGTTCCAGAATCGGCGAATACCTACTACTAATGGGGAATATGATTCAGATACAGCTATACAGTCCACTTTCCACGAAATGGCTTTTCCATACAATGAACTCTCGTTTAGCGTTTGCGTGCGTAGCGAGCGCACCAATGGGGTTCCGGCCTAACAGCCGCCAAATCTTTTCACCTATTTCTTAAAATATGCTGAAGAGCTCAAGACCACAAAAAATATTACTTCATTATGATATACATAAATTAGGACGAACTATGACTGAAACGAGAAAGGTATAAATAAACGGATTTTTAGGTAAAATTATGCACAAATACCAAGATAGGAATTGTATTAGGTCTTTAGTTATTCGCGAAAAGTATCTAAGAAAACAACCCAATTACGTGTCATCCACCTTCAATACATCCTATTTACGTCCCAATGCTGGGCACAGGCCTCCCGTCATCATGGGGGGTGGCCATTACGTAGCTATAATTTAATAGCCTATTAAAACCCTTCATAATTTCCTTTATAATGTGAACGTCGTGAATCGCCTGTAATTCATGACGTTCACTCAACTCATGTCCTGCGAGACACTTTGTCGGAACCTTGTGGAACTTCAGGGTTTAGTTGATGCAAGGTTGACGTCTTAGCGAAGAGCCATCGCTTGTTAACTGATTCCCATTTCACGTCAAGCGGGATAAGCGCTAGATCACTAGATCGTGATGCGCTTAGCTTACCAATGCCGCGCGACGTTCCGAAAATTGAATGGATTCAAGTCATAAGAAAGACTAAGTAGATTCAAATTCAAATTCAATCATTTATTCAGCAAATTGGCCACCAAGGGGCAATTTTACACGTCAGAAAAAGAATATACCAGCGCTTCCTAGACCCATTGCTTAAGAAGAAGCGCCGCAAAAATCAAACAGAAGGCCTTTTTTCAAAATTACCACATAGTTACAAATTTTAAATTTACATTATTCCTACGTGTAGTTCTTTTTAAAGTATAAAAAAAATTACCATTAAGAAAACTAAAAGGGGACTCGAGGGGGTATTACAGAATAGATTCCGGTGGGTCGAAAGTGTATCTATCTGCAAGACCATAACTATTAAGAAAAGTCAAAAAAGACTAACAATATTTTATCTTAGGTCTTAAGCTCTTACTTTTGGCCATTGACAGTCACTTAAAAAAAGTTATACTATTAGAATAAAGAAGAAAGAATAAAGAATAAAGAACAATTATTGTCACACACAAAAACAAGCAAATCACCCGAAAAAAAAAAACAAACAATACTAGGTACAAACAATATTAGGTACTAGTACCTAAGTAAAAAATAACAGATACCTCTAGTAATTTTAGTATGCAGTATTACGTATTTGCTTCTTGCTTCTTAAATAAAAAATTTAAATTACTGATGGATGAGGGATGAAATTAAGATACTATTGCAATAAAATATTATTGTTAAATTATTGTGTAAGGCATAACACGATTATGTAGGTACTATTATGTACACAATTTCTGAACAAACAACAATAACTGTTTTTTAATGAACACAAATGAGTAAGAAAATAATAACAGGCGGCGCAAACAGAATGGAAGAAACACTCGCATTTAATCACAAGTGTTGTAAAACAAACTTTGTAGAATAAAACAAAACACGAGCCGGGCGTTTACGGAGTTCTCATCAGCCCTTGCACGGTCACCGTGAACTTTACTGTTTGCGTATAATTTACCCCACGCTTGCTACGCGCGAGCAAAATATACAAGTGAGATTTTAGCAAAACAAGTTTAGGTGCATTATTTGTAGCGTGTATTTTTTTCCTCGAGGGTAAAACATCCAGGTTAGTGATGTGAAAATAACCGAACCAGTTTTGATTTTAAATAGTTTTAGAAAGCGCATTGCAAATCGTTCCTGTAGAAGAATGTAGATGTAGGTAGATGGACTTTACAAAGACATTTTAAAGAAAAAAGGTGTCCCCCACTGATGAAATCGAACATTCCACCGGACATACCATATTCGATTCGAGATCAAGTTCGTCAATATGTATACACTATTGCACATTTCTTCGTCATAATGCGGTCCAAAAGTGTACACATCTTTATGGACTGTCCATAGGCCACATAGACACCACTTACTAAGAAGTGGCCATTGATAACCAATGCCATAGATAAAATCCCCGATTCCTAAAAGTAAAGTTCGACGATTTTTCATTTACGATTCTAAGAATTTTATAACTTGTACCACGTTGCCAGTAGAGTGAAATAATGAACTTGATTGCACTGAGCTTGATTAAAAGCCTGATTAATAACACCAGAGTAAGCGTGTTTGTGCGCATCTTGCTTGAAGCTTGATCATTATGGGCTAATCTGTCCTATTGAAGAAACTTTCCAACTACCAACAGGATCTTAGTTGCCTTCTTAGTACAATTAGCAGCAGAGGTAGCTAAGCAGGCCAATAAGACTGCCGCGACACAGTGGAGCCAAGCAATAATTTTGTTCTTTAAGGCATTCACTGCCACTTCTGTTTTACGAACTTTCGCCAGGTGCCACATCTGTCATTAAGGGAACATTGCAACGCACTGCGGGAATGCGGGAAAGTCAGCAAAACGCACATATGCGTCGGTGGCAGTGAATGCGTCAAGCTCACTTGCACCAAGCCGCTAACCTAGGGTTAGCCTCTTAACCCACGTAAAATTCATACAAATAAATCTGAGTTAAGGGGTTAAAACGAGGTTAGCGCCAAGGTGCAAGTGGGGCTAAGTGACCTTCAGTTTTCTTATGCAACTCATTGTCACTCACTTATATCACTGAAATTGACAATAGTACATTACAGACCTAGGGTGGTGAATTCGAAAATGTCCCAGATCGCAGGTTTCTGTGGCCCGAACCGAAAGTGAGGGACATAAATATGTGATCCGGGGCTTTACAAATTACCGCCCGTGGTTTGTCAAAAGTTACGTCTTGCCTTGGCCAAGAAGTGAGATTTTCTCTCCGCGTAGCGTTTCAGCAATAGGGATTATGAAAAAAAAAGCGTCTTTGTTGCTCTACTGTCCGTGGGAAACCGAGGAAGGTGTGTTGTATAGTTTATATAATAAAGTGCTTACGTACGTTTTACCTCCTGTAAACCTAAACTGTTAAAAGTACCAAAGTTATATTACCGTAGAGCTTATCTTATGAATTTACGGCATTAATCCATAATACGTATAATATTAAATTCGATATCCCGAATCAGACGAATTAATATTTGATTTCATTTCTGCTTCATTAATTGTATTTCACGCCTTGGCTGTGTTATAATTGATTACATGGCATTTTGATTAACGCTCGATATCCGTAGTAATCATATTAATTAAATAAAGGTCCCTGTGGAAATCCCGATCTCGAGGGAGTAACGAAATAAAGAGTCATTTGTGATGTGACATAGTCCAAAAGGTCGGTTTTAATGGGTCAATAGAGGCAATAACAACGCATAATTCATTGTATTTCACTGCTTATGACATAGACAATCAAAGAAATGATTATAATTAGACTATTCCAGTCCAAATAGGAATAACGTAAGGTTTTTGTTCAAGAAATGAGTAACTGTGACATCTTATTTAAAAAAATAAATGAAGTCAATTATACCTATTGATGACATAGTTCCTTAGAACAGAACTACTATCTGACACTGAACACGCGGTAAACCTGCCTAATATCAATAACAAAAGTTAGTCAATTGCCATAGTTTTCCCGTCTATTAAATGCAATCTTCTCATTGAAAGATCTTTGACATTTTACTCTCATCCTTTTATGTTTTTGTTTAGCCGTGGTTTTATTTACAAAGGTTTAAAGTAGAAATGTTTCTCTAGTTTTAAAGCTACGGACGTCGTCTGCAGGCGAGCTAACGAAGCCTGTAAACAGCTGGCTTCAGTAAAATTGTACGATGGAGAAGGATTGAAAGCAGTTTTGACATGAAACGTCTTTAAATCACAACGAAACATACGGGTATAGCAGAACACAACTTAGAAGGCGCGCGGCGAAGCACTGGAACCGTTGACGCAGAGTCTGTTATTGCTTAATCCGCGCGCCTTCTAAGTTGTGTCGTGCTATAACGTACAACGCAGATAAGTGGAATGTCGTGAATTAGTCTATCCGGGCTTACCTTAATAACTACAATATTATTTTAGTCTCATTGTTTACTTTAATGATAGTCAGCTCAGTTATATAAAGTTGATTCAGTATAACGGGTAGCTGGGGAGGAGCGTTTTTTCTTTCAATATTTAACTTTGAAGGCGAGTCGCTCACATTCACATTCCACATCAAAAACAATGGTCGTGTGCACAGACACACGTTTTTATATTGGTAATTGTAAGTTTTAGAATTGCTCGAAATTTTGGTGACATGGTAAAGAAATTTTCATTTTTTATTGATGTCAAAAATGGTTTTAATTCCGTTCATAGAGGTTCTTTATTATAAGAAGTAAAAAAAGAAAATTCGAAAATGTACAGCTATCTCTGGCAGTGTTATAGAGCACCAACAAAATAACTTATCGGGACAAAATTATTTCATCAAGCGTGGGTTTCCATTGCCAACAAGGAGACCGGCTTCGCCCAGCCACTTTCAGTTTGTCAATAAACCCATGTAACTCAAATTTAGTTTCAAAATGTAATATTGGTATCTCGACGACTCTGGCTCGACCTCGGTGGGGCTGGGGACGCAGCAACTGTCCTGCGAGATTTAGAATTAATATTGGTAAAATTTTCATAATATGTCTCTCGTTGAACTTTAGGAAGTGCATGATTTTCTTAACAGATTGCCTTCCGATAAGAAAATCGAACTTATTTCAAAGCTCAATGAATGTTGCCAAATAATTTAGTACACTCGAAAGCTTCTTTTACTCTGTTACTACTACTACTATATAGCCTATTCGCGTCCCACTGCTGGGCACAGGCCTCCTCTCGTCACGAGAGGGCTTGGGCTAATAGTCCCCACGCGGGCCCAGTGCGGATTGGGAACTTCACACACATCTTTGAATTACTTCGCAGATGCGTGCAGGTTTCCTCACGCTGTTTTCCTTCACCGAAAAGCTCAGTGGTGAATTCAATGAATTTCGCACATAAGTAAACTTAGAGGTGCGAGCCGGAATTGAACCCCCGACCCTCTGCATGAGAGGCGGTAGGTCGAACCACTAGGCCACCACGGCTTCCTCTGTTAGGTTCTCCAATATTCTCGTTTAGAAATCTTTGCCGGCCGGCGCGTCTGACTAATTACAATATCAAATAAGGAGAAGAAATATCAAATGGAACGATAATTCAAGTATCAAACACATGGGACGGTGAATGAATTGATTTTCTTAAGCCCAATTCGTCTATCGTCATTTTTAAATGCATAAATTGTGCGTAGTTTCAACATTTTAAATTATCCGTAAATAGATACAATTTTGTTTTTGTTTTTAAAGGAGCTGGGATAACATAGGTTCAAAATTTATTTACGATGCTTTACTTAGAGACAGCTTTGGATCGCATCGTGCCGTTTTGTTGGCAGTGGGTACTAAGGAGGCTGGCTACTGGCCACATGCCTATCCCTCTCCCAACACAGGGACTTTTTTACATCCAGACACTATTAGGGTTGCAGTCTGTCTGCGACTTGGGGTAAGGGTTTGCATTCCGCATCGTTGCCTGTGGTAATGACGTCGACGAGCTAGGACACCATGGACTTTCGTGCCAAAAGAGTGTCGGGTATCATAATATTACTTACCTTTTAAATTACACTTTCATTTATTACTCATCATTAACATGCTCCTGCAATCAAAAACATAACATTACTTCGGATCCCTTGTACACAAACACATTTTTATAACACCATAATCTCACGTACATCCAAGCTTCTTCTTTGTCTCGCGTTTACTTATACAACACTCAAATTACGTCGTGGCAATGTATTTGTCGCGACCTGTTATTATTTTTCCTTCTTGAATTACTTGAACATTACAATTTTGCCTTTATAATTTCGGTGAAATTGTGTTTTTTGATAATATTGACGTAGTTGACAATGTTGTTGATACCCGTTGCTATGGTCACAACATATCAATCCTTTGGTAAAATGTTAGGTTTCTCACTGGTGGGCGATAAATTTGATGTTTTATTTCTATTTTTATTCAAATTCTCTAAAAATGTCATCCAAGGTTTCCTTATCGATATAACCGCAAGGATGGTCAGTTTGTTCTTCAACTCTCAAACGGAGCAGTCGAAATTATAAGACCTTTGTCCTGGGGGTCGACCAGCCCCCAGGACCCTGCAAAAAAGGCCCAAAGCCTCTGGCAACCTTTTGGCCGTGCTAAGTTAAAAATTTACTTCATCTTCTGAGTTGGTGTGCGGACGACTCTAAAAATCTATCCGCACAAAGTCCTTCAAGTTGATGTGCGGACAACTTTAAATATCCGTACAAAGACTCACCTTCTACATTGTGATAGCCATTGGCTCCATCTCCTCTGACGTTTTACCCGCTGCACTATCACCCGTGCCGCTCTATACGTGTACCGAGCCTGTGGCATCACCCAGCCATCCAGAGTCGGTCCACTGCGTCGTCACCACTACGTTGATCCACCCTGCAGCACTACTACCCCATGCCAGCCACCAGCTGAACCTCGAAGTGTCGCTCTGACCCTGCACACCTCCACCGTCCAGTAAAGACCTGTGCCGCTGTTCCTGATTACGTCATCACCAATATCCTGTGCCGCCCTTCCGCTACGCCGTGCTACTGAATCATTCTCCATCTCGAGCTCCTTCAACCTTCACATCATCCTTCACTCGTCCCACACCCTGACTCAACTTTACCTTCACACCGCTCTTCATAACACCACTTCTCACCACTTCGTCCATATTCCATTACCCTTTTTTTTAATAATTGTAAATAGGTCTTTCCCTTATTGTAAATATATTTATTGTATATACCTACTCTTTCCTTCCTCTTCTCACCTTCATCCCTTAATTGTCGCTTCACGATAAGAGCGCCGGCCGCTTCTCGAGACACGCTGCTCTCAATGACATAATTCGTCGGTCTCTTGCTACTGTCAACGTCCCGGCTCTGCCGAGCCGACCGGTGTTAGTAGAGACGATGGCAAGAGACCAGACGGTATGTCTTAGTTCCTTGGAAGATGGGTCGGTTGCTGGTCTGCTGGTATGGAATGCAATTTGTGTGTCTACACATGAAATTATTGAGATGAGACGGCTAGTCCCGTCTCATTTCCAGGGAACAATAAATAGACCTGGAGCGGCGGCAGAAGTTGCAGAAATTCTAATGAATAAAATTATAGATCTCTCGACACCGAACACTGTTTTATCCCTTTCGGTGTAAAGAACATAATTCCATGGGATCCTTAAGCTCCAGCTTTTTTTTAAAAAAACTTAATGAATATGAATAAATAGCAACTTTGTATTGATACAGTATAATACCAGAATACACAACCTCCGGCCCAATTAAACATTAAAATACATAAATGCATCACAGAAGAGACGAGCACATGTAGTTGTGTACAACTTGAAAAAGTAACATCTACTAAATACCTAGGAATTATTATTGACCAGCGCCTCTCCTGGCAGCCGCACATTGAATATGTAAATAATAGAATAAGAAAACTTATCTGGATTTTCAAAATATTAAAACATGTAACAACTAAAAATCTACTGAAACAATTATACATCGCACTTGGTCAATCAGTAATGACGTATTGTATTAGTGTCTGGGGCGCTGCTAATAAAACTAAGTTCTTAGAAGTGGAAAGAGGTCAGAGATGTCTACTAAAAGTAATGTATAGCAAACCTTACATATATCCTACAGTTGAGCTATACAAAATTAGTGATATTCTATCTATGAGAAAGTTGTATATTCTAAACGCTATCTTAAAACTTCATAAATCATTAAATTACGATCCTAAGGTACTTACTCGTAGAAGACATAACAATGTAGCTCCCGCACACTCATGTAAATCCATTTTTGCTAAAAGGCAGTTTATAATACAAGCCCCGCGTCTATACAACACAATTAATGAAAAAATAGGAATTTACTCCTCACAACTATTTGAAGTTAAAAGTAAAATAAGTCAATGGTTATTGTACTTAAACTACGAAGAAACGGAAGAAATATTGTATACTGTAAGATAAGTAATATTAGTAATAAACATGTATAATAAAACCAAGCAATTTGTGGAACCACACTTTAGTAAGTTAATAAATAAGATATATTAGCCACATATGCACACATACACACACGTAATCACACACACACACACACACACACACACACACACACACCCAATATATATACAAACAAGATTTTTTTTTATTGTAAATTAGAATATAAGCATTTTACATCTAATTTTAGTGGTTATGTAACTAATTACTACTCCGTCATTGGAAGAGCGAGATCTCCCGCCACAAGTATTGTCATACTTAATGGGAGATCTCTACCTTACTCACTGATATTTGAAACGTAACCAATAAACAATTTTGAATTTTTTTTAATTTTTTAATTAATTTTAATTTAATTTAATTTTTAATTTTAATTTAATTTAAAAAAATACATAACAGAGATAAATGGGTTACGCGACACAGGCCCTGAGTCTAGTGCGGAGACCGGCTGCTAATTCTTGTCACCTTATTATGCACGCTTGTTTCAAATGTAATTCTTAATTGTATTTTTGTAAGATTTGTTCGTAAATAAAATTATTCTTATAAAGAAATTCCAAAGACATGGACAATGAACGCTGGGTCCTATGCTAGGAAGCCCTATGTTACAGGACCCAGTAGAAGGGTAAAGAGGTTATATTGTTATTTTTATATTTTACGTCACCAGGGACTGAAGGGCTGGCAGTTTCCTCGCTCAACGCTTGAGCATCACCATACAACGGGAAAATGCTGCCAGCATCTTCAGTACCATGCTGCGAGGGACGTCTTTAGATTGAGTTTCATTTTCAAGTATTTTAAGTAGTTTTAATTTGATTGAAATGCATTATTTAATTAACCCTTTGTAATTATATACCCAGTTAAATCAATTCATTTAACAGTACCTAAGGCCTACTTTTTGAAATGAACACATGGCCTTTAATCGTTCAGTACTGTAGAGTTGGTATAACTCGCGCTATACGAACTCTTTAGGGGCTGTAGTTTTGTAAAACGTTCTAGAACTGCTAATCATTTTATAAATTAAAAAGAAAGCAGTTCTAGATTGTCATTAGGGTAGTCTAGAGCTCGCCTTAGTCACGAGCACATGTACGTAGGCACCTTGTAAAAAAATGAATAAACGAAGTATTATTTAAAATCTTCTTTTCAATTAAAAGCCTTAGTATCAAGCTAGTACCTCTTGCAGCCTATAAGCACTAACACCTGACGACCCCCAGATCCACACAGTCACAGTACCGTAGAGTTGGTATAGCCCTCGCTATACGAACTCTTTACGGCTGTAGTTTTGTAAAACTTTCTAGAACCACTAATCATTTTAAAATTAAAAAGAAAGCGGTTCTGGAATGTCTAGAGAGTAGTTTGAAGCTCGTCGTAGTAACGTGCACATGTACTTAGGCCCCACTATAAAAAATATATATGAAGTATAAATTTAATCCATTTTCTAATTAACCTCAAGGCAATACCTACAAGCGCTACCATCTGACGACCCCCAGTTTCTCGTCACAGTACCTATCTATTGCCTTTTCGCACTTAAATTTTTTTGGAGGATTTATTTGCTTCGTAGTTGCCCATTATAGAAATTCCCTTCGATTTTGACAGCTATAGAAAATTCACTTTACAAAATTTTCAATAAATTCAATTCAATTCAATTTAATCATTTATTCAGCAAATTGGCCACATAGCGGCACTTTTATATAAAATTGGTATGACGATAGTTCGAGTCACAGAGAGCCCTTAATCGCACGAAACCGAAGAAAGCCCCAGGAGCCGACAAGATTCCCAGCACGGCACTCAAACATCTACCACGTCGTACTGTAGCAGGAATCACCGGGCTTTTCAACGGGATCGTGCGCACAGGACACTTCCCATCACCCTGGAAACAAGGCCGGGTGATTATGCTGCCAAAACCCGGGAAGAACCGAAAACTCCCCGGAAGCTATCGCCCAATCACACTTCTGAGCACTTTATCCAAAGTGTTTGAGAAGTTAATCTTGAAATACATGCAGCCATTCATCGAGCCTCGGATGGAACAATTCGGATTCCGGGCCGAACTATCAACGACACTCCAGTTGACCAGGGTGCTGCATGCCATAACCACGGCAGCCAACAAAAAAGAATTTATGGCGGCAGCATTCTTGGACATCGAAAAAGCTTTTGACAGAGTCTGGCACGAGGGCCTACTCTGCAAGCTGACGGACACCTCTATGCCTAGATGGCTCACCAACCTCCTGAGAAGCTATCTCACTGGAAGAACCTTTGCAGTGGCGGTGGAAGACGCCACCTCAAGTGTACGCCCAATCCTCGCAGGCGTACCTCAAGGCAGCTGCCTCTCCCCGGCCCTCTACGCGTTCTACACCAACGACATACCGGTGGTAGGAGACGTGATGTTGGGCCTTTTTGCCGATGATGCGGCATTCTTCGCGAAGTCCATCAACAAAGAACATGCCGCCAAAAAGCTCCAACGGAACCTCGATGCACTGCCAGAATGGCTCGAAAAGTGGAGGATGGCAGTGAACGTGGCAAAGACCCAGGCCATCTTTATGGGCAGAGCCATCCCACCACCACCAGTGAAGTTCTACGGTCAAGATGTACCATGGCTGCCAAACATCAAGTACCTGGGGGTTACTATCGACCGGCGACTTACCATGAAGCCGCATGTGGACGAAGTGATCCGGAAAACCAAAACCGCGCGAGCGCTGCTTCACCCAGTGCTAGCCAGCCGCCTCCCCGTGCGCACGAAGCTGGGGATACACAAGACTTACCTGCGCAGCCGGCTGACATATGCTGCGCCGGCGTGGTATGGTCTTGTGTCAGAAACCAACCGGAAGAGACTCCGTGCGCAGGAATCCCAAGCCCTGCGCACCATCGTCGCCGCCCCCCGCTTCGTGCGCAACAGCACGATCATGAGGGACATCAAGTGGACTAGCCTCGACGACTTCATAAGCAGCCTCGCGCGAGGCATGTTCAGCCGCGCCGATAGATCCGAGCACCCGGCACTGGAGGGCCTCGCGCCCTTGCACTCGAGGCCACCGGACAAAGTCAAACGCCCTCGTCCACTTCCGAGGGCGTTAGCGAAGAGCCCATAACCAAGGAGTCCACGGTCACGACCCCAGGTCAAAACCTAAACGCCACAGATAGGCAAAAGAACCCGCACGCCGCAGAAAGGCAATCGGGAAACCGAAAGCCGCAGATAGGCCATGTAAAAACCAAGAAGGTTATATAGCCCAGCCCGTCGCTACGGGCTGCGATAGAAGCCGGCGAAAGGGACACAGTCCCGAGCGCCTCCCCAACTCCTGTTCAGGAGTTTGTGATGACTCTCGCTCTCTAGTTCGAGTCCCGTAGAAGAGGACATAGTGCTACTTTTTTTCGAAAAAAACGCGAAGTCCTTGCAGGAAAAACGCGATTAAGTCCCGTTGTTGTAGTGTGTTTAATATAAGTGTGTATCGCGAAAGTTTAAGACAAGGTATTTCTATAAAACATTTGTGTTTTATTTGGCTGTATCTTATCTGTTATAGACATTGACACTGACAGTGACAGAGAAATTGTCGTTCCGATCTCCCAATAGAATCACTTTCAGTAGATTTTGTTCTTTGAATCGGATTTTAAAAGTCATTTCCTACTTCGCTTTCATAAGGATTTGGTCTATCCGATAAAAGAAATCCTATTTATCCTATTTAAAACTTCGAATGAGGCCCCAGACCTCGCTTTACGACAGGATTTTTATGTTTCATTTGATGTTTTATTATCTACCAACGTTACGTATTTAAAATCATATTTCGTAATATAACATGTTTCAAAATAGGCTGATCACGAAATCTATTTAGTAAAGCCATGTACACACCGATAATGAGATTCGGCGCGAGTTGTCAGTGTGAACACGTCATTAGCATGTAAACCTTAATTTTCCGCGCAGATTTGTTTCCGAAACAAAATTATTGTTCCATTTCACAGCAAATTGAGATTTGAATCAAGATTTATTTTGAATGTTTTTGGCGGGTTTGCATTGATTTTGTTAAGAGGTAGTGAAACCTTGTGGTATGATGGGATAAATGAATAAATGTGAAGATAAATCGTATAATTACATTAAGGAAAGCCTAACAAATAGGTACCTATAGCTATTTAATGGAAGCTATTCCCCGTTAACATATTGAACATGTGCACTTCGAGGAAGTCGCCAATGTATTACTATCTGGTTGAAAGTCAGTTTCTGAGGGGACTCGCAGAAATAACAATTCAGTATTTATCTACATACAACGTCGCAAACGAGCATGTATATACGTTTTTTCTTGTTCTATACAAACCAGTACAAACCAGAGAAAAATAGTTAGTTCAGCCGGTAGGTGTCTCGAAAAACGGGTTTTACTCAGTTAAGGAGTATTTAGAATTTAAGTAATCTATGTATCGTGAACGTGAGATAACATTATAATTTAATACGCCCCCAATATATTTACAAGCATGTTTAATTGTGTACCTTTTTAGCTATAAGACCTTCAATATTTGCATGCCTACCTCATAAGGTAAAATACTGTTAAAACTGTTCCTTATATATAAAATTGTCAACTACGATTGTACGCAGTATTATGCAAATAAACTTTACTTACTTACTTAAAAAAATGAACGTAAATGAATTTCTTTTGCCGTTACAATCGGCAATAGCAGTCTAAATTAACCATCCCCTCCTCTTCCAAACTATTTTATGCGCTCAGCAGCATATTACGCTGCAAGATATAGGTCTCATTCAATCATCAAGTGGAAAAATGGTTAGGAGTTGACCAAATCCCGTGGAACTGAGGATGGGCCGTCGACTCGCAGCACAAAGTTTCAAGTTGTAAACCTGGATATAAGGTACTCTCAATGCGACAGCAATTGTGACATCTGGCTATCAGTTAAACAAATATAAAATTCAACAATCAACAAAAATATATACTTATTGATAACAAGAGGAAGAGCAAAACTAGAACAAAATAACGTACAACCAACACCCGGACCCGCGCCGATCTCTGGCAGATCTTTTCTTCTTCTAAAATGTCATCAGGCGACGAGTTCGCCACCGCGCCAGACTACGTGTGACGAGTCGAGCACCGCTACCAGTGCATGCAGTGAGGGTGCATTGCACCACATAATATAATCTCAAGCAGTGGATGATAACTGTATGCGAGCGTACTTTAGGGCTACAGCCCTCTGTAACCAATTTGTCGGCGTACCGTGTCCGATTACTGCTTTTATTTCATTCCCTGAAACATCCAAGTGATCATACAACTATTATTGGAGCAAGCGCGAGCCATCCAGCGACTTTTTATTGTTTGATAACTTTGTGCTTCATCGGCTTTTAGGCCGCGATTACCACGTTTGTCCAATCATAAGCGAACCTAATCTAATGCTTGCTATCACCTTATTTGTTGGTGAAAGATTTAGAGCTGTATAATACAGCTCTAAGATAGAAATGAAATCTTTCCTACTAGACCGATTTACTTTAAAAAATCACAGCCTCCAAACACACTCAACAGCAATGAATTCAGGTCACTTTCAGGTCGGGTCGGGGCATTTTCCATACAAAGTCAACCGAATTCGTTGCTGTTGAGTGTAGTTCCCTGAATAATACCCTACTTATTTTCCAAAAAACGGTACCATAAAACCATCACAATAATAACACACAAGAAGAACGCGGAGCACAAGCTCACCATGAACCCATCTTTTTAAATAAGCGAGCGTGGAATCTATCAAATTCCAATTACCCATACTATTTACCTGCACGCAAGCCGAGGCTTAGTTGGCAGAGAGAATCCTAGTCTGATTACACACAGAATCCAGCTGGCGGTTTCCAGCTACGAGCACGGTGGCGAGTTTCATTAATGCAGTGATTCGACTGGTTGGTTATCCTAAATTGATGTGTGAATTGTGCGTTTAAATTGAAAAGAGTAATATCGGTGAAGTTAGAAATTTAATTACGCTTCGATTAAAATCAAACATCATGAGGAAACCTGCACGCATCTGCGTAGTAATTCAAGGATGTATGTGAAGTCCCCAACGCACTGGGCCCGTGTGAAGACTATAGCCCAAACACTCTCATGAAGAGAGGAGGCCTGTGCCCAGCAGTGGGCCGTAAATAGGTTATGGTGGTGGTGGACGTTTCGATTCCAAACTTTTACAATAATTTAATGTCATTGTATTGTGTTGGCGACAGACCTCCTTTAAGATGTATTTAATTTTTTTTATATAGATCTTTACGTTTTATATTGTCAAGTTTTATAAGTTTTGTTTTATCATCTGACGTAGGTACTTAATATAAAATAAGATAATATTATAATTAGTTCCTGCATATTAAATATCTTTAAAAACGTTGGCAAGTTCCTTTTATTTATTCTACCCTTTCGCCATCGTTTTCATATTGTATGTTCAAGCTCACTATAATGAACAAGCTCAGATTTCCGTCCACGAAACGGTTAGTACAGCTCGTCCAACACGTGCTGCAAAGGAAAAATGTTGGCAAACCATTTCAAACATTGCATGGGATAACTTGAGTACTTTACGTCAACATGAATACAATACGTAAGGAATTAGTAGTAGTAGAAGTAGTAGTAGTAGAAGTAGTAGAAGTAGTAGTAGTAGAAGAAGTAGTAGTCATTGGCGAACAGGCGGGTAAAAAAAGGCCAACTCGGATGCACGATGCAGCGTCACCAGTTCCCAGTCAGACCGGCATCCGCCATGACGGTCCACAAAGCCTAAGGTCAAACTTTCGAGTTTATGGGAGTCGACCTCACGTCACCCGTGTTCATGCATGCATGGAATGTTGTATGTGGAACTGCTGATAGGATAAGGAACGAATATTTCCTCATTTATTATTATTATTATTATGGTAGTCATGGACATTCTGAGCCCAAACCTGCCCAACCCACTTATGCTCTTCTGTTATGCTTTGCCGATTTCTGCCAAGTATATTTATTCTCAATCTGTTCTTATCATGTACATTTTATATTTTCTGTTTTTTATTTTCTTTAACAATGTGAGTAGCGTAAAGGTCAAGTACTTCCTCGCTGTACTTTAATATTTAATTTTACAACTAGCAGAGAGAGGGTGCAGGCTGAAAACCAGCGCTGTGCAGACTGCGTTCTCACAGCAAATGCTGAGACCTGAGCCTATTGCCACTAGTTTTTTTTTTGTATTTCTATATATTTACTTTTTTTATTGTATTGTAAAGTGTTTTTTTATATATTTTTTTATACGCTACCACGGCTTACGGCACGAATAAAACAGCTAAAACTAAATTTCGAATATATTCCATGAACAAAATAGCTATAACAATCGTAATAGAAAACAAAATGACATTTAATAACCTCTCTCCTCTATTACTTACCGAACTAAATGTTTGATCCCTTTGATAAAACTTAATTTGTCTCTATTGACGTCTACACTACGTAGTATTTCAAAAATATCCACCTAATTGCTCGCTTGTTAATCCTCCCGAGTTTTAGAGGTGCACGTCTTTTTTACTGCATGTAATAGGTTTTTCTGGAACGTATAAATTACGCGTATTTCTTCTTCCGTATCTATGGATGCATATTGTATCGAGTATAAGCATCGAGAAAGAAAGGTATCAAATTTTATAACACTTTGTTTGCACTCGGGAATGCGATGACGATGAAATTCGGCAGAGAAACAAAAATTACTACGAGTACTTACACGCGTAAAGAATTAGTAAGCTGGAGTTGCAGTGGTCTGGTCACCTTTGCCGAAAGACCGAAAAACGCTGGAGCAGACGAGTACTTGAGTGGAGACCACGAATCGGCAAAAGAAGTATAGGACGTCCTGTAGCTAGAAGGAGCGATGACTTACGCAGAATTTGTGGCAGAAATTAGAAGCTTTATACCTGAAGGCCGAGTTAAGTGGCGAGCAATGGGAGAGGCCTATGTCCAGCATAGACTAAATGTCACACGGTGGACACGGCCTATAAAAGCACGATTTCGAACACAATTCGAATGACGTGTCCATGTTTGCGTGCAAGGACGTCTGTACTGTGGAGACTGGCCGAGTATAATCGGTGAGTTGACACATTTTCTTTCAAAAATAGGTAATTTTAAGCGTAGAATTGTGTCGCATTTGATTTTTAGTCTTGTTATAACCACTGTAATGCAAACATCTCTGGAAATATAACATGAAATATACATAAAATCTATTATTTCATAGTTAGGGAAGTGTTAGGGCAGTATTAGGGCCAGTCTGCAAGATTTAGAGATTTTAATCAGCTAGACATCGTCTTCGTGTCTTCAAGTTCCACCACTGATCTCCGTGCCTACCTGAGCTAACACCAACCCCCCTTTACAGTACACTTATAAATGTGTGTGTAGGTGTACGCGGGCCAACGAATCACTCACCATCTCCGGTTGAAACAAATGACGGTAAGGCGAGTTGGGCGCGAGTTGCGCGCGGGCTAGATTCAGGCGGGTGATTCCGTGGCCATTCGGTACGTAGTACTATTGAATACTCTGTGCTTACGTGTCGCAACTCTATCAGTGGACGGTTGTATTGTGAAAACCGGCAAATCCCAGCCCGGTTGTTCGTAGCACGGACGGGATGGCGTGTGATGTATATCCGCCAATGACAGTCCGCTTTGCCATTTTATTTGCTTTTAATCTAGTTGCATTTGTCTCGGATGTGCCAGTCTACGGGATTTGGCTGGATTACGGACATATATTGTAAAAGATTTTTATATCAAAATAGACGGTTTTTTTGATGTAGTTTTGTTTCCAATTAATATATGTCGCTGCGAAAAGTGCAGTACGTGGAAATATACCGCACGTTAATCAAAAAGCTAACAGAATAATAACTAGTATTGATTTAAAGAATCATGAAATGGTTAAAGAATAACGAGGTTACTTTAAATATATTACCTATTACCAACACCAATAAGGGTTACACTTAAAACGTACCTACCAATTTCACCCCTAAAAATTTAATGAGTGAGACATATCAGCCATAAACATTCTCGAAGTGGAAGACTAACAATGTGTTTGTCATAAGTCACACGCTACATTTATTTATTTATTTATTTATTTGCCAAAAATTAACATTTACAGTCAAACTTTACATGTCAATTTCATTAGGTACTAGATATGATTATGAATAAAATATTAAATAATAATCATTAAAAATAAACATAATAAAAATAATACATCAGAAATAAAATTTGTGCATGGGTAATAAAAATACATTACAAAATACATTTTCATTCAAAAGAAACATGTGTCAGCAGGACTGCGTTATGAATATTTCACCCCTAAAACCTGATCAGTGTGATCCAGTGGGACATCGGCCCGTCAAATTCAAAGGGAATTACCGAAGACTGTTTATGTAAAGTAGGGTAGGCACCTTTTTACATATAGGGCCGTCTCGCGCCGTAAATTCTCATTCACCGGGCCACTATTTTCTTAGGCATTTCAATATTTTCCCTAGCCTATCGGGTATGATCAGGAAAGTTCCTTGTAAAGGTTTTGTATTTACATAACAGACTTTGTGTTAAAGGTCAATTAAGGCTGGTTTCCATTTCTGCAGCATTTTCTTAAATACGTCATTTCATCGTAAACCGGTTTATTTGAGGTGATGATGATAGTGAAAATAGAAAACGTTTTTTCGTCACGTGCGATGTTCTAAATCGATGATTTATTTGGTTGATCCGTCCATATCATGGTAATTCATATGGTCAGATACATTACATACCTACTCAAAAGCAATGAAAGCGGGTTCGGGTTACTATGTACAGGATTTTCCATACAAAGTGACCCGTTTTCATTGCCGTCGAGTGTATTAATAATATATTATTTAAACATAAAAAAATTGGACCCTATCATTTCTTTCCATCAGGTGTGATCAGGGTCAAACGCAAGCCCATTTGTAATTTAAAAAAAAAAAAAAAAAAAATTGATCTTCCTTTTATTCTACCCATATAAAAAGGTAGAATGGAGGTCAAATCTAACATTGAAAGAAATATTCACGTCGTCTATGTAAAACGTAATTGCAAAAGGCTTCGTGTTAATCATCATTTGAGACCGAGTACCCGATCAAAATACCTATACCCTGGCTTAATGAAAACTTTCGCCTATATGAAAATAGCCTTCAATTATCGTTAGTAAAAACTCATTTCCATGTTAGGTAAATTGGTAAGATTTTACTAACTAAAATACTCATACATTACTTGCTTGCTTATAATTGCTAGTTCATAGCGTTTACGCAAAGAGTGGAAATGTGGAAACTGGCCGAGTATAATCGGTGAGTTGACACATTTTCTATCGAATTTAGGTATTTTTAAGCGTAGAATTTTGTTGCTTATTTTAGTTAGTATTTTGATAACTCTTGTAAAGCAATGATCTCTGAATACAATGCCATGAATTTAACCAAAGTCTTATTATTTATTACTTAGGGAATGATAGGGCAGTGTTAGGGCCAGTCAGCTTTCTTTATTAGCTAGTCATTATCCTGATGCCCAGCGAGTCTCCGTGCCACTTGATCTCCATGTCTTCAACTTCCACTGCTGATCTCCGTACCTACAAGAACTACGCGAGCTAGCACTAACCCCCCGCTACATTTGGTGGGGGTTATCTGTCAATCGTGCATGAAGAGAGCAACGTAAGAAAAAAAATGTTTTTTACCTATTTCAAACCTTCGTATGGACAAGTCAACCACATGAGGATAGGAAGTTTCTCGTCATCCGATGATTCAATGATAGAAACGTGATAGGGATCAATTCGTCTTCAAAATCCTGAAATCATTTCGGAAAATACACCAAGAAAACCGAATCACACTCAACACCTAAAAATTTGATTCTAGCGAGAGTATCTTTTATATGTAAGTACAGGTTTACACAACTTAGAAGGCGCGTGGATTAAGCAAAAATGGAGTCTGTGTCAACGGCATAAGTGCTTCACCGCGCGCCTTCTCAGTTGTGTCGTGCTGTACCTACTAGCTTTTCCGCGCAACTTCGTATGCGCAGAAATATTAAAAAGTAAAATCCCGATTTTTCCCGTTCCCGTGGGAATTTTGCAAAATTCTTTCTTAGCGGATGCCTACGTCATAACATCTACCTGCATGCCAAATTTCAGCCCGATCCGTCCAGTGGTTTGGGCTGTGCGTTGATAGATCACTATGTCAGTCAGTCAGTCACCTTTGAGTTTTATATATTTAGATTTTTGTGCAAGAAAATCAACGTTACAGTTTGCGGGTGCTTAGGGCCCTCGGCCATGGCGACTTTTGTAGCGATGCTGTCGCGCGTTAGCATCGATGCAGTCGCGATGCGGTCGCTAGCTCTTTGGCCTCCCTTACTGTTACTAACTGACTACTGTCGTGCGTTTAGGAAACCATCGTTACAAAAAGTCTCCGTGGGCGAGGGCCCTTAGCGCTAAAGCGGCATTGACCAGCTCATGGTGAAGCGCCAACAATCAAAACGACTGAAAACTAAAACACTTGTTCGTGTGGCAACCTGGGGCATCACGCTGGTACAGGTCCGTAAACCACTTTTCACTACTGCTGAAAATTCTGCATAACACACGCCAATAAATAATAAAGTAAGTACTGTAGAGTTAGTATAGCCCTCGCTATACTAACTCGTTAGGAGCGTAGTTTTGTAAACGTTCTAGAATTACTGATTATTTGAATATTAAAAAGAAAGCCATTCTAGAACGTCTAGTATTAGTCTGAAGCTCGTGGTAGCAACGCGCACATGTAAACGTAGGCCCCATTTTAACACGAATATAAAGTATACTTATATCTCTTTTTTATTTAACTTCAAGGAGTACCACGCACTACCATCTGACGATCCCCCAGTTTCTTGTCACATGGTGGAGGTGTGGGATTCCTCTCCAACCTCTGGATTTCGTATCTCAGCCGTTCAATGAATATGGTCTGTATGAATCTTATATTTATGATGAATGGAAACGATGGAAGTGAAATTTGGTGGCAACGATGGAACTTGCTGATGTGTATACATAAATGATGTTTATACACTTAGTATGTGAATAAATGAAAATATCATTTGAAATATTCTGACTGTCCCTGAGATTTTGACCATTAACAATATTAACTTTCCTTAAGATTCCTTTTAATGTTATAGTGTGGTATTTCAGAATTTGTTAAATAAATGTTCTTTCATTTGCATGTACTTATACATTGGCGTCGGGAAGCTGCTTCGGGCAGAGGCCTGGTGTTTCTTCGAGACTTCCTGATGAAGTCACTGTTGGCCGAGGGAATCGGCGCAGCAAATCACACCACCCTGACCCAACCAGCTCCTCGCAGCATCATGAAGAAAATGAAGAATAATATTGTTATTTTTAAGTTAAATTTCTTAGGCCGTAAAAGAGCCACTTGTAGTTAGAAATAAAAGAAAAGTATCTTCTTTTCCATAGTCCAAAAAAAAAAAATCGTATGCCTCATTATTCTAATCAAATGATAAGGCATACGAAAAGAAGCCCTTAAGGCAATCTCATTTCTTTTTCATAGTCTCTAAATCATGACGCATGAGAACGAGACGTGTCAGCCATTCTGGCCTATTTATATTTAGCCTTATTTTTAGTCATTCTGACTAAATAAATCAGCCCTTCTGGCTAATTGACATTCTGTCATACCTTTTATCTTTTACTCATGCCGAGTGATTAGAAACAGTGAATCAAGAACTTTTCTTAGGATGGATTGATTCAAACTTTCTGAATAGAGATAATTTTAAATATTTTGTGATGGAACTAAAATATTATTTCCGTATTTCTGTATAGAATGTCAAGTCGGTAGTCATATTTGATGACTGAAAGTTTATCAACAGTGATTGAATCAATCCAGAACCAATTAATGTTATGCGATCATAAAATAAAAGAGATCGAATAACATAGCCCATCCGGCTTAGATAGATCTTTGTAGGGATTTCTTTTCCTGGGTTTTGTGATCCCTAAGCAATTATCTGACCCTACTATACGACTGTCAGGGAATGATGGTTGTTACTCTGAGCAAGGAGACGAAGATATAAGTCATCCCAGCTAGGTAGGGTCGTAGCAGCTTTTTCTCTATCTTTTCTCCCCTTTTCGGAGAGGGAGGAGAGATGTAGAGTTAGTATAGCCCTCGCTATACTAACTCGTTAGGAGCGTAGTTTTGTAAACGTTCTAGAATTACTGATTATTTGAATATTAAAAAGAAAGCCATTCTAGAACGTCTAGTATTAGTCTGAAGCTCGTGGTAGCAACGCGCACATGTAAACGTAGGCCCCATTTTAACACGAATGTAAGTATACTTATATCTCTTTTTTATTTAACTTCAAGGAGTACCTTGCACTACCATCTGACGATCCCCCAGTTTCTTGTCACAGTACTTACAAAAAAGCACGCCATACATACATAGATTTGTTGTACACAATTTTCCCGCAAAACGGGTTATGTATAAAGCTTCTCTTCTCTGAGAAAGAGGTGTGTTCCAAACTGAAAGGAGGGGCAGCTGGCTTCAGTATGGCGCGAGCTCTCGAGCTGCGCGGATGTGTAATGTACAGAGGCGATTTTTTTCCCGAAACTTTCAGATACAAGGCCCGTGCGAAGAAAGTGTCGGTGATAGATGGATTTTGTTGAGTGAAGTGTCGTTGACTGGAGGAATGCCAGTTGTTCGATACTTTGAAAAGTGATGGGTGACAGTTTTGTGAGTTTCGTATATGTCGCGGGAGCGATAAGGCGTTTCCTGGTTTAGGTGAATATCTAGAGTATTATTATACATTTATACAAAATAGAAGTTTGTTAAAAAATTAATAATTTTAAAAATAAATAAGGTGTTAAATAATAACATACGCATGTCCATACGCACTATTTAAAACATATATAGAGCATTTTGTTAATTCTAATTGCGACGTTTCTATTGAGAAAATCGGTATGTTTGTTTAAGTAGGTCCGAAAAACCTTTAAAAAAACTAAAGAAAACCATTGTGTAACCTTAACGGTCTTTTAAGATCTCAAATAAAAGGCTACCCACATGAATGATCTGTCAAAAACCATAATATGCGAATTACGTTTGATAACTATCCTGAATCCAACATTTGAAAAGAAAATAAAAATCATCTAAGTACCCATAAGAAGTGTTTCACCTACTGCCTCAACTCATTTAGAGGGTTGTGGGTTCAAACTGGCTGGCACAGGTAGGTAGGATGTAGGTTTTTTTTTTTTATTGGCAAAGGAAAATTACCGTGAGGAAACCTATACGCACCTACGAAGCTACCTATTAAAAGATGATTTGTGTGTGAAGTTACCCATCGGCAGATTCGCGTGTGGTTTATAAGGCTTGCTTTGCAAGACAATGTTACGTGATTGCTTCAAAAAGTTCATTGCGTATTCGTGGATTTGGAGAAAGCCTATGACCGAGTGGAGAGGGATGAGTCATGGAAGGCCTTATCAATGAATGGAGTGGACGACGATGTGATCCGAGCATTGAAATCTTTCTATGAGAATTCTAGTGCTAGTGTCAGGGTAAACGGCGCATACACTGAATGGTTTTGGATTGATAACTTAGGCCGGCCCTTAACGACCAATTAAATTGCGCAAAATTTCGAATAGTGCAAAGTTTTTGACCGTTTAGGGTTAGTATTGAAGATTGCTCAATCACTGAACAAAAGTTTGAGCAAGTTTAATTTTTAATGCACCATCTTTTTTATTGTACCGTCTAGGATCAGTATTGCACAATATTTTTTAGTCTTTGTTGAACCACCGCGAGGACAGCACGCGCGCATAGAAAAAAATGGCGAATTAAAAAATTTAAGATTGGGAATTTCTTCTTGACTATATACAACTATAAAGAATTTCCGATTAAAAAAAACTAAACCTTAAGGCTGGTCTTTCTCGCAAGAAATTACTTACACAAATGACGGCAGCGGCAGACGCATCAAAGTTATTGCGCAATTTTATTTCGTGATAATATTGGCATTAGACAGGGATGTGTAGCGTCGCCGTGGCTAATCAACGTATTCATTGATGACTGCCTAAGGGAAATGAAAGGGAAAGAATGTGGTTTATGAATGAATAAAGGGTTACTCGTCAAATGTCTTCTTTATTCGGATGATCAAGTAGTATTTGCGTCAACAGCTAAGGAGTTACTAGAGATGATAACAGGTCTGCATGTGGCATCAGAAAGAAAGGGTATGAAAATAAACGTGAGCAATACTAAAGCTATGGTGTTTGAAAGAGACAAAAATAGGACGCGCTGTGAAATTATGATAGGGGGTAAGAAAGTAGAACAAGTGGATGAATTCATATATGATACAAAGTTTACTAGAGTAGGAAAGTATGATGGTGATATAGAACGAAGAGTTAATGCCGGAAATGCAATCAATGGTGCATTGCATACTTTTATGACTAGCCACAAAGTCTCAATAAAGGCTCGCGTGGATGTACATACAGATGTGCTAGTGCCGACACTTATGTATGGTAGTGAAAGTTGGGTATGGCAGAAGAGGCAAGAAAGTACAATTAATACTGTAGAAATTAGAGCACTGCGGAATATTGCATATATTAAACTGATTGATAGTGTAAGGAATAGTGTCATAAGGGAGCGGTGTGGTGTGAAAGAGGATGTAGTGACAAATAGAAAAAGGTATGCTGGTATTGGTTTCGACATAATATGGAAAGGATGAATGAGAGAAGACTGACAAAAAGTATTTATATGGCTGGTGTGGATGGAGGTGTTGGAAGAGGAAGACCGAGGCGAATGTTCTTGGATCAAATTCAAGACATTCTAACTAAAGCCCAGGTCAGAAATACTTTAAACCAACCAGCATGTATGCTAAATGGAATGAAAGTTGAAGAAGCGGGAGAGGTACTATGTAGGAATCTTAGCAAATGGAAGGCAGTGGTCTCTGTCTACCCCTATGGGAAAAATGCGTGATTTTATGTATGTATGTCACGTGTAGGCCATTAGGCCGAGCTTATAAGGTAAAAATGAAAAAAAGTACGGTATCCATACTAATATAATAAATGCGAAAGTAACTCTTGTCTCTTTGTCCTGACCTCTTCATACTTAAAAAGTTGGACTGATTTGGATTCAATTTCGTGTGGAGATAGTTCGAGTCCCGGGGAAAGGATATAGGCTAGAAGCTAGACATAGCTATAAGATAAATCGTGAGAAAAAAGAAGGCCCAACAAACATCAACGTCCATATTGGATGGAGTAGGCTAGACTGTTGTTACGTCGGTGGATGCAGGTGACTGTGCCAAGCGGGGTAGCGCATTCAATCCCGGCGCAGCACTCTGATTAGGACGTTTGGACGGATTCCAATTTGGCTGTATGCACAAAACGGTTATTAACATAACAGCTGTTTTCGTTATCAAAACAGTTTAATAGTACAGTCGAGATCATTTAACTTATATGAATACATTATTGTACAAATTAATCACCTCGGCTGTGCTATTTGAAAACCACAAGAGAACAATTTTAGCGCCGCGACTTGGCCCGCGTTGTATTCGCTTATTGGGTTCCCGCGGGAAAATTTTATGCGTTTTCCGGGGTGTCGAGTAGTCTCGGGACACCAAAATACCATCATACATCTAAATCAGTCCAGCAGACAGAGCTATCGCATTTATGAAAAATTCATATCATTCCAAAATACAATACTGTATTGAACACCACATATTCAAGGAACAGTACAGTCATAATGTAATTACGCAAAAGGTATGGCATAAAGTATCAGCGGTATTATCGCTTATAAAATAAAAAAATTAAAATCATATTTTTTTGGTTGCTTCCAAAAATTTACGGCGTCCGTTATTACATACAGGCGTTATTACATACGTTAATATACAGGAAACCTGATGGTAAGGTCACTGTGGCACAAAGACACTGAAAAATTTTTTTTTTTTGAGAAATCATAACTCTTCGAAAGCGTTACTACCCTGAGGCCTAAGATGGAACGCCTCTGTGCCAGTAATATCACCGGCTCCCTTACCGGGACAATAGGTACAATGTCAGTAAATACCTTACCTACTAATTCTTGCCTACAAACCCCTAAATTGTATGCAAGAATTTAATATCCTGTTGTAATTTAGATGTAATACATCAAGCAGACCCTTCTCTATCTGGCTGTCTGTCCGTCACGTTTGAGATCATAATCACAGCCGCTCCTCCGCACGAATTAACTATAATACTATGAATATTCGATTTTATTACAAGTGAATCGCGAACCGGTAGACGAGCTGTCGGTATGCCTCCAACAAGATGGAGTGACGACCTTGTAAACGTCGCGGAAACGCGGTGGATGCGAGTGGCGCAGGACCGGTCTGAATGGCGCGCCTTGGGGGAGGCCTATGTCCAGCAGTGGACGTCTATCGGCTGAAATGATGATGATGATGAATCGAAGTTAATACGATCGACCGTGAATTAATCGTTTTGAAATTTTTAAAAGCGACGTACATACTTTTTTTTCTTAAAAAATAGTAGTTTAATCTAAAAATACCACTAGTGATTCAATAAAGAAATTAAATTAGGTATGATCATAAAGCAACACGCGATCCCTCTTAAAATTCATAATAACCCAGCATTGTTAGGTACAATGCTGGGAATTGTTACAATGCTGGGTTATTATGAATTTTAAGAGGGATCGTGTGTTGTTTTATGATCATACCTAATTTAATTAAACATCTTTTGAATCCCTTTTCCTTTATTTCATACAAAGTCCGGCTGTAATTCGGCTTTCAGCTGAAGCCGAGGAGCAAACTGAATCAAGTTTGCTTTGATGGATCGTCTATTGACAACGGAACACATCTTTTCACGAGATCTGAAAAACATCCCTGTATTCATTATGTTTTGTGAAAGAAGAAATAATCTTAACGTGAAAATATTTTCGCAGCGTTTTCTGGTCATTATTAGGTGCCTTTCCTCTTTAATGCCATAGACACAATAGACTTTTTTATGGTAAATAAGCAGCTTTGCACCTCCACATATCTCAGATATTTAAATAGGGTTATGGGCACCATGCCGCAAAATGAAATTTTGGAAGGGGTGTTTTTTCTATAGTTATTTTTAGTTGTAGTTTTAAATTTTATTTTTAATTGAATTATTTTATTTTTAAGTCGCCGAATTTGTATGTGAATCAGTTTTAATAAACGTTATAATCAAGGAAAAGTAGCCATTTCATTTTAATGATAACAAATACTAAAATCAGTTTATTTATAGAACTGCAAAAAGCTCTAACTACAATACTATTTTTGATAACTAATAATCTAAAATAAGGGTAACAGACACAAAATACTTTCAGAACAGGCCAGAACTTAAATTACAATGAAATACACTCACCAGCAATGAAAACGGGTGACTTTGGGTAGAAAATCCTATACGAAGCGACCAGTTTTCATTGCTGTTGAGTGTATGTGTGACTAAAGTGTGTGTGTTTATTTATTTATAATTATTTATTTAAACAAAAGGAGAACTTAATGCCATACGGCATGTTTTACCAGTTAAACCTTATTTCAAAATAAATCGCATAAAGGGACCATGTTTGATAGTGAAGGCGTGTTCAGCGGAGCATAATTTATAATAGTCAGACTATGAATGGGTACAATTGGAACGGATTTAGTAATTAACATTTCTACGGCTCACATTCACATTAATTAATTTCATAAATGCGAAAGTAAGTCTGAACGGTCTGTCTGTCATCTGCCAGCTACGCTTTCAAGGCTCAGCTGCTAACCCGATTTTGTCTTTATGGCCTACGACATTGGCGGAAAAATGCAAAGTTCCCGTAGGAACGTTCTAATAGTATCCGACGCGGGCGGACGAAGGAGGATAAACACACGCCAGTACAAACTAAATTGAAACAAAATTACTTAGTAAAACAAAATGGAAAAGAAACTCGCAGCGCTTGCCCGGAATCATTACCTACCTACCTACTAAAGGACCATGCGTCAAAATGGGCCTGAAACCAACCACATTGAGAGTTATGTCAATAAATAGGTCTTAAAATCTACTTTATTTCATTATATGGGCACAAAGCCGAATTCCATTGCAGAACTGAGATATTTATATTTTAGTCACGGTGAGTACGAGCTACGATAAATGCATTCGGAGAATATTCATATTCTGGAGGGTAGGTATTGAGCAAACCCAATTTAAAAAATGAAGGTAGTGATATTGACCGTTCCATTAATTATTCGTTCGGTGTCATTTCTTGTTGAATATCGTGTTTTACCAATAATAATATTATTTCGAGTCATTTAAAACCTCTTCTACCTAGGTATCTATTCTTAAGTACCTACCTATCTCTATCTCAAAGAGAACCTGTTTTTTAATAGATCTTATTTACTCTGACTGAAATATAAATATCTCAGTTCTGCAATGGAATTCAGCTTTGTGCCCATATAATGAAATAAAGTAGATTTAAAGACCTATTTAATGACTTAAGTTTCAGCTCTGTTGGTTTCAGAACCAGGCTCCATACAAAGTTGCCCATGGTCCTTTATGTATGTGCTTCGTAGCTGCCCATTATGGAAATTCCCTTCCATTTTGACAGAAATAGAAAATTTACTTCAGGTAACACTTTCCAAATTTTTTAATATACATTTCGAAAATAGGGCTTGGATCCAAGCGGTTCTTCCTATCCGTCTCGGTGGTCTTGTGTCCGCTCCCCCTCCGACGTGGCGCTTCCGCGGCCTTTTTGTCCTCCGCCTACGGCTCGTTGTCTCTAGTAGGTATCATATTAAACGTACCACAGATACCTGCTGACGAGATAGCGTGCCTCTCGGCGGCCAGAGAGGCCTGGTGTGCTGCATGTGCCGGGGAGGAGTTGCCTACCAACAGGCACTCGCAGAGGGCATGGGACAATCCGCGACTTTTGGCAACCCACGCTTCCTTATTGGATAATAGTTTAAACGATTCAGACCGAGCTCGAGTTTTAGCCGTGTCCTCCAACGATGCAGTAGGGTCGGTCCTTGGTCCGAGTAGTTTACGGATTGCCATCTGTCTACGGCTCGGTTCTCGCTTTGCCGCATGCACACCGGTGAGGGACACAGATGCTTATCTGTGTCCCTCACCGGTGTGCATGCGGCAAAGATGACGATCAATTGGGACGACACGGGCTCTCTTGCCACAGGAGCGCCGGCCGCCTGTCCCGTCACGGCACCATCAACGATCTGATCCGCCGATCGCTTGCCACAACCTCCCTAACGGCGGACGATGGCAAGCGCCCAAGCAGGGTCACCTTGCCTTGGAAATTGGGGAGGGAGGTGTGGGACGTAACTTGTGTCGACACGTTCGCTGCGTCTCACATTAATGCCACCGGCTCACAAGCCGACGCTGCTGCTGGCCAGGCCCAGAGTCTCAAGCGCCGAAAGTATTCATGCCTAATAAATGAATACTAGTTTGCGGGTCTCGTGGTTGATACTCTGGGTCCCTGGTCGGCCTTCATAGGGGTGTTGTCGGCCCACTTGATCGACAGAACAAAAGATTTTCTTAACAAGCCAGAGAGGTAACGCCGCCAGCGTTACGGGCACCAAGTCGCAAAACAATCTTATTAAAGGAGTGTTTTTTTTTATAAGTAGTTTAATTTTTTTTGTAAATATTTTGTTTATACACGGTGGGTCAGAAAATATGGCAAATAATTAACCCACAGTATCGGGTATCGATTCTAAGTATATTGTATAGGTCTTTAATTTTTTTCGAGTTACTAAAAAAATATATTTTATATGGGATTGGTTGTGTGAGCGACGCCTGAATCCTATACAAAATGTTTTTTTTACCAACTCAAAAAAAATTAAAAACCTATACAATATACTTAGAATCGATAGCCGATACTGTGCGTTAATTATTTGCCATATTTTCTGACCCACCATGTATAGATGGGTATTAATAGATATATAATATAAGTTAGTATTTAATGAAAGTTGTATTATCGGATTTCAATAAACACTTATCCAACAACATAAAAAAAAATACCTACTTATCAAAATTATTACCTACTGATGTAAAATATAATTATATATGCCGCTGTTCAATCGAGGACAAAATTGTCATGAAATACCGCTTTAAATGTGGCCGAAATTCTTTCGTGGAATAAAAGTGTTATAATATGGCATCTAATTAATATTACCTAATGCTGTAGTGCGAAAAATCTCCTTTTTATCTCTATGAAGTTGCCGTGAAAATTTGTTATTTCATCCAGCAAACAAACATAAAATAAAATTTTAGGAAGAATTCAAAAGCACATTCACTTAAAGTCCGAATTGATTGATCAATAACTAAGTAGGTAGTTCGAACGTTCTATGAACTTCAAGTCAGTTGTAATTTTTATTTATTTATTTTACTCTATTAATGCACACTTTATTTTCTAAAATTAGGGTCAATTATTGTTTAACCGTACGTGAGACAGGAAGTTCAACATTTAACCGCTTGAAACAATTTAAGATGTAAATTAAACATTAAAACCTATGAATATTTAAAAGTGTACGGTTTTGAGTCGGCGAGTTATTAACATAGGTTTAAAAGTTTCCGTTCTGAAACTACTTGATAATGAACTTCCAAGTTTTCGTTATTATTTACTTAGGTACTAATATTAACTGGAGTTATAAATAAATAAATATCTTGGGACATTTCACACATATTGACCTAGCCCCAAACTAAGCAAAGCTTGTACTATGGATGCTAGACAACGATATAAATACTTATATAGCGAAATACATACATAAATATAAATACTAACATCCATGACTCGAGTACAAACATTCGTGTTCATCACACAAAGTTTGCCCCGAGCGGGACTCGAACCCGCTACCATCGGAACAGAAGGCAGGGTCACTACCAACTGGACCAATCCGGCCGTCAAGGTGGAGTTGCTGGCTTAGTAGATTGATAAGTGGGGCTTTATTAAATCATGTGTAAGATTACCCATTAGTTATTTACATCACCACATCACCGCACTGCAACTTATTTACGTACCTACCAATTGCAGTCCTCTCATCACGCAGCGCACGCAACACTTGAAACGTCTAACCTACTTCACTAAAAATCTCCGTTATTACCTTTTATTAGTTCTAAAATATAGAAGCCACACTAAAGCCAATCTTTCATCCATACCAAGTGCCCGTTCCTCCCGCTATCGGAAAATACCTAGCTTACTTTGTGTTTGAAATAACTTTGCGGTCGAAATAACTATGTGGTCGAATTTACTGCGGTCTTCAAAGTTTCATTGTCCGAGTTACGACTAAGGTTGTCAGTTATGAAATTCCTAGTTTATAATAACGGTTCGACATCTGTTTATATTTTGATTTATAACCTTGGCGCCGTGCTTTCAAACGAGAGCCGCAGCGGGTATAGAGTTTGGCTATCCGTTTGCGTCGCGCAATACGACCTTTTTTCAATACGAGTGGAGCACGTAAGGTTTTTCGTATAGGAAAACTACTGGACTTCGGGATCGTAAACGGATGCCGGTTGGCAGAGTTTATTTTGTACAGTCGCCATCAATATGGAAGCGAACAAGGTGATTAATAACACGTGTATCTGAACGCTATCTTATTTTCAAGCAAGACGTGATTAAATGGTCACATATTTATGATCACCTTGTCCGCTACAATATAATTGATTGCAAATGTAGGACTAGGCTTTGCCCGAGACTTCGTCTGCGTATTTAATACTAAATTTCCACCCCCCTTTTAACGCCTCACATACATGATTCAATTATCCAATATGTTATTGTTCGCTGTAAATATTTAGGGGAGAGGGGGGCAGCTATCACTGAAGGCAGCTTAGAACAAATGCGTTCAAAGACGTATTTTTAGTGCGATTATGGTCCAAATCCATTTTTTGGGCTCGCAACACTGACCCACACAACTGTCACTTGACAGATTTGACGTTTGACAGAACATGAAAAAACCAGTAGCATATTTTGATTTCGATATCAACTGTTAGCGGTTTTGCTCCCCGTGTCTAAGGATTTTCAGGCTTTATTTGAAGAAAGCGGTAAGTGAAACTTAATTTATTCGATAGTACAATTAATTAGCTTTAGTGACGAAGAATAAACAATTAGAATTTGCAATTGTTTTGGAAGATATCGATGTTTATTTTTTTAAATAGGTGTTGGGGTAGTTTTGAAAAAAAAATAGGAGGCAGTTTTGATTAGCAATCTGTTCAAAACTACCCCGGTCATAAGAAATGTTCATATCTGCCCCGATATAAACTGACATGTAGGTAGGTACGTAAACTCAAAATAATATTATCTTAGTTATTTTAGTAAATGCTCATAACGCATTTACCTGAATTAATTGGTCAAGCAAATCACGTCAGTAGAAAAGGGTGCGGAATTCCTATGGGAGGATATCCCTTCGCGCCTACACTTTTCAAATTTGCCGCCTTTTTTTACTGACAAGATTTGCTTGAACGAGTATGGTAGTCGATTCTATTGTCTGTTTTTCTCTCGTTTTATATGATAAAATGAAAATTCTAATTAGAACGTTTTATATATTTTTATTTAACTACAACTAAAACATAATAAATACTGAATCACTATCCCCTGTTACATTGTTGGGGTAGTTTTGAACAATAGTGTGTGCAAAACTGCCTTAAGGGGGCAGCTTTAATAGAATTTCAATACTTTACAAAGGTACCCTCCTGAGGCACCTTTGAACACTACAAAAAACATTTCTGGTCAAAAGTACCCCCTCATAGTTATAACTGCAAATTATATGAGTAAAATGTTAATACGACCATTTCTAGTGACTAACTGTACTAAGTACAGGTAAAAAAAAACACGTATATCTCGATATTGTTGCCTTACAATCCAGATTTCAAATCTGCCCCAAGTAAATTCAAAGCTACCCACGCTTGGGGCAGTATTGAACATTATTCCTTGAGTTGCAAAATTCATAATTGTACCTTTGTCTTTAGCTTTGGACATGTGCAATTGCATTAATTACATAGGTTAATAACATACGTTGTTGTGTAGAGGCTTAAAACTGGTTTTTATGGGTAATATTTTGAAATACGTCAAGGAGTGTAAAAAGTGTACCAGGCTGCCCCCCTCTCCCCTATAGCTTTTTTATGAAAGTATTTTTGAAATGGATTAAGTTGAATTTATCCATTACAAACAAACAATGGAATATTGTATTTATGATTGGAGAAACTGGTAGTGAAACACTAAATAGATAAATACGTCCCACTGCAGGCGCCCTTGTTGGCGCTCCCTTTCTATTCATATTTTTTATTTCAATTGTAAAAAGGACTTGTCAGTGACAATGCGTTTTGATTTTTCTACGCGATGTAAAAACAGCTATTACTAAAAAGAAATACAATTTATTTAGGTACCAAAAGCAAATGTTTTTCATACAAACGGCTAATTGCTTACAGTCCTCTCGTCATGACATTTGTCACAAGAGATACATAATGAAATCCCGTCTTTTCCAGCCCCTGTTGGAATTCAGAAATTACTCTATGTATTTTCCACTCTTTCCAAGGAACAAACATGCCAAATTACAGCTTCCTTACAACCAGTAGTTTCGGCTGCGCGTCGTCAGTCAATCAGTCAGGGTTTTCTGCAAATACCTATTTTAGATGTGTTTTTAAATGCGGTATTTTAGGTTTATCCATAGAACCTTTTTTAATACTCCGACGAATTGACAATTTCCCCCTTTTTGAAGAAGGTTAAAAAGCACTACAAAATATTTACTCATACAGTTACAACGGCTACATCCATGATATAAAAAGTAATAATACTAAGGCCGGTATGAATGTTCAAGTTTAACGGAAGTACTTTGGTCTAGAGCAAGTATACATTGCTTTGAACAATCCCATTTAAGTTAGAAAACCGGTGTAAACTTGTTCTAGACCGCACCTGAGCCGGCAATGTAAGATTGGATGGAAAAGTGCCACGGCCAGTTTGTGTCGGGCAGTGGCTTTATTGTAATAAAGGTGGGAAACTTTATTATTTAATTTAAAGAACGGCTTTTACCTGGAGGCGGCAGCAGCGTACGACTCTGTGACTTGTTACACCAGTGTAGCCCAGTCATTCTGCACTCAATAATAATAATAATCTGTAAATCTTGGATACATTTTAATATTGAATTGACAATTTGACATAGTTTTTTAGTTTTAATTTAATTATCATTCTTATTATTAAATATAATATTGTACGCCGAACCTAGGCTGATAGTGTCGACACTTAATAATTATATTTAACATGGCTAATTTTACACACTAGCTGACAATAATCGAATTTTGATTTTGCTAAGAAATTGAATAACTAATTAATTATGTAGAAAAAACTTAAGTGTACCTAAACTTGCTAACCAAAGCGGCGCTGGGGGCTTGTTCACTCTTGAACTTGACGTGGTCTCAAGGATCCAAACAACTAGTTATAACCTCAAGCTCAAAGTTTTAATTGAACGACTGTACAAAACTGCCATTCGATAAAAACACCTAACTAGTTGCCCCGGGAACTTCGTATCACCCGTAGGCGATTGCCATACTTTCTAAATCTTCCCTGAATCACAGGGAATACAACAAAAAAAGAATCAGCCAAATTGGACCGGCAGTTTTCGAGCTTTAGCCAGACTAACACACGGCAATTCATTTTTAGGGTTCCGAACCTCAAGAGGTAAAAACGGAACCCTTATAGGATCACTCGTGTGTCTGTCCATCCGTCTGTCACAGTCGATTTTCTCCGAAACTACTGGACCGAATAAGTTGAAATTTGGTACGTATATGTAAGTTTGTGACCCAAAGACGGACGTGTAACGAAAATAAATGAATTTTAAACATACTCTATTTTTGGGGGCTAAATCTGAAAAAAAAATGAAGTTTTTCAAAGTATATCGTGTGCCATATCAAATGAAAGTACTTATTATGAGGATCTCAAATATATTTCTTTTTTGGTGAATACTTTTCGAGTTATTTAAGAAAATAGGCGAAAAATGTCCACCCCCCTGAAACTACTGGACCTAAAATTTTGGAAAAAGTACGGAGGATAGTTAAAAGTCCATGGTATTTGAAATCTATCATATAAAAGAGCTTATCCTGTGAACCGGTTTTAAAATGACGTCATTGAAAATAATCAAGGGTCGGAACACTCTCCACGCGAGTTTAACTCGCTTCTTGGCCGGTTTTATTATATATAAGAAGATTCGACAGGCTGAAGATAGTGACAGGCAGAAGATAGTGACAGGTACGAACTCGTACATGGTGGTTACACCACCGACAAGATAAAATAAGACGTTGAAATGGTGATGAAACGATGTACCTAAGTAATTTCGACATGCATTGCAGACAAATCCCAACATTTATTTATTGTTTCTACCATTTGTTACTTAGTACCATGAACGAAACTTTTAATATTAAGTGATTTCTCATTAACTCAATAATAGCGAGTACCTGGGCCGACCGAGCTGTACTCGGGTGACAAACTACTACTACTACTACTACAGCCTATTTGCGTCCCACTGCTGGGCACAGGCCTCCTCTCATCACGAGAGGGTTTGGGCTTTAGTCCCCACGCGGGCCCAGTGCGGATTGGCGACTTCACACACATCTTTGAATTAATTCGCAGATGCGTGCAGGTTTCCTCACGATGTTTTCCTTCACCGAAAAGCACAGTGGTTAATGCATATTGAATTTCGCACATACGTAAACTTAGAGGTGCGAGCCGGAATCGAGCCGGGTCGAACCACTAGGCCACCACGGCTTCGGGTGACAAAGCTGTATCGATATTTCACTCCCGCAAGACCCTTTATTGCAAATTTCGTCCAAATCGTTAGAGACGTTTCTGAAATAGTTGGTATAAATAAACAAGGTAAGCGCGTTTAAAATATAGGTAATATATTTTTAGAAAATTCACATTTAATACTCGACTTTTAGGCCCCTGTTTAACATCCGGGTAACATTTTAATTAAATACATAACTAACTTTATACTTAAAAGTCGAGGATGTAGTTTTAACTTGTTTTAATGGTTAAATAGTGCTCTCAGTTCTTATTCACAGATATAAAATGTGAAAATTATTTATGATTATTAATATTACACCCGCTTTGCGATTTTTGTGACTATTATTTTGTTCATATTCTTTTTTCATTAATATATCTATATACTGATTGTATTCAATAAAAATAATTGAGTACGCTATAGATTTATACTTGTTTCTGGATTGTTTTATCGTAAATATCTTAATTTTTTTATATAAGATCTTTTAATTATAATAATAAACATTAGAAATTAATATCAAACTTCACCATAAATTATTGTTACGTATCACAATGCCGAATTTCAAAATACCGAATTTTATAACGCCGATCGTCTGAAGGCCGAATATCAAAATACCGAAAGTACGATTGATAGATTGCTTGATTGCCTGAAGACCGAAATACCGAACGAAGGTTAGAATCCCGAAAATTTAAATCCCGATAATTAAAATCACGAAGATCAAAATCCCGGAAATTAAAAACTCGACGACGACAATCTCGAATAAGAATCACATGTATCGCTTATTTTGTACCTATACCTTTTGCAAGCTTGGTGGTCAAATGAGTCCACAGACACAGCTCGCAGGCTCAGTTGCTCGCTTTGTTTTTTTTTTGGCATGACCGAAATATGAGATGATAATTAAACAAACAATAGGACAGCGTTCGATAGCCTCGCGCTGGGCTGTATGTTTCCTTTGCTATCCCCGAGGACAGCATGAACATGCACACTGACCATGTGGCATTGACGGTTAACCTATACATGTCAACACATTTTACATGTTTAGCAGGTAAAAAGCAGAAGGATTACATACCGATGGAGGAAAGGAAGCCGAGCTTATGGTGGTGTGACCCCTGTCAACTCAACCAGGTGTCTGGTGGCCTTGGCTAACCGTAAAGCAACAGCAGGCGTGCTCGCCCAGGAGGCTGTGGAGAAAACTGTTTCCAAAACCACGTGGCGTCTTTGAACAAAGAACGTGGAAGTATTAGACCGGGAGATCTTGACACTGAATTCCGAACCATTTGTACCAGGCTGGCGAGTCTACAAGGGGTATAATTATGTAATGACGAAAAGGAAAATCATGGTCATAGCGCCAGTACCGGGGGCCCAAACGCGTGAGCGTTAATCGAACGTGTCGCATAAATTACGAAAGTCGAACGATTTGTACCACAAAAATCTTGTATTTTCCGATAGTCGATGAAAAACGAAGTCGGCGATCGCGTAATGCCATACTTCTCCGGCGCGGCCTACACCCCGCCATACCGACGCAAACATGATTATTTAAAAACCAAAAATTGAACCATTTGTACCAGGCTAATTTTTGCACGAATAATTGTCGTCGAGTAGCCATTCACGAAAATCACCATGCCATACTTTTCCGACGGGGCCAAATGGCCGCCATACCGCTCCAAAGATGTATTTTTTTTTATCGTACAGAACGATTTGTACCACCCTGTATTTTTTTTTACTCGTTCTTTGTATGATCATAAATAGAAGTGTGATAATGCCATACCTGTAGGAGGCGGCCTATAAGTACAATATTTTTTAAAATTGTAAGATTTTATGTGTAATTCGAACGATTTGTACCAGTATGGCATTATCTTTTCCCGTTAGCGAGAGGTTCAAAGAACATAAATACAAAATTTCAAACACATATGTGGCGGCCATGTTGTTTTATATCCAGATGTTATGTTGAATAATATGCTATCGTCGTCTATATAGGTATATAAAAAAGAAAGCATGACTCTGATTTTCGATGAAGATCAGTGACAGATCAATCGGCATTGCTAGCGTAGAAGAAACGCCATCTCCCGACTATTGGGGTGAGCAGACTTGAAAAACAACAACGTGGAGAAGTGAATTTAGTTGCAATAAAATACGCCGGAACCCTGAAACGATTTAGAAAATAATAGGAAGTCTATTTTAATGCTGAAAAGTAATTATGGTAGCAAAGATTTAATATAAGACTAATGTTGTGACGTGACTTTACTTAAAAACAAGGGTAACGGAACGCAACCTAGCAACACTGAGTGGAGATGTGCCACAGACTCGAAAAAAATCAAGTAAAGGAGGAATATTAGCAACTACGAAACTAAATACGAGGTACCAACTTAATAAAATTTGAATTTTAATTAAATATATATTACAGCTTATATCTAAATATTTAGGTCGGGATTACTCGGAGCCAGTTCCAGCATAACAGTAGACGTACATTGCTTATCTACCAAGGATACGAATATTAATAGTTCTCTCGAAACTAGCAATGCACGTCTACTGGCGTGCCTATAATTTCATACTGTAAATTTGGCTTTAAGTAGTGTAGGTAATAATTTTTCGTACTAAATTGGAACATTCGCGTTAGGTAATAACATAATTTTAGGTTTAGTTTCTTGGCACAAACGGCCGTCGACAACCTCGACAACCGCCACACGCAAACAAGAACTTTATTAATTATCCAAACAAAGTTCAATTTACTCATTCATCATGCAAGTACCAGCGTCTCCGCCCCTTGAATCTGACTGGGGTATTCCTACCTTGTTGAAGTATTAGGGCCCTCGCCCACGGCGACTTTTTGTAGCGATGCTGCCGCGCTACTCATATCGCTACCCTTTTTACTCTTTAATGTAAAAAAAGGATGAGTATATTATATGAGTAGCGCGGCAGCATCGTTACAAAAAGTTGCCGTGGATGAGGGACCTTCATTTAAACGTCGATAGCCTGAGAGTCGTGAAAAGAAAATGTGTGACCACTGTTTTTGAACACAGCGATAGTAAAATTATGAAACAATTATCGTGAATGGCAAAGTTTTGTAACGATGATATTGATTATACCGAGGCAGCTTCTGTTACGAGAATATTTTTAACATGGGTTTTAAATGCACGCAGTCGGGCCACAAGAACTATACTGAAAAAAATCTGCAAGAAGTTGAGGCTTTGTTAGCGCTCGTTGTGCGAAGTGATAGTGCATTCACTCCTTCACATTGATTGAGCCACAAATCACGAGTAACAATAAAACTTATTTGTGACTACTCGTATGACGTTAAACAAGTGGCCACAAGCTCAAGACACAAGTGGGCACAAGTGGCGGCAACGCATCGGTGACGCCTCTGGTGTTGCAAATGTCTATAGGCGGCGGTAACCACATTCCATCAGGTGGGCCGTCTGCCTGTTTGTCAGTCTATAACAATAAATAAAAAAAAACCTCATATGATGATCATACTTATTTAACTATAGTTAAAAATACTCTAGTTTGATTAGGAGATTAGAAGTACTACTAATCATGACACAAATTCGATGCTTATGGTTTTCAATATTTACAGTTACAAAATAAATAACAGTCACAGTCTTGTCAACAACCTTTCTGAGTTGGATTTACAATCAGTCCAATTATTTGGATGAGTGATATCTGATATGTCACGCCCTCGTTTAAGTGTTAAAAACTAAATTCCAAATAAAAATGAATATTCAGAGAGAATTCCAGCGACTAGGCGAGGTAAAGGGGAAGGGGTGTGTCACTCCATATCACATTTTGCCACGCACCAAAATGTCAGTGACATATAATCGCTAGTTTTAGCAAAATGAAACAGTTAATATATCAGTCCTAAATAGGGGTCGTGATGCTTAAGATAGTGCCGTTAAGGACAATTATTATTATAGTTATACTTACTCGAAAATTGAATGGGGTTTTTGTAAAATTTCAGAAAATATCTAAATATCAATTATCATGTATTTTAATTTACAACTTAACTAAGGACGACTTTCAATTGACGCAGATGAAAATGTTTTAAGCCTTGAGTCAGTGAGCACTGTGAGTGGTCGACCTACTTTTACAGCAAAGCCTGAATCATTTTTTTTTTTCAAAAGGTAAGTAACATACCAACCAAATTAGTAACTGGCAACCAATTTCATGCCGATATAGCCCGAAGAATTGCGAACCTTAAGTGGCACTGGGCGGGGCACTTCGCTCGCAGGACTGATGGCCGATGGGGCCAGAAAGTCCTGGAGTGGCGTCCGCGAACCGGTAGACGAGCTGTCGGTAGGCCTCCAACAAGACTAAGTGACGACCTTGTAAATGTCGCGGGAACGCGGTGGATGCGAGTGGCACAGGACTGGTCTGAGTGGCGCGCCTTGGGGGAGGCCATGTCCAGCAGTGGACGTCTATCGGCTGAAATGATGATGAACCAATTTCATAGTATCCGAATTTACTGACGTTAATTATTCGTCCGATCACCATGATGACTCCATGTCTAATCAAGTTTACCTGCCAAGGGTGATATTAAGTAGTGAATTGTTAAGACCGATTTTCCAATAAATGCCGAGGTCCAATCAAATGAGTGACCGACATAAGAGGTTAGAGGTTATTCTACCTAAATAGGTACGCATCGATCAATAATTGTCATGATGACGTATGGTTAGGTTACTAAGAATTTGATACAAAATTAATAGTAAAAATAAACGTTACACGCCACTTAAATATTTAAAAGGAAACTTTGGATACAGTTAACGCGTACTACATTTTTTAGTATGATCCACTTCATATTGTAACCGCTTAGTGCATATTTTCATACCGTGTAATCCCAAAAATTGTGAGGGTTCTAAAGCAGGTCATCGATGAAAGTCTGAGACTTTCCTACTCCCGTAGTAAGCTCCTTACAACTACGAGTGGAAAATCTTCGCAAGAAGCAAGCGATCTTCACGGTTTCTGTTTACGGATAAACAAGTTAAATGTATGTTGTGATATTGCTAGCAACTAATGTATAGAAAGGAGATTACACACTTTTATCAACATTATTGATTTATTCAAGCGTGGACAGTTCAATATCGAGGTGAAGTCGAGAAAATTATAGATTGAGGCTGTTTTCACACCTCCGCCGCGGATTGGAAATAGCGGTACCGCTGAACATTTGCGATCGTTTGTCCATTATACACATGGCAAATGTTCAGCGGTACCGCTGTTTCAAATCCGCGGCGGAGATGTGAACAGCCTGAAGATCATTACTCCACTGACAGGAGCACGGTTCTTAAATAGAAGAATAATGTATTCGTAATTATTTCGTGAAGCACTAAATATCAATATGAAACGGCAAACGTCAACATTTACACTCGACTAGTCCGCGCCGTCATGCAAAACGGACTCGTCCCCTAGGATCCGACCCGTTTCTGATAAATACAGTTAAAAGGGTTGACCTCCCGAGGGAACTGCGTTACAAACGTCGAATGGGCCAATAACCTGCGTGGACGGGACGTCAAGACAATTTAAATTTAGCTACTTACTCACTGCTATAAAATATTTGTACCTAACTATAGGTACCTACGCACAAGGGTATTAATTTGCATAAACGACGGAAAAGGATGCAAAAGTGTGTACATTTAGTTGGAAATAGTAAGTAACACATTCATTCTCGCCACATAAACATAGGTAGGCACATAAAGCACAAAAGTAGACGAGCTAAGGTACAGAAGGACACAAATTGAAAATATTAGAATGTGTGTGCTTTTAATACTTTTAATAGTGAGAGGAAAAGAGGAGAAAATACTCATTTCATCCATATTGAAAATCTCATGAATGCTTAAAATGCCATTTTTTGCCAGGCTCTTGGGAATTGTAGTTTTTTACTAAGGATGTGTCCAGATCAAGCAAATAAGCCGCGCGTGAGCAGCTCGAGAGCGCCACATTCGGGGCGCATTCGCCAAATTTGGATGCACCCTAAAGAAATCCTAAATGTGATGATTTTTTGGATATAATTGAAAATTATAGCAATGTAATATGTCATATTTTTCAGTGCGCACGTAGCAAAAATATCTGATTCTAAATAGCGATATAAACGGAATCGATCCACTGCAGAACTTTTCGAAGCTAGCATTCCTTAAGAAACGTGATCAAAATTTGAAAAGCATGTTCTCGCAACGAAATTTGTGTATCTGGAACAAAACGTTGAGGTTCCTACTGGAACAGGCAACGTGATAGCGATACGCGAAATCGCAGGGGAGATTATGTCGAGTGTTGTAACATCGACACGATTGTAGGATGATATTATTATATGGAGTTTAGAAGTGAAGCTACGATTTTTAGGAACACTTTTGGACCTTATACTACAAACCAAGTAAATTGCAAAACTGTTTATATTTTAAAACTCACCTACAGTCAGAAGTACTTCTATTATGAGTATACCACTAAACACTACTAGCTTTGCGTTGCGAAAATTAAAAGTTTCAGGAAAAATAATTTTAATGTTATTAGATAGGTACCTATTAAGATTAAAATAGCGTATATACCAAAAACACTGTAGTGAAAAAACAAAGGCAAATTAATGAAACAAAACATACAACTTCCAAAGGGACGCGTCAAAAACTAATTCATTCAGCAATTAGACAAAAACACGCCATTACTAAATTGAAGACAATAATAGAAGAGGTGAATTATAAAAAAAACGGCCAAGAGTGAGCCGGGCTCACTTATATGAAAGGTTTCGTAGCTTCCGAAACTGTCCCGTATCCCAAATTTAATACATTTTCGTCTAAAGGTTTTGTTGAATTCCGTGTTTCCAAGTTGTTCATTCCTTAGTTGAAAAGTTAAATAAAGAGAAAGGGGACACTTTTTATCAATATGAAGCAATTCAAAAGAGGAGTTTTTAAAACGCACTGGGCCTCCCTGTAGTGCCCTTGCGCGTAGAATCTATGTTGTGAAGAGGGTCAGGTCGGGAATGCTGGTGCCCGGCACTGTCTGACGTAATAGGTAATGGACAAGAAGACGCAAAGCTAGACTCAGATGGCGCTGCAAACGCTTGACCCAAACCAAAACCCAAACACTGCAGCTGTCAAATTTTTACGGATTTTTTTGCTGACAATTTTAAGTAGATTTGTTTAAAATTGTTAAATATGGACCGCAATTTTAATTTTGGTTCAGTTCATCTGTGATGAAAATGAAGACATCTCAATGCAATTATACCTGCCCCAGATACATATAGGTATAGTCTTTCGGAATTACGTGTCGTCCGTTCTCATTGCATCCTGGAACTGCACAGCGCGGATTTTTTTAATAATTTAAGTTAAATCAATAACAACAAATATTTCTCTATGTAATTGAGCGCCCCTAGTGGCCAAATTATGCAGATTTCTTGTCCATTGCCGTAAGTGGTGTCTGTATAACCCTAAAAACGAACTTTAACAGGCCGGATCTAAACACGTGGTCCCTTAATTAAATGGCAATTCGACGCATTACTGTAATCACCTGCGGGAGCCACGCCTATGTCGTGACTAGTCTCACTCCCAAATTTCGGGCAATGAATTTTGCACGACCCGAATGTAGGGCTTGAAAACAAGTTTCTGTGACGTAATTTTAGTAATTTTGAACATAAGGTATCGTTGTAATACCACGCGACTTTAATCGATTCCCTTAGGGTGAGAACGTCATTTTCATTTTATTAACCGACTTCGAAAAAAGGGGTTGGTTCGTCTGTATGTATATTTTTTTATGTATAATTCGCGATAACTCCGTCAGTTGTGAACCGATGGCAATGATTCTTTTATAAATCGAAAGGTGGTACCTCCGGATTGGTCCCTATTTTAATTTGGTTCAGTTCTGATGATGGGATCCATTAGAAACTAAGGGAAATCCTCAAAATCAGCACGTGTGTGATTTTGGCATCAATTTCAAAGACTACAGCGAGACTTAAGTCCCATTTGTTGTGTAACTGCAGCCGAAAAAAATTGTTAAAAAAATTAAAGGCGATTTCAAACTCCGACACCCTACAAAGTCGGTGTCAAGTGAACCGACCCAAAGCTGATGATCTTATAGTGAACTTGATACCGACTTTGTGCTGTCGGAGTTTGAAGTCGTTTTTTTTTTATATAAAAATCTAGATTTTGCTTGTGTTCAAGTGCGAATCTACCTAGTAATACAATCAAACATTTCCACTTTATAATTGTTAGTAGCTACTTATAGATTATGTGTGAGTTTCTCCGGTGTACCTATCTACTAATCGATACATACCAATTAAATATTAAAGATCCATTACTATAAGTACTTTAAAATATAAAACTGGAAACAAATTCCTTCAAAATAGGGATGACGACAGGGTTAAGAAATCGAAATTCTAATTAGTCCATCAGTCAGGTAATAAAAAATATTAGACACGTATTTTTTGTTTTATCAAATTAACAAAAAAATATTAAGTTAAAACGCATAAAAATTGGAGAGTGGGGGCTAACTACGTCACCGTTAGGAATAAATCGTACCCAACCGTGACGTCACGCGACATTTCAACTCAATATATCTCCGTATAAGTTTGATTACGTGAAAAAAGAAAAAATACGTGTCCAATACTCTTTAATAATCTTCCTCATAGACAAAGTTAAAAAAAGTTGTCGTCATCCCTATTATGCTCGTTTTCGTAACTAAAACTACTTAGGTATCTCGTAGTTTCGGGCAGCTGTATTTTAATGACCTCATAAAATTAAACACTTCTGGAGAATTGCACTCGCTAATTTGCATGTTTATAAGTTTCCAAGTGAATTTAAGCCATTTTGGTATCAGTTCAGTTTGCACATTAATGAGAAAATGAGGTAGGACGAAGTTTGTTTTCGTGCTGCGACGTTTACAAGTCTGATAGAAATGGCGAGCATCATCATATTTCTGAATCAAGTGAACCTATTTGAATGAAAAAACCTAAGAATATGAACCTAAGGATATGATGTTTTAGAAATTTGCAACAAAACTAAAGATAACAAGCGAGTATTGACGAAGAAATCGGCTTCATATCACTTTGTATAATCTGCTTAAACATATTATAATCACTATAAATCACAGACAAAGTTGCTTAACAGATTTCTGTGAAGTTAACGGAAGTTAGCGAGTTAGTGCGAAAACGGCCGCGGGCGTCAAACCTCCGTTAACTTATCTAAACTTTGCTCATATCGTGTTACATACTGTATTATAGCATGATAAATTTACTGCCACTTATGAACTATCATTTATGACAGTGTTGCTTATAGATGTTCCACCGCAATCGCCATCAGGCACGTCCAAGGCACGTCCTGACTGACCGAGGATTTGCCTCGCGAGGCGGCTAGCTCAGTTAGGATTTCAGAATCCAGCTCATCGAGGCTGCTTCGCGAGGCAAAGGTTGGCGGCTAACGTCAGAGGGTGCCCACGAGTTGACAGTTTCTTTTCATTTTCAAGTTTCAGACGCGACTTCTTCTACAGACTTATTATTATAGATTTATAGATAAGAATATCAAAGATCAGTTTAACGTATAACAATCGTTGACGTTATGGAAACATATATTGGTCCCTGAACGAATTTACCAAGTAATCATCTAAATGGGGGACGATATCACTCTCACAGCTGCTGTACAATGTACAATTGTTATACTGAACAAATACGTAGGAAAACTGTATATTCATCTCGAAATCTCTCCCGTTTACACACTTGAATTTATTGAAGCCTGAAATATAGGACAAAGCTCCCCCAGATAGAGTACCTAAATAAACAATCCCTGGGATCCCCATTCCCCACGACTAGATATACTAAAATAATTAAGCGAACTCGTAGGCGTTATATCATTAACATATTGTTAAAGTTATATTATTTAATTAAACATGTTCTGCTGTTTTAGGCTAAGATTTTCGGATGTAAGTACTAAGGAAGGATTAGTTCAATCAACGCCGACAGCGCCAGCTGGTTTTTCGTTCTAAACATTATTCTCGAATCTTCACCTTCGGTTAAATCTCTGTGTTGAAATTTGATGAAGCATAGTGCACTAGTCCAGATACATGCTACACTTTATCAAGAGTAGAGATAGCGGGCAATAAAAATAGTAATAAAAGCTTGGAATAAAGGAAAATTCGTCAATCATAAATAAATTCCAACATTTCCGTGAACTAATAGTTAGGTAATATTCGCTTTAACGCGGCGTTAAACGCCTGTGTACGAGAAGTGACGACAATTTGTCGTTTCGTCAAAGCATCGTAAAATGTCCAACAAGATGGAGCGACGACCTCGTGAAAGTCGCGGGAAACCGGTGGAAGCAAGTAGCACAGGACCTGTCTGAGTGGCAAGCCAGGGGGGGGGGGGGCTATGTCTAGCAGTGGACATCTTTCGGCTGAAATAATGATTATGATGATCATAAAAGTCGCATTAAACAAAAAAATGCATTTTAAAGCTTAGTATTTCACAAAAGCATCACTTAATCAAAAAATGGTTTTAACAAACCCACAATATTTTTTTTAAGACCTGTTCAACGATATGTCGCACCATAGGGTACGCAAGAAAAAAAAATTACATCCCCACTTCACGAGTAGGAAAGGTACCCTATAAAAATAGTACATTACAAACCTAGGGTGGTGAATTCGTAAATGTCCCAGATCGCCGGTTTCTGTGGCCCGAACCGAAGGTGAGGGCCATAAATATGCGATCTGGGGCTTTACGAATTACCGCCCGTGGTTTGTCAAAAGTTTTACATCTTGCCTTGGCCAAGAAGTGAGATTTTCTCTCCGCGTAGCGGGCAGAAAATCCCACTTTACGGCCAAGGGTGATGTAAAATATATTTCAAAATTTTATTGTACCACTTTGTCAGCGTAACTAATATGTATATTCATGCCAAATTACAGCTTTCTAGAACTAAGCATCTCCGAGCAATAGTGCGGACAGACAGACGGACGGACGGACATGGCGAAACTATAAGGGTTCCTTGAGGACTTCGGAACCCTAAAAACAGTCAAAACTATGAAGTCAACGTATACGCCCAAAGCCCCACTTGCACCAAGCCGTTAACCTCGGGTTAACCGCTTAAATAAGATTTATTTGTATGAATTTGACGTAGGTTAAGAGGCTAACCCGAGGTTAGTGGCTTAGTGCAAGTGGGGTTTAGAAATTTAAGCGCAGCAGTTTAATTCCTCATAACAATTAAACTGTTGTACAGTTTTAGGGTGCAATTTCAATAACGCGGAGCTACACGGAGCGGACTGTAATGTTTTTGACTTACCATTAGGCTCCGACACCGCTAAACACTTGCACACGGCGCATCAACACTGTGATTCGTCAATTCAGTGTCCGCAGTTCTCATTTATTGATATTCGTCCTATTGAAAGTAATGCGTTATATTGGAAACGCACTTAAAAGGATACATGACGTAAATATTAAAGGCAAGCACGATATCTTTTAGCAGAAGATTACCAACAGAGTAATGTTCTGCTACAAGATATTGTGTACAGTATGTCTATAGACTACAAGTATTGTCTAGAGGTGTATAAACCAATCGAAACCCTTCACTGCGAATAAAACAAGAGATAGATACGTGAAGACAAGCGTGCACGTTGGGAAGAGAAGCGAAGATGGGTGAAGGGTGGAAGGAATGCAACACGAGAAGCTTCTGACAGACGTCTGCGCAACGAAGCGTATAGCTGGGAGAATTCTATACGGGTCCTTATGATTACAGCGATAATATTCTTTGGAAGATTTTTACTACACAGTAGGTAAAAGTGACGTGGATCAGGAAACAAAGGATCGCGCGAAATTTCCAGGGACACATTTTTTCTCTATTCTTTATTTGCCCTATTTTATGAAATGGGAGAATGAAAATATCCGCACGCGTGGTTTTGTGAGATTTAGGTTTTACCTTTTTTTATCTTGCTGGCATTTATTAAGTTAAATATATACGTTTAATGTAGCATAATAAAAAAAAATGCAGTTATAAATGGATTTTTACCACTTAACATTAGATTTACCTATGTAAAATGTCGGTTAAAACTTCCAATATATACAGATTAACGAATAAAACACTAAATATCCATGACATGACAATACACAGACTTGAGTACAGTCGACGTTAAAATATCTTTGATTTGAGTTTACGCATTTGAACCTCAATACAACGGGACAGGATTCAAAAGTGTAAGCATGTCTTTGACGATGACGTCGACAGCATATAAAACTTACCTCTACCGGGATTCGAACCCGCGACTATCGGAACAGAAGACTAGCAAACTAGACCAATCTGTAACTTAATGGTAATGTTTCGTTTGTTGCAGGGCGCCTGCGCTGCGGGTAGGATGCGGCGGCATGCACCGTACCGTACTGCTCGTGGCGGCTGTACTCACCAGGGCCATCGCTCCGCAGACTAACGGCACAGGTAAATCCATCCATCCAAACAACGTTAGTTACATTATCGTACCTGGTTACAAAATGGGACATTTCCAGGTTTCTTACTACATATTTGGCCACAGTTGGTACAACTCTAAAAAATGTGAACTAACTAATTAGAGATATAAAAGGTATTCCTTCGTTTCAAAACCGAAGCACATAATTAGATTTTGATGTCGGTGTCAAATCTATCAAATAAACTGATACACCTGTTCACTTGACACCGACTTCGCATATGTGATAACATTGAAAGCGATTTGTACTAAAAGGTCATTAATTATTTTGGATATCTAAAATCGGCGATAGAAAAGATGCATTTTTTCAGCTAATTTATTCGCATTTTGCGTTAGGTACTAACTTCCGCATGAAACCACAAAACTACCACGAGATACAATTCAAATCATGAGTAATAACCTCATGAGTAATACTTATGCCTTTAAATCAAAATCCAACCGTATTTTCATCAAGGGGCGAGATAGAAAAAACAAACGTCACTTGGAATATACAATTTATGATTTATCTCACAGATTCACCCGACATGGAATCCACAACGCAGAAAACCACAATGACTCCGCCGAGCCTCTTTCGGAGCGGCGTGAGGCTGGCCACGTCCAAGCCTAGAAGGCAGCAGATGAGGCAAGGCAAGGCAGACTCGCCTATGCTCAACTACATCTTCGACTCGTATGCTACGAGCAACAAACATTTCCATGACAAGTACGTATGTAATCCTAATCAATGTGTAAAGAATGACTTTTTTGTTGACCAAATCAACATTTTGAGCGAGTTTGACGAGGAGCAGAGCGGAACGAAATTGACCGATCACTGTGGTCAAAAACAAAGTCAGCACTGTGATAGGTATATTTTGACCCGTTCCGCTCAGCTCCGCGTTATTGAAAACGCACCCTAAGACTCCAGCTGTAAAAGAGGAAACAAAGAATGAAAGTAGTAATATTTTAGCGTTACCATTGAGTTATGGTAAAGCTACAATATTTGACATACATATTTGTATTACATTTGACATATTTTAGTACATTTTTTCATCATGTTTATTTTGAGTGTCATTATAAACAACAAAAGGACTGACTGCATTTGACAATTTATTATGTACCCATGGGTAAGGGCACTCGCGTACGGCGATATTTTGTCGCGATGCTACTCATATCGCTATCCTTTTTACTCATTGATGTTAAAAAAAGGATAGTGATATGAGTAGCGCGGCAGCGTCGCTGCTAAAAGTCGCATTGGGCGAGGACCCTTAGTGTTAAAAATGACCAAAACATTTATTAATTCCAAATTCCAAACTGATTTGCCGCACAGCAAAGAATCATAGACGCAGGAAATATAAACCAATTAACTCAATACTTCCATTAGCATTACGAAGGGAAGATAATAATCTACATTTTAGCATTACTCGTTGTTTTAATACTGTCATCAAGTTTACAGTCGCCGCTGTAAATGCTTTTACCTTTACAGTAAATCTTTACGGCTCCAGTAAACGTTTTATGATACCGTTGTATGAAAATGAATTCTATTTTAAAAGAATATCTTCTCCAAATGGAGATATAAACGAGTTTATTATAGGAAATATCGAAGCTATTTTTGGACTTCCTTAAGAGATAATAAGTAATAACCATAGACGTAAATAATATAGACCCGGTCTAACGTACACGTAATATGTCCCCACTTCCACGGTGTCCAATCCAAAGTTCTGTCACCGAGCGTGCGTGACAATAAGCGTTTTTAAAAAAAACTTTTTTAGAAACTGTTTCTCAGTATCTAAAAACTCGTCTCGTTGTTGAAAAAATGTGACCCAGCTTTAGTGTCACGATATAAGTTTAACTTTGGATTGGACACCAATGAAGTGGGGAAACATGACTTGTATCTAAGTTAGGCCGGGTCCATACGAAGTATTATTTATGTCTATGGTAATAACATATCGACGAACAGTGCCTAACAGAATATGTCAAAATATATGAAGCAAACTGACATTAGAAAATACGTTCCAATATGCTAATAACGCCTCATTATAACGAAGGCCAAACGGGTGCCCGAGCTGTTCGGGCACCCGTTTTGACGGGGCCATTTCTCTCCAGCTGATTGTGAATCCTTACTTGCTGGTCACGATACTTTTCTCATTACACACGTGTCACCTACAACTTTACAATAATATACACTACGTATTATCTACACATAAAGTTCAATTCTAGTGTACCTATATAAATTAATGGCTTCTGTCTTGGACACTTCGCTAATATCAAAGTAATATTAGTAATATCTTACATGTATCTCAATGCATAATATTGCTGCCTTTTACTGACTTTTCTGAAATATCTGTTATGTGTTGTCACGTGTTGCCATGGTTACCTACTAAGTCATCAGGATTTACTTTTTTCATTACGCTGAGGTTAAAATGAAAAAGATTTCATTACCTTTTTTAACATGAAAAGGAAAATGTGTGAAAATGAAAATTAAGAAAGAGTAAAGTAATTGAAACGTTTTATTTTAATATTCCTTAGTATGAAATTGTTTCTATGTAGGGCGTATTTTTTGAATGCCGTTGTGGCCTAGTGGTTCGTCCTATCGTCTCGCATGCAGAGGGTCGAGGGTTTTATTCTAGCTCGCACCTATTGTATGAACGAAATTCAATTTGAATTAACCACTGAGCTTTTCGGCGAAGGAAAACATCGTGAGGAATCCTGCTCGTATCTGCGAAGTAATTCAAAGATGAGTGTGAAGTACCCAATCCGCACTGGGCCTGCGTGGGGACTATAGCTCAAACCCTCTCGTGATTAGAGGAAGCCCAGCAATGGAACGCAAATAGGCTGTAGGAGAAGTAGCAGCACAGAATATTTAATAATACTACATACAGAAAGCCACGGAAGCACCCGCCTGATTCTAGCCGGCACGCAACTCACACCCAACTCGCCCTTACCGTCATTTGTTTCATCGGGAGATGGAGAGTGAATCATTGGCTAGCGTACTGGTACACACACAATTTACAAGTGTACATGCAGACATCCTCGCACGCATATCTTCTGTCTGTTCACGCTTGCAAGGACTTTTAAAAATAATCATTAGCTTTAAATATATGACTAAGTCAAACATTTTAAGCGAGAGACCTCATTATGTTCTTATTGACATGTATTAATGAACTCTTTTATATATGATGTATTTTATTATTTATTGTCATTTTGAGACTGTCGACATCTATGGAATTTATATTTATTTGACAATGGAGGCCATCTCCATATTTTTTTATATTTTTTTCTGGACCCTTGGAGACTATAGGTACATCTCTAAGATCTTAGATTTAAATTTAAGTTAGGGACTATACATCCCTTCAATGTAATTTTAGTACGTACCTATATGTATATTTTATACATGTAATGTAAATTTTGAAAAAAGGCCTTCTGCTTGAGTTTGTTGCGGCGCTTCTTCTCAAGCAATGGGTCTAGGAAGCGCTGGTAAATTCTTTTTCTGATGTGTAAAAGTGCCGCTATGTGGCCAATTTGCTGAATAATCAATGACGAAGCTTGCAGCGGATAACGGTATGTTTTTAATGATAACTACATCAAACTGTACATAATGACGATGCAAAAGTGATTGTAAAATCCTACTTGAATAAATGTTTTTTTATCTTTTATCTTTTTATCTTTTAATAAATGATTGAATTGAATTGAATTGCACACAGACGTCCTCGCATACAAACATTGACACTTCATTTGAATTGTGTTCGCAATCGTGCTTTTATTCGGAACGTGCGAAGGGGGTGGAAGGGGTAAAAACGATCGCTGCCCTTGTCGCGGCAGAAATGTGCAACAAAAGGGGATCAATCATTTATTGTCTTTCTATATATATTTTATTTACTCTAATCTATACAAAATAAACAAGCTAATGCTAACAAGAGCTTGCTTTTGACATATGCCCCTAAAACTGCGTTTGCAAGATGGCGCTACTGTCATGCACGTTCCGAATAGGCTGTGTCCGCCGAGTGGTAAAGGGCGCATTTTAGAATTGAACATTACTAAAGTTCAAATTTATAAGAGGAATTTATCACTTAAAATTAGAGACGTGAAAATGTGACAGTATTAAATATATTTTTATAATTATTATCAACAAGAACGATTGTCAAGGAACAAGGATTGTCATATGTTAAGAAGGCTATCAAAACAAAGAGGATCTAAATTCTGAGTCCTTAACACAAATACATTAATCTCCTACTCCGACCAATCTCGAAACTTTGCTGGTATCTAAATTATTGCGCATAGTTCTGTTGTACATTTTCAAAGCTACAAAGTAAAAGTTAACAAAGCCCCGCCTAATATTTCCTGTCAAAACTATTGCAAAGCTCGTGAAAATAGACAGAAAACTATTGTAAAGTTCCATAACTTTCAGCAAAACAGCTGCATAATATTTCAAATAGAGAATAATCACGAACCATGTTTTGCAATGTTTTCACGACCGAATGGTAGGCGATTTGGTGACATTTGATATTATTCTATTCTATGTTATCTTCATTTCCGAACTATAATTAATGAACAAAATGGGTCGTGAAAAACAGAATAGACAACGGCGTAGAACAAAGCACCATCGACTAAATTTGTCGACCCTCCGCACACCGCTAGGCTGCCATCTGCTTACTACGGCTTTTCTTACAACTTAGGTACTGCGGTGGTGGTCGCTACGCCGGCCGTCCTTACTCCTCCAGTGAATTGAATAATGAAAACTTAGTCGTTTGGAAACTGTATAATAAAAACGATCTCAAAAGTAACAGAGAATATGGAGGGTGGACTTTTGTATTTGTAAGGAGCGCAATCTTATATGGCGAAACAGTTGAAAATGTGTCCAGCGGATTTGATAAACAACAAAACAAAACACACTCTCGTCAGCACCGTTTTCGCTGCGTTTTCGCCTCAGCAGCGTCGTCTGAAGGCGGTACTGCAGACTATCCGCCTAGGTGGCTTGACTGGAGTAGCGACCGCAGCGCCCCAATCTACCCGATTTCGTATCGACTTTTGGAACTATAAGATTGCGCTCCTTTACTTCAAGTCCTTTATTTCAGGGTTCATGTAGCTCTAGTTACTTGTGACTTAATAATAATATTAATGGGGTCTGGTAAATAAAAGGCACTGGTTCATATGGTGACTCTAATAACACACATACCTACTGACAATCTCAGTAAAACAAAAGGGTATCAAAAATAGACAATAAAGCACTATAAAACCATAAATATCTATTAATAGGTGCAATCTTGCACAAATAACTCCTTATAGATATATAATATAAGGAACATGTTCTGCAATTCAATAAAGTATATAAACTCGTATTTCTCCGTAAACAAATGGACTTTTCGGACCGCATTGTAGCTTTATTAGGAAAACTAATTCTAGCTAATTAACCACCAGACTACGTTATCTCATTTTCAGGTCCAATGAACATCTTTTTCAGAGCGTACATGGGCTGTCTGTTACACCGTATTTGTGATTTCTGGTTACAATGAGGGTAAACAATTTAAAATCCGCTAGGGCCGCTAGTGGCGTTGATGTCGACCAAGGCAGCCATTGCCCATTTTTCACTATTCCAAATTATCACCACGAACGTGGTCTCCAACGATAGTGGCGCTCTACTTATGAGCAAAATACGCGCTCTCATTATTAACGTGTTCCAAGATCTTAAAACGCAGTTGCGTTGCTTTCAAGCAACAGATAACAACAACAGGAACGTTTTCGTAAAGTTGGACATTTACATAGTAGACACGAGAAAAATAAGAATACCAATTCAACTTAACGCCATCTAGGACACCTAAAAATTCTTTTACAACCAAAACTGTTGTATCCCAGTAAGGGGGTAAGAAAGCCGGTCAAATTACCAGCATAGAAGTAGGTAATCATTCCTTATGTCCATGGGCTAGAGACAGCTATCACTTACCATCGTCAGACTGTGTTATCGTTACAATCAGTACAATACAATCAATACCATAAAATATCGAATATAACACTTCCGTTAATGACTGACTAATGATAACTCACTGCCTAAACTACTGGTCGTAAGAAGCTGAAATTTGGCAAGTAGGTTCCTTGGGGAGTGCAAGGAAGTACTAAGGGAGGATTTCACCAATTGCTCACTAGAGCGAAAAAAACAGGCTTTTACTTGTTAGTGTTTCTGCGCATATAAGCCGCGAGCTTAGCTATGTAACATATACATATATATAAATAGATATATATATCTCCAGCCTGTTTGAATGTCCATCGAGTAGCAATCTCTGGGTGCATGCGGATGACATGGCCAACCCAGTCCCACTCAAGCCTACATAATATATGACATGAAAAAAAAACGTAAAATCTCTCCTGCTCCGGTGTAAACAGTCCCTTAAATTCGCACGCCGCTCACGTCCGCGAGTTGCCAGTTTGAATGAAACGGCTGCCGTTTCAGTCACACTTTTTCCTTTTGTACAAAACAAGCCTTTTGTATTTCGCGCGCGTGTTAGTATTCTGACTTCTGTGCGAACCCGACATAATGGAAGAACGTAAGAAAGAAAAAAGGGAAATCAACTTTATGACCTTTTTTACAATGTTAAACTGACAAAGAAGCGGACCGCCCACCTGATGGTAAGAGGTTACCGCAGCCGATAGACATTTAATTTATCGAATCGGATTTATCGAAGGCATTCGATCTAGGGCCGGTTCCTATATCCACGTAACGCCTCGTTTTGCCTACGGACGGTTAAAATTTGACAGATTCTCTATGGAACAAATGTCAAAAATCAACCGTCCGTAGGCAAAACGAGGCGTTTCGTGGATATAGGAACCGGGCCCTAGTGGTTTATGACATTCTCTGGGGTAAGCTACAGAAAAATACGAGTACTCCGAGGGGGGTGATCAACCTGTTTAGGTTCTGGTATAAGAACCAGACGAACCAGGTGAGGTGGGGGGAGGCGCTCTCGGACATGTATGGATTGAACTGTGGGGTTAGGCAAGGTGGCCTAAGTTCACCCCGGCTCTTTAATCTATACATGGACGAGCTGATAGCTCGGCTCAGCAGCACCGGTATCGGCTGCTCTCTTGGTGGTGTTACTGTTAACAACATCAGTTACGCGGACGATATGGTGCTGCTGTGCCCGGCTGTAAGCGCCCTCGTCAAGCTCCTGAAGCTATGCGAGGAATATGCGGTGACCCACGGCCTTAAATATAACTCCACTAAAAGTGAAGTATTAATTTTCAAAGCTGGTACAAAAACCCCCGACTCCGTTCCAAACATAACTCTTTGTGGTACTCCTCTAAGGAGGGTCGATAAATTTAAGTACCTAGGGCACTGGGTCTGTGACAACCTCCAGGACGACTCAGACGTGGAGAGGGAGCGCAGGGCATTGGCTGTACGCTCCAATATGCTGGCTCGCAGATTTGCACGCTGTGGTGTGGATGTCAAAATAACCCTTTTCAAGGCATTTTGTCAAACATTCTACACGTGCAGTCTGTGGGCCAAATGCACAAAAAAGACCCTAAATGCCCTGCGCGTCCAATACAATAACGGCTTTAGGATGCTGATGGGGCTCCCGCGCTGGTGCAGCGCTTCAGGAATGTTTGCGGAGGCGCGGACGGACGGCTTTTGGGCCATAGTACGCAAAAGAACCGCCTCCCTGATGCAGCGCGTGCGCGACAGTCCCAACAGCATCCTACAGTTGGTCTGGACCGCCCCATCTGGTGCCATGATGAGGCACTGGAACTACCTCCACATGGAGTCACGGGGTAACTTATATAAGATAATTTAGGTTGAATGTATATGTATTTAAATGTTGTATGTGAATTTAATTTAAAAATAATTTAATTACTAACCATATTTTTAAGAAATTGTATACAAACCAACTATGGATCTCTTTCTGACATAAATGGATATTATTATTATTATTATTATTAATACGCAGTGGATTGCCGAAAAGGTGCTTATGATTTCGATTTTTTTTTTCGGGTTAAAGAATTTCATTTTCTCAAGAAGAAATAATTACATTTCACTTAGTGAGAATTTTAACTATTTTACAATGTTGATTCAGTGAGCATTTTGAGTGATCAAGTGAGCTTTATTTAGTTTATTATTATACGCAGTTCTGGATGTAATTAAAATTAAATGTTGTGTATTGGATAAACAATAAATTACTAAATTAGATAATAATAATAGAAAGGGTAGTTTATAAAAACTAGCTTTGTAGTTTAAGGTATGCAGAACTTTTTTACAAAGTCTTTTATTAGCCTTTTATACTTACCTAGAAGTAAATTTTATGAGAAAAACTTTAAATTTTCATGTAACTAAGTCTGTCTACTGCATGCTTTCATTAGGGGAATCAGCTTTCCGAATAATATTAATAATAAATTTAAAAAAAAGAAAAAAAACAAATATACAAATCGATTAAGTATACTGTGATATCGAGACGACAAGCATTTACGAGGAAAATGGTTTTCTTCAAGATATAAGAAGCTATAATTTGAAACAAAATAGCCATATATTAATTGCAAGAAACAAAGACTTACGACGTAAATATGCTATTTTTACTCAGTCCGAATTAAACCAAACATAAATGTTCCAATCTTGGAAATCCGCTTATACGAAGCCGCCGGAAAGAAACATACAACGACTTCTAAAGAAGGGCAACTAAATACATAACAATAGTAACATCATAATAACATCTCTCTAAAGGCATAAAACCTCTTTCCTAGTTGCTGTCAATTTTATTCGATAAATAAATATTATGGAATGCATGTAGAATTGTAAATCATTTTTATCTTTTATCCTTTCTAAAGGAAGTACTAATGTACGCTAGAATGGCTAATACTAGCCATTATTTCTACCAAAAGGTAGAAATAAAGGCCCTAAGTGGGTTATTTCGACAGCCACTCTTACTCCTAAGTACCCAACCTATTCGCAAACTCGTTTAGTTACCTCTTTTTTGTACCTTGTAAAAAACTCGGGTAGAGATACCTACTAAAATTACGTAAGAGATTTCAAGGGAATCAAATAAAATGTGCCGAGAGATTTTTTTCTATCGTTAGTATTGGATGGGAGCAATTTCATAGTCAAATTTTAGACTTCTACGGGAATTAATAATAAGTTTAATTCTTTTGTTATACGCATAGGTAGTCTTTGTGGAGAATAATTAAAATAAAATCATATTAATTGAAACATTTTTATTTCGACATCCACACATAAGTAATAGAAAAATACAAAAAAAAGACATATACATAAAATGAAAAACGTGCAAGTAAACATTAAATTAAAAAGCCAAAGTAGAACTAATGACATTAAAAAAACGTACAAAAAATTGCTTTCCATGTCTCCATTTGTAATTTCCAAAATGTGGTATCAAACAGCTTTCCTTGTCTCATTTTCCCGCTCCCAGCTCTACGCACACAAGACGACACGGACTCGACACGACAATGTCCTCTATTTTTGGGTACTTATATCTAACAACGCGAGAAAACCTTGTGTTTTGCTAAGTCAGTAAAACGCGAAAAGTAGTGCAATTAGTTATTGATCTTCTATGAGTCACGTTTGGAACCGTAAGCCTATTAAAAGAATTCATGCAATCTCTTACGAGTATGGTGTCTATATTTTATGTTTTAAATTTGCCATTTTTCGCAATGTCAAACAAGTAAGATTCATTAGACATAAAAACAATGATTTTTTAAACTAAGCACAAATAAGTAAATTGGGTTGCAACACGTAAATATAAATAAATAAATAAATGTCTTGGGACCATAGACGTAAATAATATAGACCCGGTCTAACGTACACGTAATATGTCCCCACTTCCACGGTGTCCAATCCAAAGTTCTGTCACCGAGCGTGCGCGACAATAAGCGTTTTTAAAAAACTTTTTTCGAAACTGTTTCTCAGTATATAAAAACTCGTCTCGTTGTTGAAAAAATGTGACCCAGCTTTAGTGTCACGATACAAGTTTAACTTTGGATTGGACACCAATGAAGTGGGGAAATATGACATGTATCTACGTTAGGCCGGGTCCATACGAAGTATTATTTATGTCTATGCTTGGGACATTTCACACATATTGACCTAGCCCCAAACTAAGCAATGCTTGTACTATGGGTGTTGGACAACGATATAAATACTTATATAGAGAAATACATACATATATAAATACTAAACATCCATGATTCGAGTACAAACTTTCGTGCTCATCACACAATGTTTTGTCCCGAGCGGGACTCGAACCCGCGACCGTCGGAACAGAAGGCAGGGTCACTACCAACTAGACCAATCCGGTCGTCATGTATTTCTCTAATTATAATAAGACGAAACATTCAAAGTATTCAAAACTTCTGTAAATCACATTGACAAGGGACACACAAGGACAAGGGACCTTCAACGCTAAATACCTTTTATTTCAATAAAATAATGGAATCCTAAAAAAAAGCTCTATTGCTACGTCGAGAAAATCGCAGTAGGCAGCATTTAACAAAAATACCTTAGATTTACTCGGCTTCCTACTGTTTGAAGTATTTCTTGTAGACAAAAAAAAGAAATTGTTTTTTCCGCTCCCATGATCTCGCTCAACATTTTTAACCATCATAATAGATTGGCCCTCATTTATTACTAGCTCCTCTGCGAGAATAACGTAATATTTATTTTATAGAACACTCGAGACTGAAAAAGCGTTATCTAAGATTAAAAAATGTCGAAAATTAACAACAGGAAAAAAGCGCTATCACAGTATAAGATTATGACTGTATAGAATGTCGGTGCCTTTGATGACATGAAAAATGCATCCGAAGGGTGAGGGACGAGACGGGGGAGAGCAGTCCCGAACTGCATATGCCACCGTACTTAGTATAGAACATAGAAGTAGGAAGTATGTAGTAACTAATAACTGGAACTACTTACCTCTGTGACCAAATATTGTGCCAGGTGCGGAAGGCGGAGGGGCCTAAAAAGCTTATATCTCTTCTTGTCTAACCTTATAACGAGAGATAAAGACAAGGGAAGCCTCGCATGAAATTTTTGGGCACGTTTTTGAATTGTGAACGAAAACGACCTTCGGGCGGTCTTTAAACTCGATTTTTATTGTTTCCAAATTGACACAACTCGTTCCCCCGATGTACTTACGAGTATGTAGGTAATTAAAGAAACAATTAAAGATCACCATCAAGCGCCATTTGGTCGAAAAGAAAGAACCAATATAAATTTAAGAACTTTGTACCTAATAGATATAAGTAAATAATTTATGTAAGAAAGGCTAGATCTATACAATATATGAACGCAACTCCTTAACTCAAAAAATCTTTAAAGTTAAGATTAGAAGTTAAGTTATGTATAAAAAAAAACAGAAAATTTATTGAAATAAACTTTTTTTTTTTTTTTAAATTGTTAACTTAATAGCTTAGAATGTTTCACTTAATATGACGAAAACCCCAATATCTATTGTTGAATCGTTATCTTCAAGTATGGATAACGACTGGCCCAAAACATACTGTGTAAAATCAATCTGGGGCCTCATTCCGGAAACAAAGAGATTTCATTGGGACTCTAAATATACCTGTTTAAAGTTCATTTTGAACGCCGTGACGTTTTGGCATACCTTATACATTCCCTATGAAATCCCTCGTGCGATCCCTCGTGCGCCCCTTGTTGCATGTTATCTAGTTTTTACATACCTATTTATCAATAAACTACTACAGCCTATTTGCGTCCCACTGCTGGGCACAAGCCTCCTCTCATCACGAGAGGGTTTTGGGCTATAGTCCCCACGCGGGCCCAGTGCGGATTGGGGACTTCACACACATCTTTGAACTTCTTCGCAGATATGTGCAGGTTTCCTCACGATGTTTTCCTTCACCGAAAAGCTCAGTGGTAAATTAAAATTGAATTTCGCACATAAGTAAACTTAGAGGTGCGAGCCGGAATCGAACCCCCGACCATCTGCATGAGAGGCGGTAGGTAGAACCACTAGGCTACCACGGCTTTATCAATAAAAGCGGTTGTAAAACCTGAAGTATGTATTTTCACCATAGTAAGTGAAACGTTCTAACTCGGAACCACTCTTCCCCCTCTCACGATTACTCTGTTAAGTTGGCTTCGTCGACCGACTGAATGGTAATTAGACTGCGGCAGTATATTAATTCACAAAAAAGATTCTTCTTTGATCTTTAACCTGTCCTACCCAGATTATGATGAAGGTAAAAAGCTTGAAAGATCGTTACGCTCATGCGTACGACAAATAACTAAAAGAGTTCTTAGAGATTGTTTTTAATTGAAAAATAAAACGAATGAGCATCGTTTACGGCGACTTGCGATTAAGTGAGACCTAAAAATTGCAACTTGTTTATTGCAACATAAATAACCCTCGTTAGTCACCATTTCAAAGAAGTTGCAATTACAATATACCACGTTTTGTTGAGATAAGAAATATTTTTTGCGTCATCATCATCATCATCAAATATTGCGTAAATAACCTAAATTACGATATGCTTCATATTTTTTCTTAAACTTGGTGCATAGTAGTTGTGACTGTGTGGTAATGGTATTGTTAACTAAGTAGCTCCATTTGTAAAATCTCGTCGAAGGCGTTTGCATTTTAATCTATATTTAATTTGAAGTAACAAATAATGTGTTACATTATTCACCCCATAAACGCGCTCCCCAATTCCGCAACGCTCCCTTTTCTTTACACAGTATAGTATTTTTCGCAATCGTGACATAATAGAGAGCTTTTCAGTCGAGTACCGTGTTTAGGCCACGAAGCTTGCTGAGTGGCCTAAGTAAGGTACGAGATTGAAAAGCTTGATTATGGCACTATTGTGAACAATACTTTTTGTACGAGTCCATTAAAATTAATAATTTAACTCATTAGTACGAGTATATAAGAAAAATAAATGTCGTTTGAATTTTGCTCTTCGTGGTAGGGCCTGTAATCTAGTTGGTCACGACGTGCATCTAGATGGCCATGCCGAAACGTGAAAAAGTATTTCGATCGTCTAGAGCGAATCGAAATAACTTATTTCGGTTGTTTCGGAAGTATGACTATTTAACGATGAAAAGAGTGACATTGCAGTATTCTCTATGAAATCTTAATACACATATTTCAATTGACGAGTACAAAAATGTACTTTTCAAGTGACTTCCAATTTTGTTATTTTAAATCGCCGCAAACATCCACTCGCATAGACATAAATAATACTTCGTATGGACCCGGCCTAACGTAGTTATATAACGTAGTATGTCATGTTTCCCCACTTCATTGGTGTCCAATCCAAAGTTAAACTTATATCGTGACACTAAAGCTGGGTCACATTTTTTCAACAACGAGACGAGTTTTTAGATACTGAGAAACAGTTTCGAAAAAAGTTTTTTTAAAAACGCTTATTGTCACGCACGCTCGGTGACAGAACTTTGGATTGGACACCGTGGAAGTGGGGACATATTACGTGTACGTTAGACCGGGTCTATATTATTTACGTCTATGTCCACTCGTTGTTAACACGCAAAATGCGACTTTGACCTACTTTTTGTTGCTAATTAGGTATACAGTTCTTCTCTGCTAAAGGAAAAATATGTAAAATTTCTGGTGTCGGAGCAATTTGGAATGGTTTTTAATCAAATGTTTCAAGGGAGATCTTTACAAATCTCTCCAATTCTTACAACAATTCGTTTCAAAACTCGACTTTGGGTGATACGGATTCTGTTTTAATATCATAGAAACAACCAATCAAGAGGGAGTAACGCGGAAATCGCCTCGTTTAACAAAACGAGTTTAATACATTTGGAGCGTCTGAATTTCTAAACCGTAATTTTTCTTTGTCAAAAATTCTTTAGGCCTCGGATGAATCAGTTTGCTTTAACGGGCTGAGGAAGTTTAGAGCGTTTTTAGGGGCGTGACTGTTAAAAAGTGTGAAAAGAAAAAGATTTGTCATCCTATTATAGGGTTTAACATTTTGATTCCCTTTTGTTGACGCAATCAATTGTGAGAATATAAAGAATCTCAGCTTTCATAAGGAAACTGATTTTTGTTTCGCTATTTTGCTTTAGCAATAAGTAGGTAGCTTTAATTTATTTAAATGCAGATATTTCAAGCAATTGGATTTTTCGTTAAATAACTATTTTCCTGTTTGCATCATCTCCTTATTTTTGGTAAGTATTTTTTTGTTTTGAATGAAGTCGTGTGTTTGGAACGTTTAATTGTACTCCTACCGTGGTGGCCTAGTGGTTTGACCTACTGTCTCTCATGCAGAGGGTCGGGGGTTCGATTCCGGCTCGCACCTCTAATTTGACTTACGTGCGAAATTCAATTTGAATTTACCACTGAGCTTTTCGGTAAAGGAAAACATCGTGAGGAAACCTGCACGCATCTGCGAAGCAATTCAAAGATGTGTGTGAAGTCCCGCACTGGGCCTGGACTATAGTGTTGGGCGCCCAAACCCTCTCGTGATGAGAGGAGGCCTGTGCCCAGCAGTGGGACGCAAATAGGCTGTAGTAGTAGCTGTAGTAGTAACTGTACTCCTAAGCATTGTTATGGAAGCATTCGTATTTATATTTCGTCACACTTCATCGGGCTTGCTTCGGAAGGGACAGTTGAATTTGAAATGGCATTATAAACTCAATCCATAGTGAAATCTTAAACTTCAAAAAAAAAAACACAGACACAGACACACACATATACGCAGACACACACACACAACACTTACGCAGGCACATACATACACACACACACACACACACACACACACAGACACACTCACACGCCGTTTAGCTCCATCCACATGGGCAAACGTAGACACATTCATAATGCATTCTGTATGTATAATTAGTCACTTTAAGAATAACTTTTCAATATTTTCATTTAAATTCAAGTAACATAAGTTAGAAAAGAAATGTAAATTTATTCATTTTTACAAATTACCAACTTACCTACCTATCGATTTAAGCCCCAGGAAAAAGAGGGGACTCTTATAACACAGGTTTTTTATAACTTAAAAGAAGAGCTCTCAACCCATGTAATTCTTTATCTTGTAAGTTACAATAAATACATTTTTCATTTTCATTTTCATTTTCAAATGGTTTGTGCAACGGGGTGATAAGGCACATGGAGGGGTGTCGTCAGCCCTTTTAAGTCTTTATCTCGACCACACAGCTAGCAGAAATGCACAAATATTAAAAGCTTCAATGGTGATTTAAGCCCCGTTCATTTGGAATGTTTTTTGTTTGTTTGTTCGGTGAGTTTGATCGGGAGTTTTCTTAGATGTTTAGTGAATATGAGCCCAGTTTCGGGAAGTGGATAAAATTAGTATATAAAAAAAAATGCGTTTCATCTTAAGATACCCAAGAAGTTATTTAATAAATAGGCTAAATTTCACACATGATTTTTTCAAAGTTCAATCAGTAGGTAGTATTTGTGTAAGCGTACCAAATACCCGTCCATACACAAATCGAAACAGGCGAACATATTTTATATTTAGGTACCTATTTTTTTTTTACACCAATGGCAAGGTAAACTAGCACACATCCCACCTGAAGTGGTCACTGCGGCTCATAGACACCGAATTCAATTCAATTCAATTCAATTCAGATTGCAGATTCAGATCTGGAATGCGTTGCCTACCCTGAGGCCTAAGATGGAAAGGCCTCTGTGCCAGAAATTTCACCGGCTGCCGTAACCCCCTATCGGAACACAACGTGCGAGCACTGTTATTTGGCGGCAGGTTAGCGGGGAAAGACGGTGATACCATCCCGGACGGACCCAGCACCACCACTAACATATTAAACAGGATTCTACAGCTGGAGTTAAGCCTATGTCTAGCAGTGAACGTCTATCCGCTGAAATGATGATGATGAAATAGGATTTAGTCTCTATCAAATCGTACACCTTTGTGAAAGTGCGCGGAGCTTAAGTACGAGAAATCAGAATAATTCACCTTCTCCGTTTGTTTCAGGTTTCGCGCGCCTTCTTTCGAGGGTGACGTGACGTCGGATGACACTTTGGACGCAGACACTGGAGCTACGGTTATGTTCGATTGCCGGGTCACCGCTTTAAGAGATAAGAGGGTAATCCACCCAAGAGTTAGTTACAAATACTCTCCAATATTAAAAAAAAATAACTCATACGCACAACACAATGAACTCTCAAACGGCCTCTCAGTTTTCCGGCAGTGGACACTGTGTTCAAAACCCAGTATGGATAACTCATTGATCGCATCGGTGTCGCTAATGATTACACTTACTAGCAGGCGAGCCAATAAATAAATAAACATAACCGAGTTTTTATAGTTGACAAAATTATTACGACGATAATCACAGTAAATTAAACTAACTAATTTTGGAAGACAAGTGTTGGCGCTGGGTATCTCTGTAAATCTAAATTTTACAGGGAGCAAGAATAAAAACCACTTTTTTATATAAAAACGCTCGTTGAAATATTTCAACGAGCGCCATAAAGCGAGGACGCCGCCCGTTTATTAAAAAAAACTTAAACTATAGATAAGCCGCGCGCATACGCCTTTTCGAGCAGACCTTACGTCGTGCTCACACGACTCCACGTCGTCCCACGCCACCACACGACCAAATTGGTTGTCAACAACACGATTAAATATAAATTACTGAGAATACAATACAAATATCTTATTTTATTCATACCAAAAAATACACAATAACGTAAAAACACAATGTACTTAACAATTTATTTCAGTAAAATTACAATGGTTAGGAATTGACCAATAGGGATGACGACAGGGTGAAGAAATCGAAATTCTAATTAGTCGTCAGATTGTCCGTCAGTTAGGTAATAATAAAAATATTAGACACGTATTTTTTGTTTTATCAAATTAACAAAAAATTACTAAGTTAAAACGCATTAAAGTTGGAGAGTGGGGGCTAACTACGTCACCGTTAGGTATAAATCGTACCTAACCGTGACGTCACGCGACATTTCAACTCAATATATCTCTGTATAAGTTTGATTACGTGAAAAAAGAAAAAATACGTGTCCAATACTTTTCAATAATCTTCCTGATAGACGAAGGAAAAAAAGTTGTCGTTATCCTTATTCAAGGCAAGTCAGGAAATTGTGTAGGTTATGCATAAAAAACATTGAGTACCGGATTTTTGTAGTCTTAGACTAAAAACTTTGTTGAGACTAACAATATTTGATCTGTAAGAAATCCCTTTATGTCTTGAACAGTTTTCAAACAGTCGTTATGCAATGTTAGTCTTTCTCTGGGGTCCATTTTTCTTTACAAATGTGGCCTTTTCTTTTTAAGTTGCAGTTCAAATCGTTTCGTCGATATGAACTTATTGGGACTGAATTACTTAAAAAGAACTACCTATACCTATACTTAACTTGAAATAACCGTTTGATGTCGTGCTGAAAAATTTCGGTAGAGTAATTCGGTAAGGTAGAAAGAATGTTCATTTTGTACAGTTAAATGTACAAAATGAACATCCTTTATTCATTAACCTAGCCTGTATTGCCGATTTATATACCGTCATATTATAAATAAATATAAAAGCATTTGTAGCAAATTAACCGGAATTTTAAACGTGTCAGTCAGTCAAGGTCATCGCTATAATAGTCCTCATCGTACAATGCGATTTGTTTTGCTACATGCTTGGAAATAGGAAGTAAAATTATATTTTTCTTGAAAGAGTTTTTCAACAAAATACACCACGAAATACTTAACTCTTTATTTAAGAGATGGCTAAGATAACATAGCTTTATTTAACATGCCTTTAAGGAACAAAAAATCTTTAAAAAGCCATTTTAAAGGCATATTTTATGGCCTGGATTTGCGTGAGCGATCAATTCAGGTAACGGATCGGTATAATGAGCTTTGGCCAAGGTACCAGGCTATTAGTGTAAATGCATTCTAGTCGACGGCTCCACATCCATCACTGAGCACATTTGGTTAAATGTTAATCGCTACTGCATTTATACAGCAATGTACGTTAATGAGCTGTCGATTCTCATAAATGTTTGCGGTTTGAATGAGGTTGTAGGTATAAAACGCGTTCACTTGTTCGGGTTGATTTGATTGAGATTCATTGTTATATTTTAAGACTCTTTTATTTGGTCGTCGTGTAATGTAACTATAACCCAAACCATTGATGTAGGTAAACAAACCTTGCAAGCTAAATTTCACCCACGCGTATCGTGATAAAAGCTGGGCGTCGGACGGAATAATGATTCAAAGATGAGTTAGTAACCCGAAACCAGCTCGTAATAAGAGTAGGCCAGCAGTGGGATGTAAATACGCCTTCGTGGTGTTGTAGAAAGAAAAATCTTAACGATTTGTTTTCTAAGCCCCTGAAACTAGAGACTTTCAAAATAGAGTTTATATAAAACAATTAGGTACTTCTTAACTTTAACATAAGCGGTACAAGCGTGTATTACAAACATGATTATCAATGTTCCTTAAGATCAACAAGTCTGCGATCCAGCAACTGTTAGCCTGAGTTTCGAACAAACAAACGAACTTGCCTCACCGCGCTGATTGTTTCAGGTGTCGTGGCTTAGAGTTTCCGATGAGGAGAACTTGGAGCTCCTCACTCTGGACCTGGACACACATACGGCTGATGCAAGGTATAACAGAGATCATATTTAATAATAATAAAAACCTAATGGCAAGTTAACACAGTTAAAACTACCCCCATCGTTCTCTCATCGACTGGTGCTAAAAACGAGTAAAACATAATTCTCACATCATATCCTAACAAGGCTCTGATATCTGACAATGCTCTGAATAAAAAAGTACTTAAAATTACTGCTGTTATAAGAAATAGGCAACTCGATTTTTAAAAAACGGTTTCATATAATTACTTTTGATATAAGGTACCCAGTGGCAGTTTCACAATCAAGACGAATCTAGCGACACATCATACGCTAAAATCCATCAAGCCATTTAGGCTACAGAGAGTGTGCCAAAGAAAGATACACACATTAATAAAAGAAAAGTACTTTTCAAGAAATATTCAGACGTAAGTACTTTGAAGCTAGAGAGAGTAAAGATTCATGTACGTGCATAGATCTAGTATTCTCAAATATAAAGAATATAGAGGGTAGATATTACTGACCATGGCATTTCAGATCATAAAAGTATTACATATAAAACTACAAATCAAATTGTCCAAACGCAACAAAAACCTTGGTATATAAGAAATAGAATATTCTCAAAAAACAATATGTCGTCATTCAAAAAAGCTTTGTCAAGCGTGGATTGGAATAAGATATTATTAGAAAAAAATGATATAAATAAAAACTATGAGGCATTTAACAATAAAATACAAGAGCTCCTAAATAAATATATACCAAAAAAACGCATCAAATTATCCATATCAAACTCCACTGTCACATGGTTAACAAAGGGTTTAAAAAAATCATGCAAACATAAAAGATTGCTCAAGGTCATAGTCAACCAGACAAAACACCCAATTTTAGACAGTCATTATAAAATATACGAGAAATTATTGAAAAAATGTATAAAACAATCAAGAAAATTAAATCATGCGGTCAAAATGAAAAAATCTAATAATAAAATCTAAACAATGTGGGATATCATAAAATCTACTACAAATAAAAACAAAAACAAAAAGATTAAAAATATAACTTTGAAATCTGGTAATTTAGTAATAGAATCGCCCGAACAAATATCAAACACGTTAAACGAACACTTCGCGTCGGTAGGTGAGTCACCGCAGTGTGCGGGCGCCTCGCCGCCGCTCGGCCCGTTACGTAATAACACAATAAGTAATTCAATTTACCTACACCCGGTTACGGAAACAGAGATACTAAAAATTATAAAAAATTTAAAAAATAAAAAAAGTTTCGGTGATGACGAGGTTCCATCGGCACTCTTAAGACTATGTGCAACTGAACTAACTTTCCCTATAAGCCGATTAATAAATCAGTCGCTAAATGATGGTATGTTTCCGGATTTACTAAAAATTGCGAAAATAAAACCTCTTCTGAAACCCGGTGGAGACGCGCGAGACCCGAGCCAATATCGACCCATATCACTTTTACCAAGCACATCGAAGATATTCGAAAAATGTATGTCAAACCGAATATATAACTTTTTTGAAAAATACAACATACTTAATAATAATCAATACGGATTTAGGAAAAATCGTTCAACTACATTAGCAGTATACCATTATATACAAGCAATATTAGGACATATAAATAATAAAAATTATAGCGTAGGCCTGTTATTAGATATGTCAAAAGCATACGACAAAGTATCACATGAAATTTTATTGAACAAACTATATGATATGGGAATTCGAGGTACAGCCCAGCGTTGGTTCAAATCATATCTCCAAAACCGTAAGCAATATGTGCAAATTGACTTCCATGACGAAAAATCTCAAGAAATTATATCAGTTACCTCAAAAATCCGTCGTACTTCATGCTCGATCCCACAGGGCAGTGTATGTAGCTGTATCCTGTTTTTAGCTTACATAAATGACCTACCGAGAGCTTTGGACACAAATGTTACGAGCGTAGTCTTTGCTGACGACGTCTCACTACTATTCAGTTGCACAAATAGCATCGACTGTGACTCGCGTATTGAAGGTATATTCCAAACAATAACAAAATGGCTGGACGAACATAATCTGAAAATTAATGAAAAAAAGACCAAAATTATGCAATTTAAACCTACACAAAAAAAACCATTAGAATTAAAATTAATTATTAACAATAAAAAAATAGAGGAAGTAAATGAATTTAATTTATTGGGTATCACCATAGATTCAAGTATAAACTGGAAGGGTCACATTCAAAATGTAAAAACAAAGTTATCCAAATTTATATATGCGCTAAGTATACTAAAAAGGAATACAAATACGGAATCCGCGTTATGTGCATATTATGCGTATGCGCACGCATGGCTACGCTACGGAGTGCTACTCTGGGGAGATAGCACCGACGCTCAACAACTGTTTATAATGCAGAAAAAATGTATTCGCATTGTAGCCAATATACGTATCCCAGAGAGTTGTCGCCCACACTTCATCCAACACGGAATTTTAACACTACCGTCAATGTACATACTGGAAGCGGCATTATTTGTAAAAAATCACCCTGACTTGTTCGAAAAAAACAAAGATACTGAAAGAACTAGAACACAATATAGAAATAAATTACTATTACCTAAAACAAATTTGGCTATGTACAGGAATGGGCCTCATTATAAAAGTATATTAATAACAAATAAATTACCAGAATCAATAAAGCGACATGAAAAACTATTTATGAGTAAATTAAAAACATTTTTGACTGCTAAATGCTATTATTCCATTCAAGATTTTTTCAATGACGACTTTTCTAATGATTAACTATAATATTATAAGTATAACTATTATTAATTTTATTGTTGCATGAAAACTGTTATTTTTATTAATTAATTCTATTAACATAAATGTAAACATTATTTTAAACTGTACTATAATAATATTCTAACAAAAAATAGGAACTATTTATATAGATATAAATAATAATAAAAATTGTAGTGCCCTTACAGGGTATCATATGTGAAACTCTTTGAAATAAGACCATCTGTATAACCATATGATTGCAATAAAAATTGAATTGAAAAAGCTGCTCCTGGTCTAGACCACTTATCTTAAAGGCATCTCAAATAGGTACCTTTTAATGGTACTGTTTTATCTTTATACGTCTTAGACAAAATATTGTATAACATTCTACATTTTTCGCTTAAAGTGCTTTTATTTGAAGACAGTTTTCGTTAAGTAGGTATATAGGCGTCAATTTTTCGGCATATAACATTTACATCAGAATTGTTGTACAATATTTATGTAAAGTAAGGTAAGCTACTGGCAGCGCGATGTAGGACTCAACGAAATCTAGCGGTACCTTTACAAAACACTTGAAAAACTAACACACAATATCAAGCGTGAACAATTTGCGTCGCATAAAAAATTGAATATATTTGTTTGAAAGAGGTAAAAAATCATTTTGTTCAACCAAAAATCAATCTTTTATACAAACGCATATTTTAACCGGCGTCAAAGACCGCTGAGGGTCTTTGCAAAGAAATAAAGAAATTCTGCGAGGAATTCCTACTATTTTAGGCTGTTCTTAATAACTTCATCTCGTCTTGTCTGCACGTTTAAGGCTGACCGCCAGGAATTTGAGACCCTCGTCAATTTGTGCCGAGGAATTAGATTTGTGGGCGGCAGATATTGAGTTACCACAGCTTACGCGATCAACGTGTTGATAATACACGTCATAGTGAATAAAAGTTGTATCGGCTGTGGATATATTAATAAGTGAACTCATTCCAGGTATAAGTGTAGATATAAAATTTAAACAAGTTGGGACAAACATAGGTAGCAGTGGTCACTTTGTCACACCGACCGACCGCATCAAAGTGAAAAAAGAAAGCGATAGAAAAAGCGCGACTGTATCGCTACAAAATTCTCAGAGTAAGCGAATTTCTTTCCTGATCTGACCAATAAGTAGTAATTAAATTACGTGTATGCACGCACAGTGTGTATATTACACGAAAAGTTTTAGCGTGTTTATCCCTCTGAAACAACTTCGTTACCTTTCCACCCGGAAATATAAGATATTGTACATTATATTTTTTGCATGATGAAACTAGTTTTGATCAAAAAAGACGTTTATTTCTATCAAGAACAGTCTTCGGAAACCGCCTCTTTAAATTAATGTTTATATTTATTAAGGAAAGAAATAAAAAATAAAAAAACTTTTATTCGTGACGCACACAAAACACAAATACAACAAGAAAGAAACAAAAATAAACGGCCGATGTCCACGAAATGGTCCTGACTCAGCATATATGCTGGCTTTGAACATGAACCAGCGCTGGACTTCCGTCAGAACCAATTAGGTGAAACCACGACCGGGTACACACATTACACATAAACAAACACCAGAGATAAACATCAAATTATATAGAAATAAAACATAGCTAAAAAAGAAATTCAAAATAAAATAAGAGAAACCTACTACAATCAAGCGACAGTAGCGACACACATGAAAATTTTAACGCGCGCAACGCACATCAAATTTTGCACTCTGAGGACGACAGCGGTGTCACTGTCAAAAGCTTCACCACTAACGCCACCAATATGTAATGCTACAATATTTCAATAGGTACAGGGTAGACCTGGCGAGCGACAACTGGAAGTTGGAGAACTTAATTCGGAAACCACCCCTTTAAATTAAACTAGATATTAATTCTACAATGTTTCAACAGGTACAGGGTAGACCTGGCGGGTGACAACTGGAAGCTAGCGCTCTCTGACGCTAAAGTCCATGATTCTGGTGTCTACTGCTGCCACGTCTCTACGCACCCTCCTATGCTGCGTCGAGTGAAGCTGACTGTTCATCGTAAGTTAAGACGGTTTATCCTGAAAGTTGGCAACGTCGCATATAGCTGTCAAATGTTTCTCTATTTTTATTATTTTTTTCAATTTTACTGAATTAAAAAAGAAGTTATCATTCTATGGTTGAATGACGCGTCTCGTTTATATTTGTTGGTTAGGCTTTCAAATGATAAGATTACGTTAAATTGCATGGAAAATGCGATGGAAAGTTTTCAAAAGATAGTACATCCATAATTCTAAAAATTTCGTGTTCCTATGATAATTGTTGCGATCCATACTTAATGTTTTATTCAACCATAGAGCGATAATTCATGGTGTTTATTCAGATATATTCAGAAATTAACGAAAACAGCGAAATATTTGACAGCTATTTGCGACGTTGCCAACTTTCGGAGTAAACCCTCTTAAGCCTTATTGTACCAACTCATTCATATCAAAGACAATTTGGCCTATTTTTAAGTTTAATTTCATTCTTTACCAAGAGTTAAATTACAGTCTGGGTCAGATACCCTGATTCTGATTCTGAAAACATTCATACATTTTGGAAACTTTAGCGTCAAACTTTATGTAGTATAATAGGTTATATCTTTCGGTTCCATCTATACGAAAACATGAAATATCTGTTTTTGGGGAAATTATTACTTACAGTTTCTTTTTTGTTAGTAACTTTGTTGAGTTAGGGAATAGAATGGTATTTAAAAACAGTATTTCTTTAATTAGGTGTAATATTCACCCAAAAATGTTTGCCTTTAAAGAGAAGAAAATATTTTATTAAAATATTAAGATATTTTTTGACTTTCTGTAACTAAAGATTGTTAAGAAATCTGTCACAAATTTCAACGAGGTTCTTTGATTTTTTTCCACTGATGATGAAAAATGAAGTATATTTCTGTGAAATTGGCACGGTGGTGTCAGAGCAGGAAAATGAGATCTGGTATCCTCTGGGGCCGTCTCTTGTTTATCGATTGTTTTTTACAACTCCCCGTGGCCTCTCTAATAGCATTCGTAACTCAAGCTTCTATTCATTATGCTTTCTAAATTTTAACGTTTTTTTGAAGCCATTTTTGGACGTATGGAAAATGTATACTAGATTTGTTTATGTATAGGGAAGGTACATCCATATTTTCCATACTTATAATATTATAAATGCGAAAGTAACTCTGTGGGTTTGTCTGTCTGTCTGTCCGTCTGTTATCTCTTCACGCTTCAACCGCTGGACCGATTAAGATGAAATTTAGCTTGGAGATAGTTGGGGTCCTGGAAAAACGCATAGTTCCCACCCAGTTAGTTTATTTATTTTTTATTTATAATCGAATTCCACGCGGGCGAAGTCGCGGGCAGAAGCTAGTAATATTATAAATGCGAAAGTCACTTTGTCTCTCTGTCTGTCTGTTACCTCTTCGCGCTTCAACCGCTTGACCGATTTGGATGATATTTGGTATGGAGATAGCAGAGTCCCGAGAAATAGGCTACTTTTTAGCCCGGAAAAACGCATAGTTCCCGCGGGAACGTGATAAACGAATTCCACGCGGGCGAAGTCGCGGACGGAAGCGAGTATATCGAGATATCACTCAAGAAAGCCTTGGTAAAATGAGGTCACACCACCACAACAACCTATTTACGTCCCACTGCTGGGCACAGGCCTCCTCTCAGCCTGAGAGGGTTTGGGACATAGTCACCACGAGGCTCAGTGCGGATTGGGGACTTTCACACACATATTATTTTGTCCCATTTCATTTCACACGTATGGTGCACAAGTAAAAAGAACATGATAAAAATGAATACTTCTCAAAATAAATCTTTAAAGCAGCTAAAAAATCATAGGTGATCTAATTGTTTGTAATAAAATAAAGGCAATGCATTTTCGTAATAAGTAGTACAAGGCAGTTTAACCCAGTTGCATAAATGGATTTGGGGGTAGTTTAATCTAAATGGAGAGGGGATGGTTCCCCCTGCATTAGTTCTTGTCGGACCCTGATCAATAGGCATAGCGGATAAACTGGACTTTCGTCGGTAATCTTCGCCAATTATTTGTTGGGAATAGAGAATCGAGACTGTGAGGTTATTTGTAGCGAATAACCGTTTGCTTTTATCGTTTTAACGAGGGTTAGGGAGGAATTTACATGCCACTGTTGGTTAGTTTATTGGTGGGCTTTGTTAATTAAATTTAAAAAAAGCCGTGATAGCCTAGTGGTTTGACCGCCTCTCATAAAGAAGAGGGTCGGAGGTTCGTATCCGGCTCGCACCTCTGAAATTATTTATGTGCGAAATTAAATTTGAATTTACCCATAAGCTAGGAAACCTACACGCACCTGCGAAGTATTTCAAGGAGGTGAGTGAAGTCCGTAATCCGCATCGAGCCCGCGTGGGGGCCATTATCTCGAACCCTCTCGTGATGAGAGGAGGCCTGTGCCCAGCAGTGAACCGTAAATTGGCTGTTATGGTGATGGGGGGTTATATACATTTTCTTTCGGGCTGACATCCTTGAGCTCAACTTTCATCATTTCGAAAATGCTAGTACCTACTCCAGCTCCAGAGGTACTTATTGCCTCCATGCTCACACCTAGCCGATCATGCATGTAGGTATAAACAATCTCGGTTCTCAGATCCATCAGGCATTTTCTCATTCCACTGTCTTTTCCAGCGCCAGAAATAGTAATGCCCAAAGAGGCGTTCCTCGAAACAGGCGAGACGCTGTCTCTCAAATGCGCCGTGCTCCATCTCCACTCGGAACTGGTGCCAGCCCTGAACTGGTTCCGAGGGAACAGCTCCGTGCCCCTAGACGAAGTACGAGGAGGGGTGCTCATTGAAACTGACCACTTGACGATGACAAGCCATTTGCAGGTAAGAACGAAACTTACAAAGGGTGTGAACTGCGAGGTGACGGCTGACAGAGAGAAATGGAAGAAAGCAACATGTTGTGCCGAGCCGACCCCATGTAATGTGGGCATGTGGGATAGTGGTAAAGGAGATGATGAACGAAATAAACCATGATGAACAGTTGATAAAAAAGAGCAATGGGTACAGTGATACGGGGTCCATGGCTATGCAAAGCCGTAACTCAGAACTATGTGAGTACTAGCTTCTGCCCGCGACTTCGCCCTCGTGGAATTCGGTTATCGAGTTCCCGTGGGAACAACGCGTCTTTCCGAAATAAAAATAAACCTATGCCCTACCCCGGGACTTTATTCACTATTTCAGTATAATTTTTTTTCTAAATTGGTCCGGATAAGTAGGTTGTTACTTTCGAATTTATAATCAGTACGGATGTTATGATTTCTTATGTCCATGCGCCGTTCGCCTACCGAAACTAAAAAAGAACAGGTACTTAACTTCAAAACCCCTATTGTTCCAACACAATGTTTGCATTGTCAAAATATATTTAAATAGGACGTTGAAAATACGCCCAAATTAAATTGAATTATGTATCGGATAATCCACTTTCCTCCATTGTTCGGTTAATAACTTGATAACTCATAATGTATGCACGATTACACACTTAACTTTAAATAGAAGTCAATTTAGAAAGTATACCACAAATTAGTCAGGTTATTCAAGGGAAATTCAGAAAATTATCCTTATTAAATTGTATAATTATAGTGATTGTTGGTGTGATTTTTACTGTTGTGAAAAATGAACACAGGTAGATTCGGAGGAGCTGGCATAGTATAATATATTTTAACCCTCTCGTGATGAGAGGAGGCCTGTGTCCAGCACTGGGCCGTAAATAGGCTGTTGTGGTGGTATTTTATTTATAAATAGGTTATACGGGGTCAAGCGAAACTTTGTGACGATATTTTTACCCACAGAATCGGCTTACCTATCGCATCTAAGCATATTTTATAGCTTTTTTTTTCGAGTTGGATTAAAAATTGTATGGCCCACTATGGAATTGATGGTATGAGCAATACCTGAATCACATACGAAAAATGTTTTTTTACCAATTCGAAAGAAAATACCTAAAAAATATGCTTAGAATCAATATTATCTGATTCTGCGTGTAAAATGTCGTCACAACGTTTTGCTTCAATATATTACTTTTTTTTTTCCACTGTTTTTCTGTACGTACATGTTCATGTTCTATTCGAATAAAAGTGATTCAACGGTTTAAAAATTATCGGCTGTGGTAGGTACTGAAATTTTCGATTTAGGGTTGTTTTAACACTGCTAACCTCTTTAATACTCCGCCAGTCTCCGTTTTACATACAAAATAGTTCTACTAAAGTGGATTCTAGTCTCAAAGCAGTAATTTCAGCCCCTCTCTTAAGTGACTATACACACACACTAACCATGGCCTTAAGACTGTTTCTGTCTGGAGTATTTATCACACTTTATGAGCGGTGGCACCGACTGCTAAAAGAAAACAACTACAGAAGGCTTTTTTCTACTTACTGTGTTAGAATAGATAACGATTTTTAGAAGTAATATTTAGTTTTATGTTTTGGTGCAACCTATCTCTATTCATATATTCATGATGATTTTTAAATTTTATATCAAAATCAAATCAAATAACTACCAAAAAGTACCTACGCAATCAATGATTCTAAAATAACATGACATACTACGATTTGATTTATAATTATTCAATGCTTAAATAAAGCGAGAAACGAAATCACATTGCATAAATAACACTTTCTTTGGATTATCTCACCAGTTCTTGAATTAAACCTAACTTATTATTATCAAACATTAATCTGTGTTTATTACCTATTCGTGGGTTTTGCAAAATTTTCCAGAAAAAATGTATGTAGTGATCCTTCTGTACATTGTATTTAGTCGCGCTAATGCTAGGAAACCTTAGAAAGGGGGTGAATGAGTGTCATTATAAATTCACAAGGCAAGTTTTAAAACATTAATAAATTGTTGACTTGAAGGTCAGTACTTAATTTTTCCAAGTAGGAACCTACGTCATTCTTAACACGTTCTTCCGCTATGTGTTTTTTGTAACCTTGCATACCAAGTGTTTTGGAGAAATATTTGTAATATGTATAAAAAATAGGTAAAAACACTCAAGGGCAAAAGATAATTATTGAATTTATTTTTAATTAAAATTATTATTAATTATTTTATTGACTGTTACACATTTAAATTTATTAAAAAAAAACAATTTTGGCATGATTGTTATAATATTATTTATAATTTGCGTTATGACTAGATATTTGTAATTATTTAAGAAAGTTAAAATCTCATTCTACTTGTGTTGTGTACACTCGAAAGGGTAGAGTTAAGCGATAAGTAATTAAGTACCTAAATTTAAGCATCGCCCATCTGTTTTTTTTTCTGTGCCTTAACTCAATCACAATAAATCTTCATTCTTCATTCTTCATTCTTTCATTCATTCATTCATTCTAATTATCTTCAACTCTGCCAAAGCGTCAAAATAATAATATTATTTATATCTAGTCATCGACTCGTTTTGCAACGTAATAATCATTAGAGTTGCTGTACACACATTTTACTTATTTCGACGGAACATATATGTATTTGCCCTTGACTGGTAGTCTAGTGAATCTATTTAATTTGTAGCTAGTAATTACAGAAAATAGGCTTGTTTTTTTTCGTGTACACAACATTAAAGATATATGTAGGTAAGAGTGATTGCTCATAATTATATACCTACGTTACAAATTTATTGCTTACCTACCGCTGTACAGAACGAACTTTCAGTGAATATTCATAAAAGTAATAGGTAGGTAGGTAATATTCGTATATTGAATATTGGAATAAACAATATTTGTAAATTGGAATGGGAGTTTGCCACTTATTTAAGTCTCACTGCTGGGCACAGGCCTCCTCTTATCACGAGAAGGTTGGGTGAGTCCCAGGGCCCAGTGCGGATCGGGGACTTCACACACATCGTTGCATTACTTTACAGTTTCGTTTCCTAAAGACGTTTTCTCTCACTGAAAAGCTCAGTGATGAAATCAAGTTACATTTTGTAAATAAACTCAGAGGTGCGACCCGGATTCGAACCCTCTGCATGAGAGATATCTGATGGAGGTCAAACCACTAAGCTACGACGGCTAGTAGTAGTAAAGTAGATGGGAGTTATATAAAAAAAATACTCCAGAGGTATAGAACAGTAGGTGCCAGTAGAGTATTTGTCAATAATGATTGTCTTTTCTAATGAAACTTCAGTATTTCATGAATAAAATTCCACGAAAACAACAAAATTTACCCTCACCCAAAACAAATGACAAGTTTAATTTACGAGAGAGAAAAAACAGCAAAGTGACTGAAGCATTACAGCCCATTCACAAAAGAACCTTACAGAAATCCTTATTTTCCTGCTATCTACGCTATTATCACGAAACATCAAGGTGAGAGAATCAGCAATTAGATTAGCGTTACGGCACTTAGTAACTGAGTCGTATAAGGTATACAGGGTGTCCCAAAAACCAACACCAAGACTTAAAGGGACCAAAAGAAAGACTAACCAAATGCCATCAGAAAATTCTATTTTCATTTTTAGAAGAAAATACCTTTAGTTTTCGAAATAGAAATCATCACTTAAGTATGATTAAAATTGAAGTTTTCGGCATCGCTTGTATTGTCCTATCTACCTGTACAAATAGACGAAAATTTCATCATCATCATCATCATCATCATCATCATCATCAACAGCCCATAGTAGTCCACTGCTGGACGTAGGCCTCACCCAATGAGCTCTGTCCAAGGCGTGCCGCATCCGATCTACACCGGCCACCTTGCGCAAATCGTCACTCCATCTGGCAACAGGGCGCCCTACACTTCGCTTGCCTTGTCGTGGTCTCCACTCAAGAACGCGTTTTCTCCAACGACTATCCGCAGTTCTCGCGATGTGACCGGCGCACTGCCACTTCAAAGAGCTTATTCTTCTTTGGGCTATGTCGACAACTTTCGACGAAAATTCAACTTCTGTTTATTTATGTGTACTTAGTTGAATATCTCAAAAAAATGGTCTTCAACGAGTTTGTATTTTCTTACTGTTAATTAATTATGGTAGTTTAGAAACGGTTAAGTACTAAAGAAGAAAAAATAACGTGGTTTTTCAAACGTTTTTGGGACACACCAACTCTTTTATGCTAATAGCATAAGGAATATCGTTGATTAGCCAACACAATTAGGTATTCTGCGAGCCTTTATAGTCAGCGAGATAGAGCGAAGCGTATGATACTCGTGTTTACCGTACGATAGCCGTGGGCTACATTCTGGGTAACCTCGGCCGCGTCTTCGCGCGCAAGCGGCAGCGGAGAGCGTTTTACGGACACATTGCGCGATCGTGACGCCCGCCGCGCATCAGCTAGCAAACGTCGCGCGCAATGTATCAGTAAAACGCCCGCCGCTGAGGCGTAAGGTGCCTTTGACAGCGATGACAAAGCTCTTTGGTAGCATCATAAGCCAGTAAGATTGCAGTGACGTAATAATAGCTCATGATTTCCCTCGGGCTACTGAACTAACCAGCCTCAATTGTGCTACCTGATCAATGATTAGGTAGATTAATATTGTGTTGTCATTGACCTATAACAAGTAATGACATATGGACGAACAGTACCGAACAGAATATGTCAAAATGTATGGAGCAAACTGACATTAGAAAATACTTTCCAATGTGCTAATAACGCCTCTTTATAACGAAGGGCAAACGGGTGCCCGAGCTGTTCGGTCACCCGTTTTGACGGGGCCATTTTTCTCCGGCTGATAGATCCGGCTCCGGTAGAACACACAACAGCACACTAGGATTCCATTAGGTATGTGTGGTAGTGGTATAGGTGAAATGTCTCAATTACGTAGGGTGATTTTTTTTCAAATCATTTTTTTGTTTAAAACGTTTGATAATATTAATAAAAAAATAAGGAGAGAAGGATCACCCTTTTTAATACCACAGAAGCCTATAATCCATATCCATACTAATATTATAAATGCGGAAGTAACTCTGTCTGTCTGTCTATCTGTTACCTTTTCACGCTTAAACCGCTGGATCGATTTAGATGAAATTTTGTATGGAGATAGTTGGAGTCCCGAGAAACGACTAGTACTTTTTTATCCCGGAAGAACCCATAGTTCCCGCGGGGACGCGATAACCGAATTCCACGCGGGCGAAGTCGCGGGCAGAAGCTAGTTTATATATTGGGTACTTGTATGACACGCAGCTTTAGGAGAAGTCAATTTCGATTAGCTTTATTATGTACTTAAAACAAAACTTTTTCTGAACTCTTGACGATCGAATGATATATTTCAGTAATGATGCGAATTGAGAACCTCCTCCGCTTCTTGGAGATGAAAAATTTCAACGCGCCTTCCTAAGAATCAGTTGACTTTATACTTCCTTATACTTACTACTACTGCTACTAGGCTACTACAGCCTATTTGCGTCCCACTGCTGGGCACAGGCCTCCTCTCCTCACGAGAGGGTTTGGGCTATAGTCCCCACGCGGGCCCAGTGCGGATTGGGGACTTCACACACATCTTTGAATTACTTCGCAGATGCGTGCAGGTTTCCTCACGATGTTTTCCTTCACCGAAAAGCTCAGTGGTAAATTCAAATTGAATTTCGCACATAAGTAAACTTAGGGGTGCGAGCCGGAAACGAACCCCCGACCCTCTGCATGAGAGGCGGTCGATCGAACCACTAGACCACCACGGCTTCTAACATCTTCCTTATACTTACTTATAATAAACCTTTTGAAAATTACCTCACCTCTCGCTTATAAGCAAGCTCCGTATCCCCGAAAAGCCTGTTGTTTTTACCTGAGTTCCGTAAATGAGGGCAATATATTCGAAGCGCCTTAAGAGGCCACTTAAATAAGCTCTTCGTAGCGGTAATGTATAAGGGCCTTTCCGAAATAAATATAATAATAGTATCGTTAAGTTATTCATAAGCCGTTGTGGCCTAGTGGTTCGGCCTACCGCCTCTCATGCAGAGGGTCGGGGGTTCGATTCCGGCTCGCACCTCTAAGTTTACTTATGTGCGAAATTGAATTCGCACGCGTAGGAGACTGTCGACATCTATGGAATTTATATTTATTTGACAATGGAGGCCATCGCCATATTTTTTTTTTCTGGACCCTTGGAGACTATACATCTCTAAGATCTTAGATTTAAGTTTAAGTTAGGGACTATACATCCCTTCAATGTAATTTTAGTACAGTACCTATATGTATATTTTATACATGTAAGGTAAATTTTGAAAAAAGGCCTTCTGCTTGAGTTTGTTGCGGCGCTTCTTCTCAAGCAATGGGTCTAGGAAGCGCTGGTAAATTCTTTTTCTGACGTGTAAAAGTGCCGCTATGTGGCCAATTTGCTGAATAAATGATTGAATTGAATTGAATTGACCACTGCGCTTTTCGGTGAAGGAAAACATCGTGCACGCTTCTGCGAAGTAATTCAAAGATGTGTGAGAAGTCCCCAATCCGCACTGGGCCCGCGTGGGGACTATAGCCCAAACCCTCTCATGATGAGGGGAGGCCTGTGCCCAGCAGTGGGACGCAAATAGGTTGTAGTAGTAAGTTCTTCATATTATGTTAGAGTGAGTTTAAGTATAGTTATCTGGAAATAAAATACTTAATTCTTATTACAAATAAATATAATGAGATTCACATAGAAATTCGGTGACTTAAAAATAAAATAAATGAATAAAAAATAAAAAAAATTAACTAGAACTAAAAATAACTATAGAAAAAATACCCCTTCCAAAATTTCATTTTGCGGCATGGTGCCCATAACGCTGGCGAATTAATTAATTAATTAATTCTGATAATATTATGAGCTTGGAAGTTTACATAGTAATGGATATTTATCAATTTGATTCTACCTACTGAATGGTTTTTGGTGAAAAACATCAATATAAATGGTTTTTATCTTTATCTTATCTTTAATATTTCTCATGGGATTAAAACATGCAAGTCCACTTAGGTACCTATTTAGATTAAAAAGTTTAAGCAATGTACCTATACTCATATTAATAAATGCGAAAGTAACTCTGCCTGACTGTCTATCTGTTCTTCTTCTTTCGCTGGACTGATCGAGATAAAATTTTGCATGGGGGTACCTAGTTGAAGTCCAGGATAAGGACTTTTTAAACAGGAAAAAGTAGTTATACCTACTAAAAGTAGCTAGTAGTGGAATTCAGTTATCGCGTTATTCCGGGATAAAAAGTAGCATATGTCCTTTACCGGGACTACAACTATATCCATACCACACCTTATCCAGATCGATCCAGCGGTTGAAGCGTAAAGAGGTAACAGACAGACGGACAGTTCAATTCGCATTTATAATATTAATGATATGGATATGGATGTCTAACATAATTATATCAATCAAAACTTTTTGATTTTAAGGCGAATCTTCCGAATTGATGGTTCATTGTGTTTCTTATTTCGTAGGTGGCAAGGTTGAAAGTCGAAGACGCCGGAAACTACACCTGCTCCCTACAATCTCCACTTCAGATGAAAGCTGTTGCCAGAGTCCACGTATTACAAGGTATGTTTAATAATTATACGCGTACAGATATGATCCATATTAATATTATAAATGCGAAAATAACTCTGTCTTTCTGTCTGTTACCTATTCACGCTTCAACCGCTGGACCGATTTGTATGAAATTTGGTATGGAAGTATTTGGAGTCCCGGGAAAGGACATAGTTCCCGCGGGAGCGCGATAACCGAATGCCACGCGGGCGGAGTCGCGGGCAGAAGCTTGAAATTTATTATTATACTAGCTTCTGCCCACGACTTCGGCCGCGTGGAATTCGGTTATCTCGCTCCCGCGGGAACTATGCGCTTTTCCGGGATGAAAAGTAGGCTATATCCTTTCCCGGGACCCCAACTATCTCCATGCCGAATTTCATGCAAATCGGTCAAGCCGCTGAAGCGTGAAGAAGTAACAGACAGACTGACAGAGTTACTTTCGCATTTATAATATTAAGTATGGATAAATAACTACATTTTCATGGGCGCGCGAGATAATAAAATTATTCAGCACGATAAAACCAAAAGGAAGCGCCGTTATGTCCTCAAACGGCGCTTAGCTAAGAATTAAAGCATTATTGACGTAGCTAATACTTGCCGTTAGAGTTAGACGCTATTCTGGACACTTAAGACAGCTTAGGGTGCGTTCCGAATCGCGCTCACAGCGCTTTGAGCGTAGTTCGGGACACTTTGTGAGCGCACTCACAGCGCTCAGAGAATTGATGACGTCATCGATCGATGCTCACGGTGCTCACGCTGCGGGGCATGGGCGCTGTGAGCGCAAACGTCAAAGTGACATTTGACTATACATTTGCAAGGACAGATTCGCTAATTTAAAAAAAAAGATTGACAGTTACTAGTGTTGGAGCCTTGAGCGTGCTTATGATCGTCCCGAATCAAAAACGCGCTCACACGGTCGTGAGCGTGAAAATCGATTCGAGACACTTATGAGCGTTGTGAACGCTGTGAGCACTTTGAGTACATTACGGAACGCACTCTTAGAGTAACATGAAGACTTGCACAGGTGTATACAACTTAGAAGGTTAGGGTTTATTCCGAAAGTTGGCAACGTCGCATAGAGCTGTCAAAATTTTCGCTGTTTTTTATTAATTTCTCAATATTAACTGAATTAAAAAAGAAGTTAAGTAATCAGTATTTTATAGTTGAATGACGCTTCTCGTTTTATATTTATTGGTTAGGGATTCAAATTATCAGATTACATTAAAATGCATGGAAAATGCGATGGAAACTTTTCAAACGATATTACTTCCATAATACTAAAAAGTTCGTGTTACTAAGAATTGTTGCAATCCATACTTAATATTTTATTCAACCATAGAGCGATTATTCATGTTGTCGTTCAGTAATATTCAGAAATTAGGTAATAAAAACAGCGAAATATTTGACAGCTATTTGCGACGTTGCCAACTTTTAGAATACTTAAACCCTCTTAAGCAGTAATAGGCTCTGCGTCAACTGCTTAAATGCTTCGCCGCGAGTCTGAGTTGTGTCGTGCTTAAATAAAGGTCTAACTTCGTGAGAGCCAAGTTGGATGAGAAGATAATTATACAGAATGATCAATCCAAATGGGTTTCGGGTGTCGCTCACACTATCAATCCCATACTGGGACATTACAGTTGTTTTATGAATTGTATTTATTAAAAACATGCTTAGAATCGATATCTGATTCTGTGGGTAAAATATCGTCAAAACGTTTTGCTAGACCCTATACATATAAGTCGAAAAACTGATTAATAATATTGCATTGAGGCTAACTGAAATATCCCCGACCCAACCCTGTAAATGAGAGGTCAACTGAATTCCATTAGAATATTTAAACGCTTGAGTAATCGAAATCCTATTTTTTTACTTAACTAATTTTCATAAAAAATGTATACCACAAAAGGCACAAATCAACTGTTTCAATTAGTTTTACATCACCCTTGGCCATAAAGTGGGATTTTCTGCCCGCTACGCGGAGAGAAAATCTCTCACCTTCGGTTCGGGCCACAGAACCCTGCGATCTGGGACATTTACGAATTCACCACCCTAGGTCTGTAATGTACTATTATTATATAATGGAATAACAATTCGAACCGCAAATAGCTCCACTTGCCTATTCCAATGATCGATTGGATGTGTGTAATTTTGAAGCACATGTGACCGCAAAATAGCAAAATGAGTCCAACTATAATAATTTCACAGGAATTGATACGGGGTTTGTGCGTTGTGAATATTCATCAAATGCGACCACAAATTAATTTAATAACTTAAATTAAACCATTCCATTATTACCTTAATAAATGTCAGATAAGCTACAATATTATCCAAATGCTATTCTTTACTGCTAGGTATTTCTCACATAAATGAAATTCTACTGACTTTTCATGTTGATCCTCCGAACCAAAATTCTTAACCCCTACAAAAATCTATATCAAAAATATTGCTATAGTTGCTGTATTATTTCATTAATTATGTACTCGTACAAATACTGATAGGTACGATTCGTGAACGCCCTAATCCAATTGACCTAATAAAACTTTGTAGGTATTCCTATATAAAGGCATGTTTTTTTCCGTAACAATATGTATTTGTCCTTGAACATACAATTAACAGTTTTATTTGGAACTTTGTTAAAATTTAATAGTAGGTACACGGACTGCCGAGTGTGGTGGAAAAAATTAATTGGAGTTACAAATTATTTTTTCGTCACATCATCATATTTAGTTTGTATTGTCAACTCTTTACGCAAAAAAAAAAAATTCTTGGAGGCATGTCAACGAGATTTTTTTTGTAAATGTTAACTGTCGCGTTTTTATTTAATAAAAAACTTTTACTTGAGTAAGTACCTACCTCGATAAGGATCTTTAATGATACGCCCATACATTCGAATTTGGCTATTTTGATAACATTCGGAATTTGGAAACAAAAAAAGATAGCTACTTTTTTACATCTTAGGTAAATATTTTCTTGAAGATTCTTTGATCTTTGTTTATACGTAACTATTGCCTCTAGTTACGTATAACCAAAGATCAAAGAATCTACAAGAAAATATTATAAATATACTAGAATAAAAACTGAGTTTTAGGCAATAGCCCCACCGCCAATAAGCGAGAAACTATCGACTATTTTGTCGTTCGAAAAAGGAACAAAAGATATAGATACTGTATAAGTAAAAACCGGCAAAGTGCGTATCGGGCCACGCGCAAAGTATAGGGTTCCGAAGTTGACGAGGCCCACCGTACCTTTCTAAGACTTATTAGCATCTAGCTAGCCTGTGGTATGACGTGCCCGCCCGACGCCCCTGCCGCTCGAGAAATATCATTGTTTTTATAATCATTTCATAAGTTGGTCGACTATGACTCGTAAATTTGTACAGCCTACTTAGCTGTGATAGTTTTCCTTTCAACTACCGTGATTTTTTTCAGCCATCCAAATACCACCATTTAGCTGGCAGGGGGGGGGGGGGGGAACACTCGACTCTAAATGGTACAATAAAATCTAAATTTTATTGTACCACTTTGTCAGCGTAACTAATATATACATTCATGCCAAATTACAGCTTTCTAGAACCAAGCATCTCCGAGCAATAGTGCGGACAGACGGACGGACGGACGGACATGGCGAAACTATAAGGGTTCCTTGTGGACTTCGGAACCCTAAAAAAGACACATATATGCTTGAATTGATTGCCGGCAGTATGAACAGCCAGCGCTCGTCCTCGGCCTTGGTGGGACTAATAGTGCTAGCTAATAGTAGGTAATAAGCAGTTCCTAAGATAAGACTGGCTTCAACAGTAACACTAAGATCCCTTAGGCCCGGTTCCTATATCCACGAAACGCCTCGTTTTGCCTACGGCCCTTAGAAAAAGAACATACATAGAAGCCAGGCTAAAAGAAGAGCTTGGTACTATATATCTTACTCGCGAAACCCAAATTACTTTTGACATATGTTAGAGTGAAACGGTAATATGCATTTTGTTACTACCATTTCACGGGTCGTCACTAATTTCAATTCAATAAACGTCAAATGGACCTCTTTTGGACCTCTTATAACCTAACCAAATTAAAAATGTTCTTAACCTTTCATCCTTGGTGTCGTGACGTTCGCAACATAACTTGATCGTGTCATACGGGCTCAATTTATTTTGGCTGGCGAATTGTCTCTCTCCGTAAAATTAAGTTCTTTTAGTATTATTTCAGCGAATACCCTGCGAAGCGTTTAAGGTGTTGCTTTTTAGCATACCTAGTGTCTTTAGGCAATATATCCTGTGTGGTTGAAGGATGCAAATCCCACTCAGGAAGAAAAGAAAATGACGATCAAGGAATATCATTTCATAAGTGAGTTCAGACTGTTTTTGAATCTTTTAAGGCAACGATCTAACCTAAAATGATGTAACAGTATTAGTAATTTATAGATTTTATCATTTCATTCAGTTTTACATTGATGTATCCGCTTATTTGCTTATTTCCTGAATACTCTAGGAGGTTAGTTTTTCTTCATAGTGATGTGTATTTTATCGACATTCACACAATAAATAAATGTCGATAATGTTATCATATGGGAATAAGACTTAAATATGTGGTATCATAATTTATAAAATAAAGGTTTTGATAAAGAAAATGTATATTTATAGAATATTTGAAAATAATTTATTACTTATATTTCTTTTTTGAGTAAGATAACAAGCCTGAACAAAATTGTTACCTACAGATTTCCAAAGAATGCACAAATGAGAAATGAATGGATGAAAAGTATCCAAAGATCTGGTTGGAGTTGGAACACACATAGTCGCATTTGCTCCAAACATTTTACACCAGATTCTTTTGAACCAAATGAAAAGTTAAAATATAGGCGACTGAAGGCAGATGCTATACCAATATTAAATTTGTCAGATACTGACATGGTAACGTTGTTCAAATGATTACGGGCGCGACTTTTTTTACAGACTTATTATTTCTATAGATTCCCGAGAAAAGGGATTTAGTGTGAATTTCCACGCGAACGAAGTCGCGGGCAAAAGCTAGTTTGTTATAATTATCGATACAAAAAGCCGACACAACACATCACTAGCAAATTATGAAACCAGTGACCACCTACGTTATTTCGAAGTAGAGCTCTATATATGCATCTTTTTCTAACACATTGATGTAATCATAAGAAAGTAAGGATGGATATATTATCTCATATTACTCTTTTAGCTTGGCTTCTATGTTATATTCTTTTTCTAAGCTACGGACGGTTGATTTTTGACATTTGTTCCATAGAGAATCTGTCAAATTTTAACCGTCCGTAGGCAAAACGAGGCGTTACGTGGATATAGGAACCGGCCCTTAGTCAAGTTATTTACTACTACTACTACTACTACTACTACAGCCTATTTACGGCCCACTGCTGGGCACAGGCCTCCTCTCATCACGAGAGGGTTTGGGCTATAGTCCCCACGCGGGCCCAGTCAAGTTATTTGGACAATTCAAATATCTGTCTAGACTTAAGAGAGTTTGGCAACGTCGCATATATAGCTGTCAAATGTTTCGCTGGTTATATTAATTTCTCAATATTACTTTTTTTTTTTTTTTTTTATTTATCTTATGATCTGCAATCGGCTTCTTTTTTTTTAAAGCCATAATCAGATTTTATGAATATTACATTTATTTTTTAATTAAAGGGTGCTCCAGTGAGCACACACTTTTAAGTTTTTAGTAATGTCAGTTACAGCATCTAGTGCCTTTGATCGAGTTCAAGTATGTGCCATCTTTTTAGCCTTCTTGTGTCTCTCTCCGGATTCAACATTTGTCTGGCAAGTTCTTTGGTGTGATTTTTGAGCCTTCCTTTATATTTCTCGGAATAGTGCTTGATTTCCTCTTTTATAGTGGGTACATTTAAATATTCATGGATTTCAGCATTTATGACTAACCATGGTGCACATGATATTGACCTTAGAACTTTGTTTTGGAACCTTTGTAATATCTCTAGGTTAGAGCTACTGGCAGATCCCCAGAGTTGTATGCCGTAAGTCCATATTGGCTTTATGATGCTTTTATATATTAATATTTTGTTATCCAGAGTCAGGCGAGACTCTCGTCCGATAATCCAGTTCAATCCTCTATAGTTTATTTCAGCTTCTTTCCTTTTTGTTCTTATGTGGCTTGCCCACGTTAGTCTTCTGTCTAATCGAAATCCCAGGTATTTCACACAAGATTCTCTTGGTAGAGGTTCACCTCGTAGTGATACAGCCGGACAGTCCCCTTTACGGAGAGTGAATGTTATTTGTATTGATTTCGTGACACTGGGTTTCATTCTCCATTGTGCTAACCATTCGTCTATTCTGTGAAGCTGTGATTGAAGTTTCTGTGACGCTTTTTCTGGATTTTTGTCACTAGCGAGACAAGCTGTATCATCAGCATAAGTTGCTGTCACAGTGTCGTTACTGCACGGCAGGTCAGCTGTGTATGTGGAGTACAGTACTGGGCCAAGTACGGAACCTTGAGGAACCGACGCTTTAACATCATACAAGTTTGAGGTTTCTTCTCCAATTTTTACTTGAAATTTTCTTCCTAGAAGGTAAGACTTCAGTATCATGAAATATGTGTTTGGTAGCTTGGTTTTTAACTTGTAAAGTAGGCCTTTATGCCAAACTTTGTCGAAGGCCTGTTGTATGTCCAAAAATACCGCAGCACAGTATTCCTTTTCTTCAAGGGACTGCCTTATTTTGTTCACAACACGGTGCACCTGTTCAACAGTGGAGTGTTGTTCACGAAAACCGAATTGGTGGTTTGGTATTAGGTTTTCCTCTTCAAGAATTGGTTTCAGTCTGTTCAGAAAGATTTTTTCAAAGACCTTGGACATGGTTGGTATTAGACTAATTGGTCTGTAAGAGCCGGGTTCTGTTGGTGGTTTTCCAGGCTTAGGTATCATGCAGATCTGGGACACTTTCCACAATTTTGGGTAGTAATGTAGTCTGATAATAGCATTCATCAACATTGTTATGAAGACTATCGGTTTTCGAGGCAGCCGTTTTAACACTTCTGCAGTTATGAGGTCGTATCCAGGAGCTTTTTTGTTTTCCAATTGTTTGATTGTTTTTAGCACCTCTTTGGGAGTTATCAATTTTAGAGGAAGAGACAGTTGTTGATCAGAATTAATCACTTCATCTACTTCATTTTCAAACTCTCTTGCTAGCGTTGTATTTGGTGTGAAAACTTGTCTAAGGTGTTGCGCAAATAGTTCTGCTTTGTCTCTAGGTTTTTTTGCCCATGTGTTTGTTGGTGTTTTTAACGGTGGGACTGTTTGTTGAGGTCTCTTGAATTTCTTAGTCATCTTCCATAAGGAATAATTATCTCTTTTAAGAGCAGAAAGACCTGATAGTTTTTGTTGGAATGTATCATTTTCATTTTGGGTTATCATTGCCTTTAGTTCTCTAGAAACTCTGTTGAGTGCTTTTTTGTCCTCATGATGTCTACCAGTCTGCCAGATCTTTCGTACTCTTCTTTTTTCTGCTAGTTTTTCTCTTATTTGTAGAGGTATACTTGCTGTCCTGTTCATACTCTTTGTGTAAGGAGTAGCACGCCAAGCAGCTTCCTGAATTTTGTTTGTTATGTAGAATGTTGCTTGTTCAATATCATCTTCAGTCTTGAGTTTAATTTTCAAGTCAATGTTATTGTTTAAGTATTCTGCAAAACTCAACCAGTCGGTTTTGTAATTGTATAATGTGTTATGTTGGTCTTTGTAGATTACTGTAGTGCTGAAGGTCCCTATAATTAGTGAGTGGTCTGATGAGGTATCCAAACATGTTTCAACATCAAGATAAGTATTGGAGAATCCTTTAATGATAAAGAAATCTAGTAGGTCTGGTAGTTTATTTATGTCTGTGGGCCAGTAGGTTGGTTCACCCGTAGATATAGTTCTCATTTTTAGTCTATCTACACATTTCTTTAGTTCTCGACCTCTTGTTGTTACTAATCTGGAACCCCATTGTGTGTGTTTACTATTCCAATCCCCACCACTAATGTACCTTTTTCCAAGGGTATTAAAGTAGTTCTTAAACATTTGTTCATTGATTGTGTGTCGTGGTGGGCAATAAACTGCACTGACATTGATAGACCCAAGTCTGTCTTGGACTGTGATTGTGGTAGATTGTAAGTAATCTTCTTTAAACTCACTGTACAAATGATGTTTTATGTTACTTTTAATTATCACAGCTGTACCACCATGAGATGTACCATCTGGATGATTGGTGCAATAGACATTATAATGTTCTAGTTTAAAAACTTTTCTGTCAGTTAAATGTGTCTCCGATATCAGGGCAACATCTATCTTATTTGTTTCAAGTATCACTTTGAGTTCACTTTTATTTGCCGCTAGGCCGTTTATGTTCCATATTGCAACCCTTATGCTAGACATTGCATTTATTGCCTAGCAGGGCAATGAGGTTCATAAGTGTCCCCATTTGTTGAATAAGTAAGTCTATCTTCTCTGATTGTTTGGCGATTACATGTAGCAGACTATTTTCCATTTCACTGGAATATTGTGTGGTTATTGGTTTATTTACTTGCACATTTGGCAAGTGGTTTGGCTGTGAGTGGTCACTTGTTTCCCGGAAGCGTTGACTTTTATATCCATTTGAGGTATTTATTTTTGCTATTTCACTATATCTCATTTGCTTATTTACAGCATGTTCGGTATGTATGGGTATTGATGCTTTCTTAGTGGTTGTTGGTTGTGGTGGAATGCTTTGACTGGTAGATATAATGGCACTTGTTGTGTTGTTTTCTTGGATTTTACTACCCTTCCTAGAAAGGATTTCCTGATATATTTGACATCCCCTGTAGCTTGCTAGATGGCTCCCCTGACAGAGGGCACATGTGGCTGGTGTGTTCTTATCTTTTGTGCAGCTTGTAGTGTTATGTGGCCCTGCACACTTCACACATCGGAACGGCCTCATGCAATTGTTTTTTGTGTGGCCATATTGTTGACATCTCATACACTGTGCTATGTTGAAATTTTTCTTGGGGTCTTCTATCTTTACCTTCTGATTGTATATATATTGTATGTTTTTAACTACTTTATTATTACAATATTACTGAATTAAAAAAGAAGTTATCTTTCTACGGTTGAATGACAATTCAAATGATAAGATTACAATGAAATTAAAATTATAAGATTACATTAAAACGCATGAAAAATGCGATGGAAAGTTTTCAAAAGATAGTACTTCCATAATCCTAAAAATTTCATGTTCCTATGATATTTTTTGCAATCCATACTTAATGTTTCATTCAACCATAGAGCGATTATTCATGTTTTCATTCAGTAATATTCAGAAATAAATGAAAACAGCAAAATATTTGACAGCTATTTGCGACGTTGCCAGCTTTCGGAGTAAACCCTCTTAATCTCTTCTTACATCCCTAGGTTCAAGCCTGGCCGAACTTCAGAGCGGTGTCAAGACGAAATCCAGCTACACAGGGGTACTGCTAACTTCAATGCTGCTCGTGTTTTTCATGCACTACGATGACAGGTGACCTCTTTGCGTTTAAGTTAACTCTTTACTGGTTATACGTAATAGGTTTTTACCGATAATGGGGGTAATTGCAATATCGTGTGTCGATTAATCAGGAAAGTGGGTTGGTGTGACAGGCAATTTAAGGTCTCGTCATGTCTAGGTTTTTCATTGGGTCTTTTAATATTGTGTTTTCCATTCTTGTGGTAACGGTTACCTATTGATTTTACCTACTGTTGTGATGTCTGAAATGTTTGTTCTACTACCACTAGCGTTAGATTAAATTTTCAATTTTAATATGAAGAGTACTAGATCGATTTTACTAATTAAATGTAAATGATACTTTAACATCACTTACTTCTAACTTCGTTGGTGTTAAAATGTTATTAATCTTTGAACTTCTTGTGAAAACCTATTGATTTCACCGATTTATAAAAATGCGTATCGTTGCGATTAAGTGTTTTATGTTATTAGTCTAAAATTAATGAAAGGTTCTGTAGAATATGAAAAGATACTGCAATTATCTCTATTCCGGGCTAGGGAGAAATATATAAAACGAGGCAACACGGGTTCAATTCGTAATTGGTTTCCGACATGGATCCGTATTTCGTTTTGTATCCAAACGAGAAAATTTACATTTCACGAAAAGGATTGTATTTTAGCCATTTTCCGCCTAAGAAGTTTATTTTTGAATATTTACTTGCTTTTTTTTTTTCTCTGAAAGTGAATGTATTAAGATCTAAAGAAGCTGAGATACCGTCCGAGGGTCTTGTAAATTAAAGAATAAGGACCATTAGTGAGTGTGTACATAATGTACAGTGTCAATCTAGATACAATAAGTACTTATTGTAATATAAGTCTGTACTAAAACACCTAGAGACCTCTCTTATACATATTGTACTCTATCAGAGATCCGCTTATTGGGATTGTTTTAGAAAAGATACAAAACAATAAACAACTTTATCGAACTACTACTACTACTATAGCCTATTTGCGTCCCACTGCTGGGCACAGGCCTCCTCTCATCACGAGAGGGTTTGGGCTTTAGTCCCTACGCGGGCCCAGTGCGGATTGGAGACTTCACACACATCTTTGAATTACTTCGCAGATGCGTGCAGGTTTCCTCACGATGTTTTCCTTCGCCGTAAAGCTCTGTGGTGAATTCAAATTGAATTTCACACATAAGTAAACTTAGAGGTGCGAGCCGGAAGCGAACCCGCGACCCTCTGCATGAGAGGCGGTAGGCCGAACCACTAAGCCACCACGGCTTCAAACTTTATCGAACACCACTCATTAAAGAAACAGTACAGACATAATGTAGTTACACAAAAAGTATGGCATACAGCTGGCGGTCTTATCGCTTAGTAGCGATCTCTTCCAGACAACCTTTGGATAGTGGAGATGAAGAAAAACAAACTAGGTGAGATGTGTGTGAAGCAGACGGCGACTAATTTAACATCATCGCGGATACCAATTATGTAATCTGTTTGTTTGAAACTAAAAACGCGTTATTATCAATCATCGATGATTTCATTTTTTAATGGGTTTGCTGTACTGAACACCCATATGCCATACTGGATTATAGTCATCTCGTTCTTGTACAGACGTAGGTACCTATATGAAGAGTGGATCATTTATGAATTTTACATCACCCTTGGCCATAAAGTGGGATTTTCTGCCCGCTACGCGGAGAGAAAATCTCACTTTTTGGCCAAGGCAAGATGTAAAACTTTTGACAAACCACGGGCGGTAATTCGTAAAGCCCCAGATCGCATATTTATGGGCCACAGAAACCTGCACTGAAACACTATTAAGTGCCAGGAAGCACTTATAAGTAAAGCAATTTTAATTAGCTCGGCCTTAACCATATTGTGTATGTAGTACACAAAAATCTAGGTGCTTTAGTACAGGCTGTATTATACTACCTACCTACAATGTTTTTGTATTGCGAGTTTAATTATTCCTAATATATTTTGCTTTGATGTAATTTCCAGAAAGTAAATTTCATCCTTCATAAAACAAATTGGTTTAAAAGTTAAACTCGCAACGCAAAAAATGAAGTTACGTTTATTTTGGCCATTAATGTGTGTTACCTACCCTAACTGTATGTTACTAATAGAGTTTAAACATATCAATAAGAAACGTAATAAAATATCTTGTCTTCATATCACTTGACGCACTTTATTATTTTGTGTTGTTTTATTATTTTCTTACAATATATAAAATACATATCCAGGAAGTAGTACAGATTATTATAACAGTTATTTTGTACATCTTATTTAAAGCACAATCATGAAATATTTACAATAACCATGCCAAAGTATAAATATAAGAAATTTGGATGTAGTGGAACAAAATGTTATTATTATACTACCATTAAAACGTATACTGATTATATCGTCTACTAATAATATTGCACTTCACTTGTACATACATACAAATGATTTACTTTTTATTTTTAACTTAGATCACTTTACTGAAGTCGTTTTCATCTGCACAACATAGGTAGTATATGAAATAAAAAAAGATTTATTGAGTTCGGGTAAATTGTTTAAAAAATATTCTTGGGGATGATGCGCATTCGAGATCTTATGGTTTCTTAATAAGAAATCTTAAGATTTCGGTGTCCATGGGCCGCAGTTACCGCTTACCATCAGGCGGCCTGTGTGCTCTTTTGGGTACATGAACGGCCTTAATGTCATTCATGATGTTAGAGTTATTATTATTGGACGGCCGGATTGGTCCAGTTGGTAGTGACCCTGCCTTCTGTTCCGATGGTCGCGGGTTCGAGTCCCGCTCGGGGCAAACTTTGTGTGATGAACACGAATGTTTGAACTGGAGTCATGGATGTTTAGTATTTATATATGTATGTATTTCTCTGTATAAGTATTTATAACGTTGTCTAGCACCCATAGTACAAGCTTTGCTTAGATTGGGGCTAGGTCAATATGTGTGAAATGTCCCAAGATATTTATTTTTATTATTTCACTGCATATTAGTGCCCATTGAATAAAGCATATCTCTACTTACATGTTAGTGTAAGATGAAAACGATCACTATAATTCTTGCACGAACCAAAGTTTACTGTCTATTTTTACTAAACACAATCAACATTTTAAAGTTTATAAAACAAACATATTAATTATGTAAAATTATACTTGCACAGTAAGTACATAGTACTAAATGTCCATAGTAGTAGCGACTTAAACTATGTTGTTGTATTCATAATTTGTTGGAAAAGTTTAAATTTTTATTATACTTATTCTATGACATATTTTATAATCTTGTATTCTTAATTATATTATTAAAAATGTATTCATAAAAACATTTTATACAGATCGGTGCTTTTGTTGACTGTTGATTTAGCGTAACGATAAAAAAATTAAAATAAATGTACTATATTGTAATAATAAGAATAAGTTCTTTTATAATAAAGGTGTAAGCACTAAAATCGTGTTTTGTTTTGGGTCCTACCTATTTTAATCAGTAATAAAATACCCCTTGGAAAACCTTTTTCACAGGAAAAAGAAGCAAAACAACAAAAAAGCAATTAGAAACATAATCAGAAACGTTAATTAATCGAATAACAAAGGTTTCCAAGGAGCCTAAGATAAATATTAAATAGACCAACGTTTACCCAGTTTAACCGTCGAATCAGAATTACAAATGGTTTTTATCTATCATTTGATTGAAGTTCTCTGTAAGCTTACAGCAACAATGGTTAGATAAATAAAGAACTTGTAGTACTAGTTCCATACCGCGTGGAAACAAACAAGTTAACTGCATTAACACTACCAATACCTACTGTGAGACTGCTAAGCGGGTTCATTTTGTATGAAACCGGAGACATTTGCATCAAACGATAAATGATAAATGGTAAGTGCTATACCACGACACTACTTAGAAGGCGCGCGGTCAGGCACTGAAGCCGTTGACGCAGAGTCCATTTTTGCTTAATCCACGCGCCTTCTAAGTTGTGTAAACATGTACATACCTAACATCATCAGTATAATAAACCAAAAGGTCGTCGAAACCGCCTTGACACTTGTCAGAACAATCGTACGGTACGGGGGTGAGGGATAAAAGGGGCTAAGAGAGGTCCCGAGCTCCAAGAGACTAAAAACTAATCCATACTAAATTACAAAATGTGTCCCTAAGTACCTTACTCTGCCTGTCTGTTACCTCTTCACGCTTCAACCATCGGACCGATTTTGATGAAATTACCTACAATAGAGAGTAGGAAAGCCTGTGTAAAAGCCGCCATGGGACGAGTAAATGAACTTGAATTCTAATACAAATGTATTTTTAAAGTGAAAAAAATACTACCTACCCAAAAAGTGGGCCAGACAATGGTATTTAAATTGCACTCCCACTAGACCAAACGAGACTTCCTCAATTCGATGCGATTCGGAGCATCTGAATTTCAAATAAGTCGTTTTAATAAAACGCTTGTTTTCTGCCAGAACGAACAAAGGGAGGCGTCGGAACTGACGATAGGTATAAATCTTTTCTGAATTGAAATGTAACAGCCAGTCTGAAATTTAATTGTTTCATCTATTCCGCCGCCGGGAAGAGCGCGGTTTAATGCGTCATGAGAATGCTACTGAATATGAAACTGGAAATTTGAATGGAGTCTTCTAATTATAGCAACTCTCAATGGTAATTTAACTATAGGTAAGCAATTAACACTGTGTTTTAGTTGTTTGTAACTTAGTACATCAAAATAACGTATTTAGTGAGACTTATCACGAGAACTGAAGATCTGAGGAGCAGAATTAATCACACACAGCAGCCTATTTATGGCCCACTGCTGGATATAGAAATATAGGCATATTGAAAAAGCAATGCCTTTTTTTATTTAAATTGATTGCTATTATTAATTTTGGTCACCGTCTCGTGATGAGATAAAAAGTCCTTTGTTTTTTCCATGGTCTTAAACTATCTCCACACCAAATTTCATTAAAACTCGTCCAGTCGCTTTGACGTGAAGGAAGGACAAACAAACAAACACACTTTCATAATATTTAGAATATTCACAAAGCAAAAAAAATTAAACAAGAAGGTGACAATCGTTTAACTGTTATACTCAAGATTATATTAGAGTAAATTGGGACGTAATGGAACAGCTCTTTTCTATTCACAAACGCTCGCACAGTAATGGGAGTGGTTTAGTGAAACGGCGAGTTAAAATCTCTAGCTGTTAACTTTAAAGTCAGGTAGACAAATAATGAAGTGTTAACTGTGGAAGGTTTCAGAGTGAAATAGTTAGATTTATTTTTGTTTCATTTTAAGATAAGTAGCTACAATTAATTAAAAACTTATTGATTGCTGATTGCTATAAACTAACGAATCAGTGCGTGGACAGTTTCGATTAACAAAAAACATGCATAAAAACAAACCAAGAAATTCAGATAGGGAGTGATTAAGTAAGAATATTTTGGCAGAATAAGGTCATCGATAAAAAGTGATAGCTACATTTAGTACTGTAATCTTTGACGGAAGGTGTTTTGTACAACATACCACATAAAAAAGTGCGGTCTAGGCCTGACATCGGCATCGAGAGCTTTCAATAGTACCTATGTATAGCAGCAATTAGAATTTACCAAATAAGTATCCCATTCAAGCCTCTTGTTTACTAGTGAACATCTCTTATCATATAATAATTATGATAGGCAATGATGATGAGTTGTTTGTGGTAGGGCCTGGTGCAAGGCCGTCCGGGGGATACCACCGTCTTTCCCCGCTAACCTGCCGCAAAATAGCAGTGCTCACACTGTTGTGTTCCGATAGGGGATTAAGGCAGCCTGTCAAATTTCTGGCACAGAGGCATTCCATCTTAAGCCTCAGGGTAGGCAACGAAATCGAGATCTTATGGTTTATTAATGGGGGATCATAAGATTTCGGTGTCCATGGGCCGCAGTGACCACTTACCATTAAGTGGGCTGTGCGCTCGTTTGCCTATAAAAAATTACATAAAAAGAAGAAGAAGAAGAAAATATTCAAAAAAGAATCTATTTAGTGAGACAGGGGAAAGGTGTACGAGTTGACCCCAAGATGTAAGATGATCCTTTTCGATTACACGCAAACTACTAACACCATCTGGTGAATTCTTTAGCAAAACGTCGCCTCGCGCATACCCTCGCCTCAGTTCATTTGCAATAGCGGCGTGAGTGACGTTTAGTGTAGTGTGATGTTTCAGTGTAGGTTCCTTGGGGTAAAGTTGAACATAAAACTCAATATACGTCAGTATCTTATCTTATCTAGCCTATTAGATCCCACTGCTGGGCAAAGGCCTCCCCTCCTCTCTTCCACTCCTCTCTGTTCTTTACCAGTTCTGGCCAATCTGATCTAAACTTGTCTAGGTCGTCGCGCCATCTCCGTCTAGGTCTGCCTCTGCGACGATGTCCGTCCCGAGGTAGCCACTCGGTGGCTAATTTGATCCATCTGTCATCGTGCATGCGGCAGACGTGTCCAACCCAGTTCCACTTGAGTCTGGCTCAATAATCGCTCAATTTTAAAAGCACCAGCTTTCGAGAGTGCATTTTAAAGCAATACAATTATGTTCATCTCACAGCTCAAGGCAAGCACTAGACGATGCGAAATAGCCTAGATAGGTTGTAAAACAATTATTCATTCCGAAGAAAATCTAGACTTGTGAATATCACTCTAGTCTAAATGCATATCTGCTATCTCATGGAAACTAGTTTCCATCTTGAATAATGCATAAGTAAGTCTACTTTACTTGATTCAAAAGAATTCCACTTTTCTTTCGAATAGTCCTTTCTAGAATTTTAATAAAGAAAATCCGAGCCGTGGATAAAAAATGTAATTACTGGAAACCTAAGTTGTTAGCAGCTTTCAATGATTCGACGCGGTATTTTAAAGAAAAAAAATACAAGTTATGATTAATTAGGTCTTTTAATCTGTACATATGATGTTTAAAAATCGAAATGTCCTAAAATCAAAAAGTTTAAAAATCTGTACACATTAAATTATTTTTACATTTTATTACAACTAATTTGCATTTCCATAACAGACATTACTGCTCCAGTGTTATTAGATAAAAAAATGCCAGTCGAGAAGAAGGTTGAATCGCGACAATAGAATTGTGCCATCCATAAACAAGTTTAAAAGAAGTTAAGGTAAGTTTAGCGCGTACTCTAAAATTTTAGAACAGTCTCTGATACAGCTTTACTTTATGCGCAAAAAAGTAACGACCTCCGGAAAATCCACACTACTGCCCGACTCCTCGTCTAAGCGCTCGCTCGAACTTGATAAGTAACCCAGGCACGCTCGGGTGCCCCGAAATTGCTTCGTTGCAAAGTATGTCGGCCGTTAACCATTTTTAAGCCCACCACTCATTCTGGCAAAGGTCCAATAGCCACTGGTTTGGAGTAGCTAATTTATGAAGCAGAATGGCGTGAAATTTTCATTTGAATAATTTGAAATACGGTAATATAATTAAGTCCTTTGTTTACATTAGCTAACGTTTTATTTACCTTAAAGTAATTAAAAATATATCATTCAGTTTAGTTAACTGAAGTAATCTATCAAACAGTGAATGGTTTGACATTGACTGTAAAGAACGATAATTATGGCAATAACTCTAATTGAGTTATTGCCATAATTATCGTTCTTTATCAATATAATCAAGAAAGTTATTAATTAACTCGTACTCAAACACCTGTCATTTTTTTTTAAAGTTCGAAACTGGAAGATACCGGCACTAAGAGCGCTAGAAGTAGGCCCACCACCACCACAACAGACTATTTACGGCCCACTGCTGGCCATAGCCCTCCACTTATAATGAGACGGTTTGGTCTAAGGGCTCTATGTGGGAAGTAGGCACTTTTGGGTAACTTAAATATTGTTTGAATTTTGATAAAACGAGGACACTATCAACCAAATTGACTGTGACAGACGGACGGACAGGAACACGAGTGATCCTATAAGGATTCCGTTTTTACCTCTTGAGGTTCGGAACCTTAAAAAGTAGAGAAGTATGTTTACATGCAAGAGATACTAATGGGCAAGGACAATCGGTCAGTCTGGAGCATCATCCATACTAATATAAGTGCGAAAGTAACTGTCTGGACCGATTTGTAAAAAAATTGGTATGGAGATAGTTCGTGTCCCGGGAAGAATATTGTTACTCTCTATCCTGAAAAAAACGCATACCTAATTCCCGCGACAACGCTTTAAAACCAAATTCCACGCAGACGAAGTCGCGGGAAAAGTTAGTAAACAAATAAGGCAGATTTGGGAGCCATTTCGAAAACTTAAATATAAATCAATCGATAATATCGTGCACCTTATAAACCTGATCAAAGTTAAGACTTATTAAAATAACTTCAGGAATTAATAAGCACAGTGACACGTCTTAATAACTTTAAGCCACAAGGCCACAAGGCTTTGTCAAAACCCCGCTGAATCAATAAAATTACTGAAAAAATCACGAGTCATGACAGGTCAATTATGCGTACACGAGCATAATGATAGGTAAACCACAAAAATCCGTCGAATTAAAACCAACTACGTGCGACAATTTGGTCGTCCATACATAGGTTAGGTCTTTCTTTACCTACATATTACTGATTTATATTGATTTATCAAACTTGTATTATTTCCAAGAAAGTTTTTTTTTTTGATAAAATAATCCTTTCTACTTGGCACAAGACCGGGCTGAGTGGCGCGCCTTGGGAGAAGCCTATGTCCAGCAGTGGACGTCTATCGGCTGCAATGATGATGATGACTTATAAATGTTACTTACAGTTATTCTTTTCTCGATTGCATTGTGCTTTTCTTTTTGGCCAACATTCTCTGGCTAATGAGTTTCCCTCTTCACGATTAACTTAATGCTGTACTTTATCATTATTATTTAAAGCATTAAAAGTACATTTATTATTTGTGGCATCCTAAGAGCACGTACAATAAGATCACAGTGTAAAATACCAAGTACAAATTTGAACACGCCCGTGCAGCCCTCAGTACCAAGACTACAAAGTGAGAACCCAAGTTTAACTACAATAGTTTCACGGCACTACGTTTTTGGTACCCATTAGCTTTTCAAAAAACGCGCGTTACTTGCAGCACAGGATATTTAATAGTACCTAATACGTACCGAATGGCCACGGAATCCAGTCTGTGGGGAAATAATTGTATGGGTGCCCTACAAAAGGTGGAGTAGAACCTTTTGTTGCGTATATTTATTAAGGTATAGGTGCTCCATAAAAATCCAAGTTTTCGACCTTGGGCCAAAATTTGGTTTTTCTATAATAAAAATGCCAACAATTGACTCTATGACAAAAGTGTCTATGAAAAGTATAAAGATGATAAAATTGCCTACATTTTTTGTACGCATTCATATAGCGTAACTTTTATAGGTAAAAAGTTACACGTGTCGGAAAAAATATATTTGCGTAAATCGTCTACATACTTACATTTTTCTTCGAAAGTTCGTACCCTTATAGATTCGGTCTAAATACAGCTAGAAAGTCGTAATTTTCAATAAATGATGTCAAGAGAGTGCTTGTTAAAGAAACCAACTTTCAGATAGGTACTTATATAGCATTATATTTTAGATTTTATTAATGTCTAAAACAACCTAATTTAGCCAAAATAAATTATGCACATAATATTTAGCCAAATATGACGAAGTTTGGATATTTTACATATCAATTAAGTCTTATATAACTTGATTTTCGCGTAGGACATCTGCCGTGCTAGTGTGAAACGGGATTCTTTTTGTAGCGCGTGAATTCTAAATTCTCTAACAGTTTCGGAGAGAACTAGAGTTTCGCTAGAGTACTTGGAGTTGTTTTAGGCTGGCTTCCGCGAACCCGAGGCGTAGTTCGTGAAATGTCGCTGCTACGTTAGGTTTGTATGTGTTTCCAAGGAAAATAGTGTTTCAAACTGAGTCGTCTAGTGTACAAATAGCTCGCATACCTTGTTAATTAAATTCAAATAATAGTACATTATTGCCGTGGCCGGGAAAGTAGGTCTTTGCAGGCTGAGTACTGGTTTAAAGGGCCGAGGCTTCGCCGAGGCCCTACTTTAATATGTACGAAGCCTGCAAAGCCTTTCACGTGCCGAGGCTTATATAGTGCTTTTCTCAAAAATGAAAAAAAAACCTTGATATTAGGTATTCATAATACAACATTGACACGCACGCAAAGATAGTCAAGTACTTACAACAAGTCCAATGGAACGCCAGTCTTATTTCGTATGCACTAACAGACACACTAACACGGCAAGTTAAAAACTCGCATGTAGATTTCTCATTTTTTATAAAAATTATAACCTTTTATTAATTTTTAAACCAAACTAGTAAACTATTTTCATGAAATTTAGCTAAATAAATCTGATACAAGACAAGAATTCCCGCTCTTTATGGATCGCGCTTTTTTTTAAATTCCGTTCTGAAATACATTGCGCTGTTTCAGACACGGATAAAAATAAATGTTTCGTTTCGCGTCAATTGACAGATACGGAACATGCAGACTTGGCTGTTTGGAAATTCCTTCGCGTATTTATCAGTTTAAAAAAAAAAGTACCTGTACGATAATGAAATCTCATACAACATTCCCTGCGCTTATACCTGCCGCGGAAGTAATTTCATACAAATTTCCGGGGCATGTAGTTGAGTTTTTTTTTTTTTTTTTTGACTGATCGACAATGACGCACTTCGCAGTCTGATAGAAAGCAGACAATGACGAGTTTCCCGGGCATTTTTGAGAAAAGTATTTTTAAGTATTACCTATCGCGGAAAAATGACGCTTATGTTCGGAGGTAAATAAAGAGGTAGGTATAGCGTATATAATACACCCGGTTTAAATAAATAGTCTCTTATGGTTTTATCTCTTATGGGTAGAGATCTTCTACTATCTAAAGTCCCGCGCCTTCACATTTCAAGACGCTTCAATGTATTTAAAAAACACCACCAACACTCTCAACACATTTGTGCGTGCTGAGACAGCCATCAACTATGCGTTGAGAGTGTTGGTGGTGCTTTTTAAATAATTATAAAAAAATGAAGCGTTTTGAAATGTGAAGGCGCGGGACTTTAGATAGTAGAAGATCTCTAGGTAAGATGTATTCAAACGAGCGAGATATGCTTGGATAGAAGCAGGTGACTTTCTGTGGTCTGTCTACTCCAACGGGAACACACATCGCCGGAAATAAACTTTTGTTTAATAGTATGGTATTTTCGTAAGGAAACCTGCACGTATCTGTGAAGTGATTCAAGTACGTGTGTGAAGTCCCTAATCTGCATCGGGCCTGAGTGGGGACTATAATCCAAACCCTCTTGTGAGACTGTGCCCAGCAGTGGGACGAAAATAGACTGTTATGATTGGTCGAAGCTTAGGCAAAAATGAATTTTATTGTGTTTTTGCAGAGACTTTGGCTAAAATAAAATAAAAAATCTATTAAAAAAACATAATAGATACATTCATGTAAGTACATTGATATTTTTCGTACAAGGTCATAAAGAGATGACGACAGGGTGAAGAAATCTAAATTCTAATTAGTCCGTCAGTCAGATAATAAAAAAATATTAGACACGTATTTTTTGTTCTATCAAATTAACAAAGAATGACTAAGTTAAAACGCATTAAAGTTGGAGAGTGGGGTCTAACTAGGTACGTCACCGTTAGGTCGTACCTAACCGTGACGTCACGCAACATTCAACTCAATATATCTCCGTATAAGTTTGATTACGTGAAAAAAGAAAAAAAAACGTGTCCAATACTTTTCAATGATTTTCCTGATACACGACGGAAAAAAAAATTGTCGTCATCCCTATTATATTATAATATACCTATTGTGTAAATTACTTAAGTATGTGATTACTTAGCCAAAATTCTGTATGAAGAATTAACATAAAATATTGGCAGTATAATAAACCAGGTAGCTTTAATAATTCATAATTGAATATAATGGATTAATTGGAAAAACTTATTAAAGACGGTTTCTGGGAAAAAGAGCTCTAGTAATGGATAAAAATGCATTTTTCATGAGTTTTTTAACCTTGTTTTTTTTATTATTAAAAACAGTTTCCCTATAGTTTCTCGAATTCAAATAGACAAAAGAAGAAATATACGATTAATCGTTTGGCGAAAAAGAACAGACACTGAGAGATATTATAATATTTTCGAGACTACCTATTTTTTTTAGTAAGGCGTATGCTTGAAGACTTTTCCGGTATACAAATATCTGTAAAAATCTCATTTCATTACTCTTAGAGAGAATCGTGTTTTAGTGGTAATTCGACTAAATCCACGTAGAGCGCGCAGCGAAAATCCCGTTCATCAAAATGGTCCCTCGAACGGGATAAAAGTAGCGAAATAAATCAAATCCCGCTGTTCAACATGCACGGCCTGACCAGGAGTTCAGATAATGTAATCAGATAGAGTTCGCTGATTGCCATCGCCTTGTCGTCGTGATCACGGGCTGAATACTCAATGGCCATTATAATGGTGGCTTTGACTGACCAGTCTGTGCGTCCAACCATTAGATCTAGACACGCGGTAGCGTGTCAAGCCAAGTTCAAGCAACAGAACTGTCGAGCAGCACCGTGTGTATATTACACGAACCATTTGGAGTCACTTTTGACCCCCTCGTAACTCGAAAACTAATTTACATAAACATGTCAAATTTGGCTCTTATATTGAGACTTGCGAGATACATATATGTGCTTTTAATTTTATAATCGCACCTCAAACGGTTATTTAGATATTAACGTACAAAAATCGTAATTTTTATCACTGACTCACTGACTGACGATCAAAACGCTAACCCACTTCCAGATGACCTACAAACTTAATATTTGGCATAAAGATCGACTACTACTACTACAGCCTATTTGCGTCCCACTACTGGGCACAGGCTTCCTATCATCACGAGAGGGTTTGGGCTACTTACTGTCCCCACGCGGGCCCAGTGCGGATTGGCGACTTCACACACATCTTTGAATTACTTCGCAGATGCGTGCAGGTTTGATCAAATTGAATTTTCGCACATAAATAAACTTAAAGGTGCGAGCCGGAATCCAACCCCCGACCCTCTGCATGAGAGGCGGTAGGTCGAACCACTAGTACACAACGGCTTTTTCGACTATAAGGCGTACCTATAAAAAGGAAAAAATCAAAAAACATGAAATTTCTGAAAAATAGTATCTAAAAAAGGGTGCCATACTTACTGCACGGTCCAGTTTCACCGAGTAGGCCCTAGTATAGTTTGGCATGTGTTCTGAGGTGGCCAGAATCCGGAGTTGATCGTCGGGAGGGCCCATCGAAGCCTATCTGCAGGTATCCGGCCCGTGGACAGCCTTGGTGTGTTACCGGATTGCTTGCTTGAGCCATCCGAAAGGTATTGGCACGATGGTTTCTGGTCCTATAGCTGCGTCCTCAGAGCCATCTCTCGCCAGTGCGTCGGCTGCGTCGTTGTCGCGCGAGCCGCTGTGTCCTTTGATTCACTGCAGGGTTATGCTGTTAGAAGGCACACGGTGAAGCGTTTAAGGCGTTGACGCAGAGTCTATTGTTGCTTAATCCGCGCGCCTTCCGTGTTGTGTCGTGCTATAATAATCTTGGCATTAAGTATTACTACAACAGCCTATTTACGGCCCACTGCTGGGCACAGGCCTCTTATCACCACGAGAGGGATGGGCTATATTAGTCCCCACGCGGGCCCAGTGCGGATTGGGGACTTCACACACATCCTTGAATTACTTCGCAGATCGTGCAGGTTGCCTCACGATGTTTTCCTTCACCGTAAAGCTCAGTGGTAAATTCAAACTGAATTTCGCACATAAATAATTTCAGAGGTGCGAGCCAGATTTGAACCCGCGACCCTCTGCATGAGAGGCGGTAGGTCAACCCACTAGGCCACCACGGCTATACTAAGTAATAATCTTGGCATTATTACGCCGATGCATGCAGGTTCGCTCGCGATGTTTTCCTTCACCGAAGAACTCAGTGGTAAATTCAAATTTACTATGTACAGAAAAGCGCGAACCGTTTTTGAACCCCCGACCGTTCAGCATGAGAAGAATCTCAAACAACTACGCTACCACAGCTTATTAATGTGTGTTTGCCTAAGTTTATGAGTGTGAACTACAATTAAGCTTTTTTCAACTGATCAGAATTCCATCTTCATCTTCATTCTGAAAAAAGAAAAATATTTTGGTAAAGTCTATTAATTACGCGCATTATCCGCGAAAGCAGATAAGGCAGGATCACTCGTAAAATTCCAGGAATTTTGATGGAATTTCGGAAGCGTATAACGAGGCGTATACCGCCTGTATAATCTCGGTGGCAGCGAGGTCACTTAATAATGCTACAAAAATGTTTTTCATTTCTCATACTCTGAAAGAAGGTCATTGTTTGCTTAATTAGCGCGCAGAAAGTGGCTCATCGCTGCTCTAGAGCAGAAAAATATTTTTTTAAAGTACAGCCACATACTATCGGTACATAACAGTTGAGTAATAGTAAATAACAGTACAATTAATACAATTCTGATGTATAGGATACGATTACGGAGTAAATAACAATATATGACAGTGTATGTCATGAGCTACCTCCATTATGATAAATAAATACTGTGCGGATACATAAAAAAGTCAAAGGTTTATAATAATAATAATAATAACTCGCAGAAGAGCAAAAGGGATGTCGAAAAAATAGTCAGGGCTGTAAGGAACAGTTGATAATTGATTCTGTGCCACACAACTGGCTCATATTTGTCCTACACCAATACAAAGTCCATCCCACAGTAATAACATTTTTACAGACTGCAATGACTGAATGGAAAACCAAACTAAAACTTGTAAATAACTCTACATCCATAGAAACTACTAACATCCAAATCAGACGAGGCATCTTTCAAGGAGACGCGTTGAGCCCTCTTTGGTTTTGCCTCGCTTTAAATCCCCTCACAAATCTACTGAACCGAGCAAACTGTGGATATTATTTTACGGCAGATGACGAAAACTTCACTCTTACACATTTGATGTATATGGATGACATTAAACTGTACAGTGACAGCGTACATAATCTTCACAAACTTGCTGACATAACCCAAAGATTCTCACAGGATATACACATGGAATTTGGCATAGATAAATGCAAAACTTTCTCAGTATGCAATGGTAGCGTAGAACAAAATAATTACATACTAGAAACAGGGTCCTTTATAGAATCACTAGATCAGCATACTTCGTATAAATATCTAGGCTTCCAGCAATCCCGTGAAATTCACCAAAAGCATACAAAATCAGAAATTATAAAGAAATTTACACACAGACTCAATACACTGCTTCGCTCTCAACTTAACTCTCTTAATATGTCTAAAGCTATCAACACCTACGCGATACCGTTGTTGACATATTCCTTCGGAGTGATCAATTGGACCCAAACGGACCTCAAAAAGTTGCAGCGGATAATCAACACCTCAATGACAGCTCATCGTAAACACCACCCAAGGTCGTGTGTACAGAGGGTCACACTACCGAGAGTAGAAGGGGGCAAAGGAATAATTGATATAGTCAACCTGCATAATAAGCAAATAACAAACCTGAAACGGTTTTTTTACGATCGTGCACACAATTCTAAATTACACTCCACAGTCGTACAGTTTGATAGACGTCTGACCCCTCTCAATTTATATGACAAAACAGTTCAGCGTAACGAAGCCATAACAGACCCAAAAGACAAAATTATAACATGGCAGCAGAAGTCTCTCCACGGGAGACATCGCTAGGACTTGCAGCAGCCTCATGTCGACAAGGTCGCGTCGAACGCGTGGTTGTGCCGCGGCGAGCTCTTCCCGGAGACTGAAGCTTTCATGATTGCAATTCAAGATCAGGTCATTGACACAAAAAATTATCAAAAATATATTATCCGCAGACAAAACGCTACCTCAGATTTTTGTAGACACTGTCATTGCAGTCCTGAAACTATTCAACATATTACTGGAGCGTGTAAAGCGATTGCTCAAACGGACTATAAGCATCGTCATGATCAGGTTGCTGCAATCATCCACCAATATCTTGCATATCAGTACAATTTAGTATCAGAGAAAATAGCCTATTATAAATACCAACCAAAATCCGTACTTGAAAATAACTCTCACAAAGTATACTGGGACAGAACCATAGTAACAGATAAGACTATACACTGCAATAGACCGGACATAACAATACTAGATAAAGAAAATAAAATAGTTTACCTAATAGACATAGCAATTTGTAATACCCATAACCTAACCAATACATACACAACTAAAACTACAAAGTACACAGATCTTTCGATAGAAATCAAAACTCAATGGCAGGTTCGTACTGTCAAAACCATTCCTATTATACTCTCCTCTACAGGTGTCATACCAAAATCTCTACACACAAGTCTTCAGACACTCAATGTTTCATCATCCACGTACAAACTTCTGCAAAAAGCAGTTATACTCGTACTTAACACTTGCCGCATAGTACGTAAATTCTTATCCATAGACTAAATAAGTAAAGTAAAAGCACTTGGCTTTGGCCCGTGCAATTACTACCTCTTCGGAGAGATTGAATAAGAATACCAGATAATAATAATAATAACTTATTTAACATGAAACAAAACTGCAAGTGAGAAATCTAAATACGATACAATTTTGTTTTGAGTTAAATTTTTTGTATACCTAGTTAATACCCTAGTTAATAGTTTATTTATGTACTCGTACGAAATTCAATTTGAATTTACCACTGAGCTTTTCGGTGAAGGAAAACATCGTGAGGAAACCTGCACGCATCTGCGAAGTTAATTCAAAGATGTGGGCCCGCGTGGGGACTATAGCCCAAACCCTCTCGTGATGACAGGAGGCCTGTGCCCAGCAGTGGGACGCAAATAGACTGTAGTAGTTAGTAGTTATACCTAGTTAAGACCGCTTTCCTTCCATCTCGTTGCTCACCCCCGCACGATTGCGTGGTCAACCGAATTAATAATTTATTAGACTGTGATATTATCCAAATAATGTAACCAATAAAATACAGCTGTTAATCAATCAAATGTCAACGCTGCCAAACTAAGTTGCGGCTTGTCACGTCTTGTTTCAACATGACAACGCAAAAAGTTTAATTTTACGACATTAATTATCATCTTTCAGGCATGACTAGCCTGTCGCATCGTCGCCTTTACTACCTTCTTTATTAGGGCTATATTTCCTTGTGAACATATTTATTCATAGTCTGACAGTGTTATGCTCTTCACTCGGATTAAATTTAAAGTAGGGCGAGTTGTTTTATTAAAGAAACTAGCTTTTCCCCGCAACTTCGTATGCGCAGAAATATTAAATGTAAAATCCCGTTTTTTTCCCGTTCCCGTGGGAATTTCGCAAAATCCTTTCTTAGCGTATGCCTACGTCATAACATCTACCTGCATGCCAAATTTCAGCCCGATCCGTCCAGTGGTTTGGGCTGTGCGTTGATAGATCACTATGTCAGTCAGTCACCTTTGAGTTTTATATATTTAGATATTGCGCCAGAAGAATTGCGAACCTTATTTGTGGCAGTGGGCGGGGCACATTGCTCGCATGACTGATGGCCGATGGGGCCAGAAAGTTCTGGAGTGGCGTCCGCGAACCGGTAGACGAGCTGCTGTCGGTAGGCCTCCGATAAGATGGAGTGACGAGCTTGTAAAGGTCGCGGAAACGTGGTGGATGCGAGTGACACGTACAGGACCGGTCTGAGTGGAGCGACGTGGGGGAGGCCTATATCCAGCAGTGGACGTCTATCGGCTGAAATTATGAGTTGTTTTGTTTGAAGCGAAGTACGGTGGATTTCCCGAATAATAAGTACACCTTCAAAATTCAAAAAAATTCAAACTTCAATCATTTATTCAGCAAATTGGCCACATAGGGGCACTTTTACACGTCAGAAAAGAATTTACTAGCGCTTCCTAGACCCATTGCTTGAGAAGAAGCGCCGCAACAAACCCAAGCAGAAGGCCTTTTTTCAAAATTTACACATAGTTACTTAACATTTACATTACATGTATAAAATATACATATAGGTACGTACTACAATTACATTGAAGGGATGTATAGTCCCTAACTTAAACTTAAATCTAAGATCTTAAAGATAAATAGTCTCCAAGGGTCCAGAAAAAAAAAATATTACTCTATGTAACGCAGGTTCCTACATTATTTCATCTTGAAACTTTTCTGTACGCGTTAAATCGATATGTGCAAAGACCATGAATACCTATTCAGATGTTTCCAACTTCTCCTGAATACCTGGATATTAAACTTCAGGTAAAATTCTGACATTATTTTCTGTAACAGAAAAGTTGGACGCCAAAGGAATTGTTTGCTAGTTTGTTTCTGAAAACTTTTACATAGTTATAATTTAAGAGAATTTATCCCGAAAGTTGGTAACGTCGCATATAGCTGTCAAATGTTTCGCTGTTTTTATTAATTTATCAGTATTGCTGAATTAAAAAGGAAGATATCATTCTATGGTTGAATGACGCGTCTCGTTTTGTAATTGCATTTAAATGATAAGATTACATTAAAATGCATGGAATATGCAATGAAAAGTTTCCAAAATACAATACTTCCTTCTAAAAATTTCGTGTTACTTAATGATTTATTCAACCATAGAGCGATAATTCATATTTTTATTCAGTAATATTCAGAAATTAATGGAAACAGCAAAATATTTGACAGCTATATGCGACGTTGCCAACTTTCGAAGTAAACCCTCTTAACTTAGAATTAATAAATTGATAAGCTTGACAGTCACTAAAGAATTGTCAAATCGTCTGTAAATATACTTTTGAAATTTTTAAGAGGAGATTTGTCGTATTATTTTTCTAGAATTAATTAAGTGATACTTTTAAGATTTTTACAATACAATACACTTTGTTGAACACCACACATTCAAGGGTCAGTACAGACATAATGTAATTACACAAAAAGTATGGCATACAGCAGGCGATATTACTGCTTAATAGCGATCTCTACCAGACAACGTTTGGATAGTAGAGATGAAGAAAAACAAATTAGACACACTATCAACGGAACTTAATCGCGTAAAAACTATTTATATTTTACCTCGACGTTTCGGCCGCGATGCAACGGCCGTGGTCACGAGAAGACTGAAGTGACGGTATCAGCATATTTTTCTTGTCGCGCGGGTAGTTCGAACTACCCGCACTTGATTTTTATTAATGTCACTCGGAATGTCAACAGGTCGGCACACAACACTAACAATGTCCGCAGATTTATCCGAATGGGCATCTCGTCGCTTACACTTGCTGATCACTGGATTCCACGACGTCGATAACTTGAAACCATCATCCCTATTGAAGTTAGGATGTTTTTTTGATTTCCACCGCTTCGCGTACCATTCTCAAGTAGAAATGACGTTCAGTGGAAAGAATCTTGGGTTTATTGTAATTCTATCCAGTAATTTGGTCCCGATTGAGCATTTGCTGGAAAACAAAATAGGTTGCTCAGTACTAAGATGTACAGAAGAAACAAACACAAAAAGTAATAAACATACTTAAATACATTTAAACATAAATATACATAAACTTACATATAAATAGATAACAGCCAAACAGATTTATCTACCTGATTTGAATTTATTTCATTGAAATTTGTAAATAATTTATTGCATCTATCATGGTAAATATTGGTTGTAACCGTATCGTTTGACGAATTATTTCATTGCCAAAAGAGATTAATTAAAGTACGTTCTAATGTAATATTTATTCTGAACATTTGTACTGGACAGCAAATTGCAATTAAACGGTAATTATTGTTTCGCGTGAAACATTTTGCAATCTATTTCTCATGGTCAGATAATGTTTGTACTCTAGGTACAAAATATATACCTACCATTTTTTAATTTATTTAAGCAAAAGATACAATATTTTTATATTCAGTATTGGAGAATCGGACGATAACGAGGGATTATTTCTAGAAAAACTTGGGTTGGATTAATTAATTAACTTTGCCTTTTCGTTCTTATAATCGTCGCTTTTTTAATTAAGCGTGCGGTTCAATGTTCTATTAGTATCTATTTCCTACCCGGGTTCGATTTTATTAAGGAAACTTAAAAAGGTAGGGAAGACCACTTTATGTAACAAAACATGAAGAAAACTGGCTTTGAGTGTTTCCTTTGTAGGTATTTACTGTTTAACCGAAAGGTTTTACTGATGAATTGGAGAATACACTTTACCTTATATGTTTTGTGAATTGTAAACATTTTTGTTTTTAGATAGGGAATACTTTGATAAAAAAGCATTTTTCTATATTTATTTCTTTTTCAACGGGAATTTTGCGGTAAAATTGTTTCTCGTGTTAAATTCAAAACTGATAACAGCTATAAAGTTTTATGAATCTTATTTGCATCAGCTTCCATTTGCCCACCATTGGGCAAATAGGCTTCCGCCTCCCGAATATCCCTTCAACTATAGAGAGATTGCAACCTGACAAAATCAGTCCTGCTGTAACTGGCCGAAACCGTCAGTCAGTATTAGTCAGTAAACTTTCCTTTGAGCTCTATAATCATCACCACAGATAGCAATGTCATCTAACTTTTCACTTCTTGTATTATTAATTCAAGTTGATAAAATACCATTAAAAACTCTCTACACTTAAAAAAAACACAAAAGGCAAAAAAAATAAGAAACTAGAACCGACTTCAAACTCCGACTGCCTGTGAAGTAAGTGTCAAGTTCACTATAAGATAGTCATAGCTTTGGGGCGGTTCACCTGATACCGACTTCACAGGCTGTCGGAGTTTGAAGTCGGTTCTATTTTTTTATTTAAAATTATTTTTTGGCTATAGTTTCCAAACATGGGTACGATAGGACGGAAATCTCATTGTAGTCTTTGAAATTGACGCCAAAATCATACACATGCTAACAAATTTCGAGGAGTTCCCTATTATTTCATGGATCCCATCATCAGAACTAAACCAAATTAAAATGGGCCCAATTCTGAGGTACCATCTTTCGATTAAAAAAAAAAAACATTGAAATCAGTTTATAAATGACGAAATTATGCGTATAAAATATACCTACGCGTCGACTTGAGAACCTCCTCCTTTTTTTTCGTCGGTTGAAAAGTACTTATATTGTAAGCGTGTTTGCTTTAAACCAAGATCTTAACAAATGCGACACTCAAAATATATTTAAGTATATTATTCATAAGCGGCAAACTCTTCAAAAAGCTTTTTCCGTTGACAAAAAGCATTAAAAGCAAAAGTAAAGTACCGAACAATAATAATAATAATAATAACGGCGTAGGGATGTGACGACCCCATCGCCCACCTGGTGTTGTACCACCGGTGCAGTCAGTCAGCGCAGGACGGCCTGTGGCGGGCCGATGGTGAGGGCGACACCTCGCACCCGAGACTCCTGGGGGCACACACACACATGCGCCATACACACACACATGCGCCATACACACACATACACACAGCTACACACCTCCCCCGCTTCTGGATTGCCTTAGTTGGCCGCCCAGAGTGGAGCGCAGAAATCATTTATTCGCAAAATTATTAAAAATAATAATAAAAACACAGAAACAAAAGAGAGGAAGCGAATCGGACCCGATGTGTCAGCCGTGAAGCCAACGCTGATCTTCCGTCGGGACCGCTCAGTGTACAAGAACACAGAAGATGATAAAAACAATATACGCACACTACACTAAAGACACGAACATTAAAAGAAAAACATGTAAAAGTTAACATTTTATCAAGTCAACGAAATTTGTCAATAAAATATTTATACCCAAAGTACTCGGAAACACGTACAAAAGATACAATAACACTAAAAATTGTATTACATTATGAAATTTTATTACTAAAGTTCTTTGTGGTTTTGCCCTTGGGACGAGTTTGACTTTTTGAGTTTGGCGAGGGCCATTTTGACTTTTTAATGTAACTTTTGATCTTATTTTGGTGTCTACCAAAATTGCCATGAAATGTGAGTGGGTCCTTGAAGTAATCTATTAATGTAAGCTGTAGAAGCATTTTATAAGTACACAGAATGAGGGGACACAGTGAGGTAGCTTTTGCGACATACTTAAGACAGTGGGTGGTAGCCGCATCCCGCAGGCTACGGAAATAGTAGATTGTGTGACTAGGGAGCAAAATAGTATATTTGACCGCGGGTGACGGATTGAATCCAGAGCGACGCAAAAGATTCCAGAATAACTAACGTGGAATCTTGAGATAGCGAGGGATTCAAGCTATGTCACCCAAGGCTTAAATAATTTTGCTATCGTGTTGCACATTCTGCTTATCACTCCTCCTATGAGAAAACCAGTTGCAGCAGGGAACAAAGTCGTGCTTTGCTCCCTGTTTGCGGGGCAGAAACGAAGAGGGAACAAAATCGAATTTTGCTCCCTCTAACGGGGAACAAAGTAATCCTTTTCGGATAGGAGGAGTGACAAGATATTACTTATTTTCACTGTTTCCGCACGATATAATTTGAATCGAGTGAATGTTGACGTAAAATAATAGGTAAGCTTATACACTAAAACAACGCTTTGTCTTTTAAAGTGAAAATCAAATATTTTATTGTGCATGAACATGAGTTTACGTGTCCACGTTCGTGTTCCATCATCAGATCAGCGAGATGGTACCGTGTTATTTATGGCCAACACTTAGGCGGCAGTTCATGTAGAATTTATATATGTATATATTTATGTCTGTTTTATATTATAAAATCTATCTGGTCACTCTAGCTTCAAATCCTACGATACACATACAGTCATTCATACCTATTTACCATCATATCTAACCTACACTCACACGGACACCCACACGTACACACTCACACTGGGTCCTCTGAAAACCAGCGTCGGAACGTCTAGGCGTTTTTCGACCAAAGCTGAGAGGATACCTTTTTCAAAATTTTCCGTATGTTAAGTAATTAAGAATAAGGTAAAATTTGTAATTAGTTTTAAGATAACATATGTGGAATTTTGAAATAAATAATTCTCATTCTCATTCTTATTGCATCATTATCCGATCTTCATGTACTATAGTACATTACAGACCTAGGGTGGTGAATTCGTAAATGTCCCAGATCGCAGGTTTCTGTGGCCCGAACCGAAGGTGAGGGCCATAAATATGCGATCTGACGCTTTACGAATTACCGCCCGTGGTTTGTCAAAAGTGTTACGTCTTGCCTTGGCCAAAAAGTGAGATTTTCTCTCCGCGTAGCGGGCAGAAAATCCCACTTTACGGCCAAGGGTGATGTAATAGGTATTTACCCAAGTTTCACCACTATAGAATAACTACGTAAAAGCATGTAGAAGTGGGTCAAATTTAACTTGCAAGATTTGTTTAGCTACACAGTTTCTGTGTTAGTTATACGACAACCTAATAAAAAAGGATTGTAAAAACGGCGAATGACAGTATAAGGCAGTTTTAATTTCAAGGTTTTACGAAAAAAAAGACCGTAATTGCCTACCTAATTAAGAATCCAGATTAGAACAATTAAGTTTACGCTCAACATTACTCGGGTGAGCTTTGTGTGACGAGAATAAATGTTTTTTTTTTTGTATTTGACTCATGATGTTTGTACATCGTGCTGTATTTTTTCTTTAATGTGTACTTAAACCATTGCCAGACTTAAGTGGTAATCAATGGACGGGGGACATTACTCGCGCAACTGATGGCTGATGAGGCCAGAATGTTCTCAATGACAGAGACATACCTCCTGGAAGATGAACTGTCGGTACTCCTGCAAGATGGAATGATAACACAGAGTGTGCGCGAAGAACAGAACCCAGTCGTGTGGTGAGGCCCATGTCCAGCAGTGAAGTGTTCGGCTGAAGTGTTCCTTCCAGAAAATTCCCATGTATGTCTAGAACTCGTTGGTGTTTGTGTATGACATGTTTTCCGTGGTACAGTCACATGCGCTAGCGGTCGAATAGGTTAAAAAAAATGGTATAGGCAAACGAGCGCCCATCCTACCTACTATTACTTTAATGAAATAAAGCATTTTGTATTTTTGTATATTTTGTATTAATGAATGAAAAAGGAAAATTAGTAGTTAAAGTAATAATTCAGTAATATTGAGAAATTGATGAAAACAGCGAAACATTTCACAGCTAAATGCGACGTTGTCAACTTTTGGAATAAACCCTCTTAAACCGTTGAAAGTCTACGGATTTTACATAGGTACCCAAAGAAAAAGGTAACCTTATTTTACCATTAGTAATAAACATACGAAGAATATTGCGAAAAGAGCTTGTAGGAGTATTTAGGCAATTTTACCTTCACTTGAATAAAAATACGCCGTTTAATGCCTACAAAAGGTTCCAGTAAGTAACCCGAACGCCCACGATCTCGCCTTCATTTCGTTAAGTTGCAAATAAAGGAAAACTTTTTTCTGTACCTTAGCACACGCACGTCCCAAAATGCCTACTCAGTGTAACTTCGTTATAATGGTGCCTGGATATGTGACGGATGTTGTTAACCATCTTCTGCCCGCAATTTCTCCTGCGGAGAATTCGGTTGTCGTGTTCCTATTCGTATTCCAGGATAAGAAGCAGCCTACGTAATAACGTAGGCTGCTTTTTATCCTGGAATACCCCGGGACACCAACTATCATCATGACTAATTTCCATTGACCTATATTAAGTAATAGCATATGGACGGACAGTGCCTAACAAAATATGTCCCCGTCAAAATATATGGAGCAAACTGACATTAGAAAATACGTTCCAATATGCTAATAACGCCTCTTTATAACGAAGGCCAAACGGGCGCCCGAGCTGTTCATTGTGAATCCTTACTTATAATACATCAATTCTAATTTCATCACAATCGGCTGGGCATGTTTAAACTTGAAGTGGTAACAGACAGAAAGAGCTTCTTTTCATTCGTTACTAATATGGATTATTTTCAGCGCCTATTACACAATCATACCTACACCAACCGAAATGTTCCCTACTGAAAAAGAGTTCTTTGGATTTACTTTGGTTACAACTACAATTTAAACAGATCTTTTAACAGGTTTTTATATTACAGATTTTTTGCCTGTTGGAGTGTCCCACTGCTTGGCAAAGGCCTCCCCTTTTTTTCCGCCAGGTGTCCCTGTTCAGTGCCTGTGTTTGCTACTCTAAAAGACGTCTAGGTTGTCCCGCCATCTAATTTTTGGTCTGCCTCTTCGCCGGAAGCCGTCATGTGGAGTCCAGTCGGAAGCCAATTTGGCCCAACGGTCCGTATGCATGCGACAGACGTGTCCAGCCCACTCCCATTTCAGCTTAGTAGACTTGGCACCCACATCTGCAACTTGAGTACTGGAGCACAGTTCGATATTTCTGATGTGATCAGTTCTGCGAACACCCATTATGCTGCACTCCATTGCCCTTTGGCAAACCTTGAGCTTGGACTTCTGAGCTTTAGTCAACGACCAAGTTTGGGCGCCGTAGGTCAGGATGGGAAGGATACACATAAATAATACCTACCAATATTTAATAGGGTTTGTTATAAGCTAAAATATAGCTAAATATTCTTACAGGCCACATCATCGATCAATATAATTGTATAAAATCTCTTCTTTTACTGACTGACAACTGGTCATAGGAAGCTGATATTTGGCATGTAGGTTCATTTAGAAAAAAAATCATGTCAAATGTCCATGTTGTAGGTACCAACTCCCGTAATAATTGGAGGCTCTGCGTTCGAACTTGTTGGCCATTATGTATACCTGGGACAAACAGTCCAGTTAGGTAGGTCCAACTTCGAGAAAGAGGTCAATCGTTGAATCTGACTCGGCTGGGCAGCATTCGGGAAGCTTCGCAGTGTCTTTTCGTCCAAATTACCGCAGTGTCTCGAATCGAAAGTCTTCGACCAGTGTGTGTTGCCAGTGATGACTTATGGTTCCGAGACGTAGGCGCTTACGATGGGCCTCATAACAAGGCTCAAAGTCACTCAGAGGGCAATGGAGAGGGCTATGCTCGGGGTTCTCTGCGTGATAGAATCAGAAATGAGGATATCCGCAGTAGAACTAGGGTCACCGACATAGCCCGAAGAATTGCGAGCCTTAAGTGGCATGGGCGGGGCACATTGCTCGCAGGACTGATGGCCGATGGGGCCGGAAAGTTCTCGAGTGTAGCCCGCGAACCGGGAGACGAGCTGTCGGTAGGCGACGACCAGGAAACCGGTGGAGCGAGTCTTAGGGGAGGCCTAAGTCCAGCAGTGGACGTCCTTCGGCTGAAATGATGATGATGAGGTTCATTTGGGAGTATAGGAAAGCACTAAGAAAGGATACAATTTCTGATTTTCAGGAGAGGAGGATAAAACGGTCTATATGTACTTACTTACATGTTAATTTTAAGCAGCGCAGGCAAAAGCCTAACTAAACGACTCGCTACATATTCTTACCAAATGCTAGGTTATCACAGAGAAAAACACGTAGACAATCAGGCGCGCGCACGAAAATCAAACACTATCGATCGAGTACAATAACTCCTATCACGATAAAATCGAAAGTCGATCGAATCGATTTTCTCAATTACGCCGTCGATTGTCAGACACTCGAGTCGATTGTGGGCTCTCGATTTTGACAAGGGGTGACTGGGGCGGTATTGGGTGATAGGTAAATGTTTATCGATGTCCGGAAACCATTCAGGTTTTGAGTTCTGTTCACAGCGTCAAGTTGATCGTTTCGGGAATTACAAGCATTATTGTAAGAATATGTGTGTATAATTTTGGCGTGAATGGAGGGCGTTTCAAAGTCGGTATCGTTAATAAAAAAAATACTAAAGTTACTGATTACCTTACTTATTGTGAGTTATACTGCAATGGGAAAGAAACGATTACCCAATTTATTTTCCTCTTGACTGCCACAGTCGGCCGCAGCCGTCAAGCCTTCCAGCGTAAATTATACTTTAGCTTGCAATCGGCTTGGATGACAAACGGTTAATATTTTAGTTTCTTACCCAAGATCAGGTTAAAAATGAAGTATTTAGGTATGACTATATTCATGATATTCTTTGTTCACGATTCACGGTTTTAAAATTTCGCGATATTGTGGAAAATATTAAATAGTTTCTACTGGATTTAGTACCGCATGTTTATTTCGAACCTCAGTTTATATCGCGAAAGTTTAAATCCAGTAGGTAATGTAAAGTAAGTTACGTTAATAAGTACGCCTGGGTTCTAATATGGACTGTGGATATTTTCACGTTAAAAGCTATAAAAGTGGAGGAAAACTATAAAAAAACAAGGAAACTTTTTATGTTCTATTGATTCTCAAGTTTTAATGTTTGAATAGATAGGTAGGTACTTTAAAGATTAGATAAAATCGTAAAAGCTATTTTCGCGAAACATTCAAATACGCCGTCGCTGAAACTTCGACACGTAAAACGAAGACGTAAATAAATGCTTTTCAGAGTTTTTTTTTAATCAAAAGCAACTGCTGTTGATCACGTTACGCACTTTTAACTTTAAAACTTAAACGTTAAAATATCCATAATATCTGCCGTTAACAAAGCCTTTCAAAAATGTCTTCGGCCAGGCCATGGGCTAAAAGCGTTTCATAAAATAAGGGGTCTCATTTCACGCTCGGGTAGCGCTATGCGTCTTGGGTACTTGTTTTGGTTTCCTGAATAAAACATGTTTCCATGGCACTTTGTTAGGAGTACGAGCTATACGCAACGTTTCAGTTGATAAAACTTTATAAATTTTCTACGCCTCACGCATTATAGGACGTAATGCTTTTTCTAAAAGCGATGGATTAGGCATCCTTTTCTCAACCACAATGTCATCTAATACACAGGATTGGCTCCATCACAGATTCAATTTGATTTTACTAATCAAATCTAAGCAAGATCAAAGTGAAGGATGTCATGTGGTTATCGCAAAGAAAAATTGGACGTGGGCGGGGCACATTGCTAGCATGGATGTGAGTCGCTGGACTCAAAGAGTCCTTGAGTGGAGGCCCAGAGCCGACACTAGCGGCTGTAGCAGACCCCCACAGCGCCGCTGGGTCGATGATATCAGACAACAAGGAGGCCGGGACTGGATGAGAAGGATGCAAGACCGCCGGAAGTGGAAACTAAGGGAAGAGGCCTACATCCAAGAATGGATCATGAGGCCACCATGACGATGATGATGATGAATCAAATCTAAGTAATCTTTGTTTCACTGAAAGAAACCATCCTGAGGAAACCTGCACGTTCACACACTGCAAAGTAATTCAAGAAGTGCCCCAATCCGCACTGGGCCTGCGTGGTGACTATATAGCACAATTCCTCTCATGATGAGTAAATTTGGCTGTTGTGGTGGTTGTGTTGTTGGATTGTTGAGTGTTGTTGGTACACATCCAAACGTGTGCCTTGTGTGATTAAAACAGTTCAACTCTAGTACATCTTCTAAACACCTATATTGAGCATACAAAATAAAAAATAGGTACGATAAAAATCGTATTGAAGGACGTAACTATACGAGCGGGGGACTGGTACGATGCAGGCAATCTAGTTTGTTATAAATCTTTTCTCAGACTTGAATTCTATTGTTTCCTAAGATACAAGTACAATGCGAGTGAGATTCTTTCTTCATTTTAATATTCTCTTGTTGGTAGAGTAAGCGGCGTACATTAGGAACTTAATTTCTATCTAATGATAGTTTTGTATCTATAAAGGTTAGATAATATTATCTACTTATGCTTTAATTTGATGATTTCCTATGGTTTAGGCCTCATTTAGGGCTTAAGAGTGGCGAGAGGCCGAGCGGACTCTCGAGTTGTGCGTGTAGCGGAGCGGAGCGTGCGGCGTCAAACAAAGGCAATCAACAAAAGCAAATAGATTCAAATTATTTTCCCACATTTACCAAAGCTTTACTAATTTCCTCTCACATAAGTACTCTCTATAAAATAGTACGTAATTATCTCCCAACTTCCCCATCACGCTCGCTGCGAATGAGCCAAGTTCTTTAGTTTAAGCCAAATTGCGTTCAGGTACTACTTTGATGGGAAACTTATCCACGTTTTAAAACAACCTCAGCATATTGTACGAGCTGCAAAACAAGTTTAACAAGTGCCGCGGTCGCATCCATTACAGTGGGGTGGGGCAAACAAACTTTCTCTGCGGCTGGAACTTATTCTCAGGGCTGTACACGAGACCGCCTAATTAATTTGCGGGGCTACTTACGTTTTAGTATCCGCGTGCATTTAAGAGATTGAACTCTAAATTGCAATGTTTTGTTTACTTAACTTTAGCACGCCTAGTGATTGATACTCGAGTTATTTAAATTTTGTAAAAAAGAAACACCAATCCACTACCATCGATCACCATTACAGCCTATGTACATCCCACTGCCTGGCACAAGCCTATAGCTCCTTTCATCACGAGAGGGCTTGGGCTATAGGCCGCCGCGGGCCCAGTGTGAATTATGCTTTGTATGTCGGTGTGAACAAGGAAATTTGCTTGCTTCATCACTGTAAAGAGATAGAAGTACAATTTTACATCTTCACGCTTAAACCGCTAGAATAATCTAGACGATATGGAGATGATTCGAATGCCGGGTGCTATACTAAAACAAATGCTATGCTATATATTTTGTATCCCGGAAAAACGCAGACTTCCCTCGATAATTATATAACCCGAATCCACCCGGAACAATGTCGTGGGCAGAAGCTAAGTAATAAATTCAACGAGAGGTCTATATATTTTTGGATTAATTTTAAAGACAAGTTGATAAGGGCAAATTAATTATAAATTCAAATTATCATTTCTTTAATTTGCTATTTTCTTCATAAAGCATGGCTCCAAATTAGGCAAATGGTTCCGTTACCCCCAAGGGTAACATTCATGCACCGAATAACGAGTGAATAAAACAGCTCTTCCTACCCAAGCGCTGAAACATGCTGATTCCCGTCGACGCATCTCGTCCCTCGCAAACAGAGAACCAATAACATTTCCAAGTTAAATGCTGCCGAGGGCTTCACTAAAATGAAACTGCGTGGAATGGTGAAAAAAATTCGTTCCTAATATCGTATTCGGGTGTTAGGAGAGGCTAGAGATGAATACGAATGATGTGCTTACTCTTACGGAGATGATATTGCCTATTCACGTTAAACTTATGACTTGCTCATGGCTCCTTATTATGGTGTTTACTTCATTTCTCGGTTTTTTTTCGTATAAAAACCAGATGAATCGCAAATGCAAAGTAAATGAGTGTGAAGTCCCCAAACCGCACTGGGCCCGCATGGGGGGCCCGCGACGAGAGGAGGCTAGGCTGTGTCCACCAGTGGGACTTAAATAGACTGATGTTGTGGTGGTGTATACAGAATATAAGGACAAGTAATAGAGTCGTTGTGTACATATTTTGACGCTCTAGCAGAGTACATATATTTGCCCTTCACCCTCCGTAACCGATGTAATAAAGACGCCCTGCCATTCCGGGTCGAACGCAAAGATCGCGTTCCGACATTCCACGATTCTATTAAATCATGTCTTTGCTTCGTAATTTAAATCTAGTTTGGCGTTAGGAGTTAATGGTATTCTGTTCTGTTTCTTTTCTTTTTGGAAATGGCTTATTTACGTCCCGCTACTGGGCAAAGGCCTCTTTTTCTCACGAGACGGTTTAGGCTCTATTCTCGCGGGCCAAGTGAAGAAAAATGATTGCGGCCTTTACAGGTCACACACCTACTCGTATTTTTATTTCGCTGAGAGGTATGTGCCGGTTTCCTAACGATGTTTTCCTTCACTGAAAAGCTCATCAAAGGTTTATTAACATACCTACGATCAAACACTATTCAATTGCGTCCATTCACATCTTAAAACAATAATCACTAAGCCAAACCATATTACATAGATTAAATGATATCACAATATTAATTGCAGTGAAGGCATTTGTAGGTATATAATTTACTAGCTTTTCTCCGCAAGTTCGTATGCGCAGAAATATTAGAATGAAAAATCCCATTTTTTTCCGTTCCTCTCTTAAAATCTTCTCTTAGTGCTCCCCTACGTTCCCTAAGAAACCTGCATGCCAAATTTCAGTTCTCTACGACCAGTAATTTCGGCTCTGCGTTGATCGATCAGTCAGTCAGTCAGTCAGTCAGTTTCTTGTTTTATATATATGTATAGATTATAGTATGTAATTATTGCCTTCACATAATGTTCATAATAATCAGATAATCAGGCAAAGACAATGTTTAGACTGGTGCTTAATATGCAACAAAGCCCATGAACAACTACCTAGAAAAGGCTCAAGGCTCTTGAAAAGCCGCTAGTGCGTTGCCGATTCTGCAACTCACGGTCGGCACTCACATATTAATTTGCTTTTAAAAGAGCCTAAATCTTATTTCGCTAACGCCAAAAGGAAGTTGTGAAATTTTGAGAAATCTAAACAAAGCTAGTCTGAAATGTTCTACGGAATCATCTCCTTTTACTTCAAACAAGGTAATTTAAGTACAACCTTCATTTTCTGGCTAATAATTAAACAGAATAGATGAAAAGGGTATAAAGTCTAGCCGGAACTTTTAAAGCTCAGCCAGAGCCGCCGGTTATCAGTACCGCGCAGGCTCTTTAATCCTGGACGTATTTTCTTTAAAACAACTTAAAAATGTGCTATAGGAATTAGAAATATAGCTCGACTGCTCGTGACAACTAAGAGTAGGTACGAGTACGCTACAATATTCAAGAGGAGAAAGTTGAGTTCAGGTAAACTCTTTGCTTGATGTCGGCGAAAGTTTAATAATTATATTGGTTAGTTAATTTAATCTCATCGTATAATTCTTACGAAATTTAAAATACCTAGATATTTTATCGACGTTAAAAAATACAAACTACTTATTTAAAAACTGCAAGAATATGATTCCAAATTAATAATAGTATAATTCCTTGAAATATAACGAAGTAAAATAAATCTTTCTAGTAAGACACTTCAATTGATGAACGATCATAATGCTATAAACAGTCTTTAATATATTCATGTTTCAAGTATCTCGTCCTTATAACCATTATGTTAATTTCTCAACACACATACGTACCTAATAATAGATCTGAAACCCATTACTAAGGTCCTGGTACCTAGACATAACAAACTCGCATATGGTAATGAGGCACCCATTTTCGGCCACAAAAACTGGCGTGAGCAACACGTCAAAGGAACGGCAAACGAAATAAATTATACTAACTTGCAAATTGGATCCGAGTCGTTTTACTAAGGAGGAACAGGTAAACCACAAAAGAGCTAAAGAAAAGAATTACTTACCCACCTATCCTTGGAATCCTTAGAATTTCAATATGACTTCTCTATTTACATACGAATAAAGGAGGCGAATGTTACACCGAAGCATAGAACAAATATTTATTTTCTCAAACATGCTCGGAAATGTTCGTGTTACTTTCAAAAAAAGAAGACACGAGGCTGTCCATTGCCGGCCTTGGCCAGCAAAAACATTATTGTCGTGTGTGTTTTTTTTTAATTCGCACCTCTGTAGTAGGGAAACTGACAAATCCATGGAGTTAATAAGTACAACTTCCATGGCCAAATCATCCACGATCATGGAAGTAGTAAATACTGACGTGGGGTAAGTGCGCCTAAATTTATTTCGCCCCTATGCCTTGTAAACAGCCAACTACTAGTTGAGTAATATTTATAGGTTTCGATATATTTATGTTTGGCGCACTTACCCCATCCTGGCGCACTTGCCCCGAAACTGACAAATCCATGGAGGTAATAAGTACAACTTCTATGGACAAATCATCCACGATCATAGAAGTAGTAAATACTGATGTGCGCCTAAATTTATTTCGCCCCTATGCCTTGTAAACAGCCAACTACTAGTTGAGTAATATTTATAGGTTTCGATATATTTATATTAGGCGCACTTACCCCATCCTGGCGCACTTGCCCCGACTGACCTTACGTATTTCCTCGCTGTTTGAGAAAAGCATTATATATACCTCGGTCGCAATTGCGATTGCCGGACTCGTACTAATAGAAGGCTTCGCTACGCTCAGCCTTCTAACTGACTCATCCGGCAATGCGCTACTTGGCGGCCTCTGCAATAATGTACTATTCCTTGTTTTGTTTGTGACCGAAACGTAATGTTTGCGATGATGCTTTGTGATCAAATGATTTCTTTCTTTCTTTCCTTTTCAGTCGAAAGGGATAAAAAAGTGTGAAAAGAAAATCGTTGGAAACGCATAAGCAAAAATGCTTATGTCCCTACATACCTAAGTGACGTTATAATATCGTCTACGTACATTTTGGAGGTGTCTTTTTTAAGTTAGAGTAGATTGAAGTAAAAATTTATCATCATGATTATGTCAGCCGAAGGACGTCCACTGCTGGAGTGGAAATGTGCCTCCCTCAAGGCTCGCCGATCTCTTGCTACTTGCTTCCACCGGCTCCCCGCGAAGTAGGTTAGAGTAGGCGTTTGGGTAGGTCCCGTGGTGAAGTAAATAGGTTATTTATTTATCTAGCCTGCATTGTCCCACTGCTGGGCAAAAGCCTCCCTCTCATTTTTCCACGTATAGGTAATAAAAATAATTACTTCGATTTGAAAAGCTTTCTTTATTGCTAGACATACACATTGGCAACCTGATTGTAAAACGTGGTCGCTGCGGTCCATTATAAATTTATGAAAGTACTTCTATTATTCAGTCACTAAAGCCCCTAAAACAAAAGCGTAAACCTGATAGGTAACCTTTTATAGATTGAGTGTATTTTGTTATGCTTTTGAATATTCGCGGCACATCAAGATCATCGTCTTCTTCTTCTTCAAATCGCCCATTGGCGGAATGTTGTACTGAGCGCACCAGACTGGCTGCCAATTGGCAGAAATGGCAATATGGAAGTGTCATACGGTGACGTCTGCGCCTGACGGTGCAAGTGGGTGACCACCAATCGATCACAACCTTGCAGTAGGTCTAAAGAATCACTCACTACTAAAGGGTTCACTGACTGAATAAAATCAGAAAAGAACGAGTTAAAATTGACTAGAGACGGTTTCTATTGGTCAAAAACAATCTTCGGTTTCCCTTTCTTTTTTTCAAAATGTTAGGCCCTGTACTTTTGGAGATAGGAGGTGGGAACGGTAGTTTTTTGCCTATTTTTTAATATCTTAATACTATCTAAATATATAAAACTCAAAGGTGACTGACTGACATAGTGACCTATCAACGCACAGCCCAAACCACTGGACGGATCGACCTGAAATTTGGCATGCAGGTAGATGTTATGACGTAGGCATCCGCTAAGAAAGGATTTTGCTAAATTCCCACAGGAACGGGAAAAATCGGGATTTTACTTTTTAATATTTCTGCGCATACGAAGTTGCGGGGAAAAGCTAGTTAATCATAAAACTGAGAATAAGATTTTCATAAAAGTACTTTCATTTGATACTTATGTCACACTAGTTGGCCCAGTGAACTTCGTATCACCCGAAAGCAATGTTCATACAAAGTTATTCATATTTTTTTAGCTGTTCCTTTACCTTTACACTTTCCCCGATTTTTTTTCTTTCTAAACCTTTCCAGAAAGACAGGGAATAAAACAAAAAAAGAAGCAGCCAAATCGGTCCAGCAGTTCTCGAGCCTTAGCCAGACTAACACACGACAATTCATTTTTATATATAAGAAGAGGAATAATGTAGCTTGGAAAACCTTTTTATTATTTTCCAATTCACCCCCCAAAAATGGGGTCCATGTTTAAAATTAATTAATTGATTTTCAATACACGTCCGTCTTTAAGTCACTAACTAACTTAAAGCTTAGCTTTTCTTACCGCCTTTCTGTATTTCCTGTGTTTTGTATATGGTACTCAATAAAGAGTGGTTGTTGTAAATTGCAACTCAATCGGTTCAACAGTTTCAGAGCAAATTAGCTGTGACAGACGGACAGACAGACACACGAGTAGGTACCTACCTAATCCTATAAGGTTTCTGATGTTTCTTTTTGATGTTCGTTTTCTCCGTAAACACTATGTGAGAGGGTGCCAGAAACAGAGCAGAGCATGTAGACATATATACACATACATTACACAGGTAGGCGGGTTATGTCCAATCCGTCGGGCGAGTTTTTATTCCCGGCTAAGTCTGGATGTTGTAAGCAGGCAGATTGAATACCAGACGGTTACTTACTACTTAGTACTATATTTCATTTCATACTCCGCCCTGGAGCCAGCGTACGATTTTGTTCCGGTCGCGGTTGAGACGGCGGGACCGTGGAGTGCTGAGGCTTTGTCTTTGTTTAAAGAGTTGGGGCGTCGGCTGGTGGACAGGGGCCGTGACCCTCGTTCTGGATCGTGGTTGGTTCAGCAGATGTCCATTGCGATTCAGCGTGGCAATGCAGCGGGTGTGATGGGGACATTTGAATTAGGTGCGGTCCAGAACAGAGGTTTAGATGGTTGATGGACGTGTGTTATGTATTTTATTTATTTATTTCTACTTGTGTTTTTGACGAAGTATGCTACGGATTCTTGAGTTGTGTTTGAGATTGTTATTTGACGAAGCGTGTTGTGGATTACCTACGGTGTTTTCTATTTGACGAAGCATGTTGTGGATATTCTTTCTGGTATTTATGTGTTCCTTTAATAAATGAAATATAGTACTAAGGCAGATTGAATTAGGTCCATTCCAAGAGTGCGGTTGAGTGAGTTTCTATACGATCTAATTACTGGAATATGCGAGATATCCGTCGGAGCACATCAATAACATTCATCAATAGGACTTATTACATTATTAATAGCTTTTTCCTGCAACATTTTCCGTATGGAATTCTGTTATAGGTAGACTCCAACTATCTCCATACCAAATGAAATCTCAATCGGTTCAGCGTTATATTATAGCAAATCTGATAAATACTAAAATTGACCGACGCCCATTCGGGTAAACGCCCTTAGCGTGCAAAGGTAACAGATACCTACACAAGCAGACAGAATTACTTTTGCTTTTATAGTACTAAATTATTTTTGCGGGAAACCACATTTTTATAGGTAAGTACTTAAATACTATAGTATAAATGAGCAAGTATTTCAATGTTTTTTTTACTTTATCAATCCAGAACGGCTGAACTGTATGGTTTTTTTTTCAGAATTGAAATCGTACTCAGTGGTATTTTGTTTTGAGATTTCAAAAAGTACATAGCAAAAGTGCATAGGTAAGTTGTGTAATGATACGTCACAATAAATAAGAAGAAGAAAGAATAATACTTATACCTACTAATATTTTGACCCCACCTTTGACAATTCTTTTAGCCGTAATTTCAACTTTTACTATGACATTGTATCCTATTAGACTATTTATTACACTAACGCTACCTAGTGCCTATCAATATAAAACAGACTGTGAACCTAACTTTATCTTAAAAGAAAATCATTCATCATAGGTTTATCCTTTGCAATAGAAGCATCCAACATGATTAGCGAAGAACTTGTCAGTAGGCACCGAAGAGAACTTGTCATGTCATTGATAAATAGATCCGCATTATCAGAGGTTGAGTACATTAATCAAGGGTCAAACGTCTGGTCACTAGAGACATGGTATATTGAAACTCATTGATGCGTCTCGACTGCAACCAATCCGTCTCGAAGGGATAAGTATAGTGGCGGCCACATAATTAAAAACATATTTAAGTAATAATTTGCCTTTCAACTTGTCTTTGTCACTTATTGTTGTACCGCGATCTCTTCTAGAGTTCACCATTCATATTTCAAGGCATCCGCTGCGATGTTTAAGCCCCTCTGCTGGTCGCAGGCCTCTTGTCAACTGGATGTGGTTGACAGTGCGCAACGCCTTCATCAACACTTCATGAGTATAAGGTCATACGACAAGGACAATCGCATCGAAAAATCAAGCGTTCCTAATCTCGTGGCCACCACTGTACGCAGGAAAACTCACATCATTCAGCAGTTAACGCACTCCGAAAGCCGGTACTTGCACGTTTTCAGACTCGAGCTACTTCAGACGTCTGGGACGTTAAGTTCGACGTTTGATACGTAGACTTGTTTGAAATAAATAGAGTCTTTTGATATTTAAACTGAACTGAAGGTTTCTACCGGAAAATGAACTATCGATAGAGCTCCAATAACCAATAGAATGGATTGAGGACCCGATGGTTGCGAGTGGCACAGAACCGGTCTGAGTGGAGAGCCTAAGGGGAGGCCTATACTTACTTACCCGTCGTTAGACGTCTTTAGGCTGACATATAATGATGATGGTGATGATTGTTGATGATGATAAAATTACTTACTCTCGTTGTAATCCACGGTAGCCTAGTGGTTCGACTTACCGCCTCTCTGCGAAGTAATTCAAGGATGTATGTGAAGGCCCCAATCCGTACTGGGCCCACGTGGGGACTATAGCCCAAACCCTCTCGTGATGAGAGGAGTTCTGTGCTCAGCAGTGGGTCGTAAAAATGCTGTTGTGGTGGTGGTATATATACATTGTAGAAGTATATATACATTGTATTCCAGCTAGCCCTAATTTTTATTTTATCCCACATACCTACTTCTTTGATATTTCATTTATTTGCGTAATTAAATACATTCCAATTGAAAATTCAATTTAATGAAATTATAAGCTTTGCCGAATCATGGATTTATGAAAGTTAAAGAATTTCATCACCGTTAATTACGAAATATCATACATCCCAACTTGAAGTACCAAAAACAACGCAAGGCGTAAAATATCAACGTCGACATGACACGAAAATTGCTAGCCCGTCTTCTCGGACTAATTTTCGAGCTCTTAACTAACGCTTACGTACTTCAACGCCTGTGGGCTACAAAGTCGATGAAAATGTAAATTTCACGCCGCACTAAAGCCCATTATAAGTTGCTTGCTGCGCCGTGGAGTTACCCGCGAAAACACTGCCCGTAGAAATGTCGAAATGTGAAACTCTCGCGTGATGAGAGGAGGCCTGTATCCATCCAGCAGTGGGACATAAAGACACAAAGCTGGTCGTGGTGGTAGAAATATTAGGATAGTAACTACCGACAGTGTAGAAATTTTTAAAAATTCGCTACATACCATCAGATCCTTGTAGGGAGGCCTAAGCATTGGACGTGTTTAGGCTGACATGATGATGATAGCTAAATAACACCCCGATAGAGTCTCCTATCAACCAAGAAAATGTAAATCGAAATCAATTCACTCGTTACACAGCTACGAGGCCACAGATGGATATACAGATTAACAAACACGTCAAACGTATAACGTAAGACCTGTAAGTTGATTGGTATTCCACTACATCACTACATTATTAAAGTAAAGTCCCACGCCGCGTCGTCTGTTAGTTTGCGAAAAACTTAAATACTTAGTACTGTTGCGGCGTCCAGCCTCTTTACTGACCCGACTGACTGGTAGACGAGGTACTGACATAGCCGGGGAAGACGAAACATGAGGTGACAGACAGATAGGTAAAAAACAGACGACCGACAACACCGATTTTGACGACAAATACTGATAATTTTCTTGTACATAATTCCAATAGAACCACTACGCAAGGACTGGTGATCGTTTTATTGATAGACCGTACAAGTACTGAACGGGTTATCATGCTTTTTTCACTTATAGAGTTTTGCGCAAAAGAGCAAAGCTACACGCTGAGCTATGGCCCTTTTGTAGTACTGCACCGGACGATTTCTTTTGTGTTTGTAATCTTTTATTTTTACTATGTTTTTTTTCTTTTTACCATTAACACTCGATAAATTGTATACCTTACTGTGTTCTGTAGTACTGAAATAAACGTTTTATCTATCTGTTATGATAGCAGTCCCTTACATGTAGTATGTAATCTGTGGTCGCTCACAGATTTATCTATGATTATGGTCTATGGGATTCCCTCTCAACTACTCGCGTAGCCATGATTGTACGTAGGCTTTTCTTAAATAAAATCTCATAGTTTTATCAACTGTTTTATTAAAGCCCACCATAACAACACTATCTATCTATCTAATAGATACAGGGGTCCATAAGGAAGGTTTTGGTGAATAATTTGTTGTACTACTTGTGAGAAGCCGGGGCTGTACTACTAGTTTATAATATTAACATTTAATAGAACGAGACATCCCTGGTATCCCTAGGTTGCGTTTAATAAACCTTAATTATTCTTCTCCGGAAATAAAGGATCGTTCCAAAGAGATCCATTAAAGCAGAATGCGAAATGCTTGTTGAGCTGCCGATATCTATTTAGGTGCACATACTTTATTCATTGTGAGGAAATCGTCGATAAACGGGCGTTTTCAAATCGTAATTTGAGAAATAAATCTCGATGTAACTTGTAAAACGGGAAATACTGATTTATTTGCAACGTTTCGAGTAAGTATAGGTGTTTAATCGGTATTATGAAATGATTTTTGTTTTCAAGAAGATAAGGAATCGGTTATCAATTTACGAAATCGAATAAGATTTTTTACTGGTGTATATTGATATAATTGACGTCCCTAGACAAGATAGAAGTTAATCTTAGTAAGTTAAATTTAATCTTTGAAAATTTTAAATAATAATTTAAAACAACATTTTGTAACCCGTATGATTAGCTGATAATTTGTACATTTTATTTTCAAAATAATGGAGTTTAGCTTCGACTTGAAAATTGGGACGTTGTGAACAAATGAACTAATTAGCTCCAAACAAAGCTTGAGCTATCTACACAATTAGAAATATACGTGGTGGGTCAGAAAATATGGCAAATAGTTAACCCACAGTATCGGCTATCGATTCTAAGTCATAGACATAAATAATACTTCGTATGGACCCGGCCTAACGTAGATACATGTCATGTTTCCCCACTTCATTGGTGTCCAATCAAAAGTTAAACTTATATCGTGACACTAAAGCTGGGGCACATTTTTTCAACAACGAGACGAGTTTTTAGATACTGAGAAACAGTTTCGAAAAAAGTTTCTTAAAAACGCTTATGTCACCGAGCGTGCGTGACAGCACGCTCGGTGACGTGTGACTAAGTGATGCGTTTGTGAAATATTAAGCTTTAAAGTGCTATTTTTCTTTAGAGTCACGTGTCCCCCCCCCCCCGCCAGCTAAATGGTGGTATTTGGATGGCTGAAAAAAATCACAGTTGTGGCATATATAACGTAGTTGAAAGGAAAACTATCACAGCTAAGTAGGCTGTACAAACTTACGAGTCATAGTCGACCAACTTATGAAATGATTAAAAAACCAATGATTTTTCTCGACCGGCAGGGGCGTCGGGTGGGCACGTCATACCACAGGCTAGCTAGATGCTAATAAGTCTTAGAAAGGTACTGTGGGCATCCTCAACTTCGGAACCCTTTACTTTGCGCGTGGCCCGACACGCACTTGGCCGGTTTTTTATACATTGAAAAAAAAAATGTTTTGTTCCCGCGGGAACGCTCTTACCGAATTCCGAGCGAACGAAGTTGCAGGCAGCAGCTAGCCTCCAATATTCAAAATCAACGGCTGCTGTTTACACGTTTGCGGCATTAGCAACCTGTCAAGCACCGACAGAAAAACGTAGCAAGCTTGCGATATTACGAAAACGGCGTTTTCTCGTACGACGTAAGTAAGCATTTTATTGACGTTACGTTCAGATGTGTCAAACGCAGTGACTTATCCATCCTTTAGTAACTATTACTTAATCTGTGCCAATATCCTCGGATACGGGGACGCGATGAGTAAACGCTCTAAGCTTGACGCCGATCACATAAAATTCAAAACAGCCTTAACGTTTTTTAATGTTTTCAACAACACATTTATACATTCCAAAACAACTTAAAAGTTATGTGCGTCAAGCCAAGCATAAACTCGTTCTTAACGAGGTTTTTATCCCGAAGGGACCCTAAAAACACATTGTGCGCGGATTCCAGTTTTATTAAGCAAATCTGCTGTTTACTTAGGACGTCTGATGTTTTCATATGACTTGGGCATATCGAACATGTTGTTTCGATGTTAGGAATGGAAAAAATCAACTCGCGATAAAAACTTTACCAAATCCGCTGTTTGGGATTCAAAGGGGCGGCTGGTAATCTGTCCAAGTACGTATTTTTTATTTATTGATGTTTTTTTTTAAATTTCATTATAGCTTTGATCTTTCGTGTGTTGGAGATTTTGTTTGCAATGAATAGAATATGTTTATAGAATTCGTTTAAAAATTGCAGTACCTATAAGAGTCCGTTTAAATTCGGGGATACATTAATATTTCAGTATCTATCAAAACCTAATGAATAGGTAATCTTGAATTGATAAATCAATTTTAAATGTCATGTATAATAAATTAATAAGGGTTTTTCTGCAATGTATCTTTGCCGAGGAACCAATATTATTTAAACAAACACGAGCGACGTTCCTTGGGGAGGCGTATGTGCCGCGGGCTTGTTTCGGCTGTCATGATGATGGCGCAAACAAAACCTTACCTACCCTAATTGACTCGTGTCTTCTACTGACTATATGTAGGTAAGACCTTTTTTTAATTTAAGACACAGAAGATAAACATACTGCAGGAATGAAAAGGAAATAAATGTGACAAACAATACAGTGGGATGGCTATCGCGTGGTGTTTATGACGAATCACATTGCCGGCTTCAAATTTCTTGACTTCATTTACACCGTACGTACGAAGCAAAAACAATTTCGTTATATTCATTAGTTTTACTATTAATAAGTATGTTTTCCGTACACTAAACTAAATGGTTTTTGTGAGAGACCTTATGGGCTGCGTTCTGAATCGCGCTCACAGCACCTTGCATCTTTTTTCATCTTGAAAGTCGACTCCTAAGAGGAAAAAGGAAGCAAGGTACTGTGAGCGCTCTGGCCGCGATTCGGTACGCAGCCATGAAATTCTTTACAGTGTAACAAGCGGTTAAGAGCAAGGTCCGAAATGGAGAAAGATAAAATAGATATAGCGGTGTCAATGTCTCAATACCAAATAATGGTTTCTGTGGTTGTTTTCTTAACAAGTTATTCGGTTTATTTGGAACAAGATGTTATTGGCGATCGCACCTCGAAATAGCAAGGTGTGTATTTTTTGCGACCTCGCGTGAGAAATTTCGGGTGTTTTCAGCTAAACTGCCAGCAGCTATGATTGTCAACTATTTTGTACTAACGGAATTATTTTGGTAGGTAAGCATTGTTCAAACATCTGATGATCGCAGACAGTTTTAGAAGTGAGTTTTAGAAGAGTTATTAAGACAGGCTTCAATTGTAATGGGGTTCTATTCGTTTTAAGTTTAAGTTAATTAAATGTGAGTTAATATGTGCGTCACGAACACGAATAGTTCAGTAATATCCCTACTAATAGGTTAGTGGTTAGGTAAAATTCGGTGAATGTTTTCATAACAGAATTTTGCACATAATACCTATATAAAATAAAATAATAGATTTCATAATTAAAATAATTAGGAAATGCAAAGCCAATATAATTTAAATTAATTGGTTGATTTTACAGATCCTTCAAAGAATTAAGAGAATAAAGAAGGATTAGCTTAAATTGCGCAAATAAATTCTTATTAGGAAAACAAAATGTAATACCTACCTAATTTAAACTTGAGCTGTATTGGTAATGAGTAAATATGATTAGTGAAAGGAAATATTTTCATTGATTCCTTGCTTATTTTTTAATTGTATTACAATAGTGAAGTTGGTGTATAAGCCGTGGTGGCCTAGTGGTTTGACCTACCGCCTCTCATGCCGAGGGTCGGGGGTTCGATTCCGGCTCGCACCTCTAAGTTTACTTATGTGCGAAATTCAATTTGATTTTACCACTGAGCTTTTCGGTGAAGGAAAACATCGTGAGGAAACCTACACGCATCTGCGAAGTAATTCAAAGATGTGTGTGAAGTCCCCAATCCGCACTGGGCCCGCGTGGGGACTATAGCCCAAACCCTCTCGTGATGAGAGGAGGCCTGTGCCCAGCAGTGGGACGCAGATAGGCTGTAGTAGTAGTAGTAGTAGTAGTAGTAGTAGTGAAGTTGAGCATTTAATCAGCTTTGGAAGGAAACAGGTCAGTTGATCGTTTTATCACTTTATGAGAGCGGTATTATCAAAGGAAATGATTATAAAAATGTTATGCGACTATATACTTTTGCTTCATATTTAAGACTTAAAAATATCAGACTTCGTAAATGCACAACATGTCGTCTACATACGAGTACCTAATATGATTTTTGAAGAAATAATAATAATCATCATCATCATTTCAGCCGAAAGACATCCATTGCTGGACATAGGCCTCCCCAAGGCTCGCCACTCAGACCAGTCCTGTGCTACTTGCCTCCACCGGTTTCCCGCGACCTTCACGAGGTCGTCGCTGCGTCTCGTTGGAGGCCTACCGACAGCTCGTCTCCCATAAATAATATTAAATGAAAATTCTACACGCTGTTAATGGGTTTTCGAGTTATATGTATGTACGGCTTTGAACCATTTCATAAAGTAAACCGAAGAAAGTAGGTTTATTTAAATATTTTGGGATATTTTCTTTTTGAGAAACCTATTTATTAATTTGGGAGTAGAAAACAGACTCCTATCTCATTTAAAATTTCTTCTTTCATAAAACTTTAAAATTGAATTTGAACTTTTCACATCTTCTCTCGAAACTAAAACAATCAGTAAGTTTTACACAGCGCATGTGGGAGCCAAATGAATTACTGATTCCCGAGACGCAGCCCAATTTGCATCGCATGACAATGCAGTTCTAACTTGGAATTATAGGCTAACTGTGCAATTGGTAAGGATTGCACGGTGGAATTGGTCGTAACTGCAGAAGCAATCGGGTTATCTAGATTCCCTGGCCTTGTATCTTGGTGATTAACTGTTCTATACCTAGAAAATCAACATGGAATCTCGTTTGATACTTTTCATGACCAGAATAGGTACAGATACTAAAAAAATGTGTCCACGGAGTGCCCGACCGTCCTTGAGGCGCGACAGACGCTAGGGGGCGGGACGCCAGCGGGGACGGCGAGGGTTGTGGAGAGACTAACCACGCGCGTTGCACTGCACACACTGGCTGTCAACAAAAATCAGCAAAAATGTGTCCACGGATTTTTTTACGAGTGTTCGCTCATTGAGTGTAATTTATGTGTACTTCGTGCCCGACCATCCTTGAGGCGCGACAGACGCTAGGGGGCGGGACGCCAGCGGGGACGGCGAGGGTTGTGGAGAGACTAACCACGCGCGTTGCACTGCACACACTGGCTGTCAACAAAAATCAGCAAAAAAATCATCATATGCTTGTAGATAGACATATATGACTCTATGCTGGTGAAACAAGAAGAATAAGGGAACCATGATACTTGATAGATCTTTTCTGTCAAATCGAATTGAATCAAACGAAGAGATGAAAGAGATAGGGAGAGTTAGATGTCATGTATGATGAGTCCTCACGCCACCGTTCCGTTATGCAGATTTTCTCGGGCGTGCGCTTGTGTAAAACTGTGGTGTATGACGTCATCAATTCCACGTGCTCTGCTGCTGCCCGACAGTCTCTTACGCGCAGGGAGGTACGTCGAGCACGAAGTTGATAGGTATAATAATATAAATATCATGGAATAATAAACTACACTTGTATGAAGATAACGACCTATAGCAAACAAACATCAGTTACATTTACAGGACTCCCAGTTTAAAAAACATAGGTGTATAGTTTTTACAGAAGGTAACCACGAGTTTAAGAAGTGAGTCCCTAAAGTGTGACAATGCAACTGAAAATTGTCATGTTGAAAAATTATTGTAGAATCCGTCGGAAATATTAGTGTGAACAAAGTCAACTGCGATTGTATGTACGAGTAGTCTCCGAATTGTCACTATGATTACGCTATTTTGCTATGCATGAGCGGGGCCTCTGGTGAGGTAATTTGAAATTTTCGTTTTAATCATATTTTCATACGATTTATTTGACGTTAGATCTAGGTGGGTGTTTCTAGTAGTGTTTCAAACGTCCCCCATTTTCTCCATTTTCAGGCAGATAAGTACAAGAAGACACATTATTTAGCTCGTTATCAAAGATCTTGGCAGTTCGTCGCAAAGTCAATACTAATAAAACCAGATGCAAATAAAGCATCGGAAACTTTTAACAAGTTGAAAGCGTCTGACTGAAGACCAAGGAAGGTTTATTCTGAGAGACAGATTAAATTTGTTTTCAGTTTACAGTCTCACAGACATGATTTAGATTGTTAATTTTTAACTTGAGTTCGTTTTTAACCGTCTTCAAAAAAAGGAGGAGGTTCTCAATTCGTCGGTTTTTTTTATGTATGTTCACCAAAAATAAATAGTAAACGTGAACCTATTTCGATGATTTTTTTTTGTTCGAAAGGTGGTATTTCCAAATTGGTACTAGCACGTAGATGATTTTGGTGTCAATTTCGAGGACTTCAGAGTTACTTATGTACTACTTCTAAAGTAATGTTTGGAAAGTGTAGCCGAAAATTTTTTTTAAATAAAAACTAAAAACCGCCTTCAAACTCCGACAGACTGCGAAGTCGGTGTCAAGTGAACCGACCCAAAGAAATGATAATCATATAGTGAACTTGACATTGACATCGCAGTCTTTCGGAGTTTGAAGGCGGTTTTTATATTTTTATTTAATAACAAACCGATCAATGTAATAAAAATGGTTTCAAGCCGGATTGGGTCAACTGTGTCTACCGGTAAAGGTGTGTAGTACATGTTGAAATGATGATGATGATGATGACGAAAATGTTTGCAATCTGAGACAAAACGTTGTGTGAAACGAAATAACAAACGGTAGATATTAACTAGGTTCCTACCTAGGACCTATCTCATAGCCTCAGTGGCAAGTTTGATTAAGTGTCAAGTACACAGGTTGTAAACGTATTATTACATCGACATCAAACGGCAATATCCTGTAACTATCCCAACCTTTCCGGATATTAAAGTGTTCATCGCAGGGCAACTTGGTTTATGAAAATACTAGCTTCTGTCCGCGACTTCGCCCGCGTGGAATTCGATTATTCAGCTTCAACTATCTCCATGCCAAGTTTCATGTTAAACGGTCAAGCGGTTGAAGAGGTAGGTAACAGATAGACAAATAGAGTTACTTTCGTATTTATACTACCTATTAATATGGATATGTATGCCGGACCTGTCTCTATTTTTCGCATCCCTAATCCATATTATCTATATTAATATTATAATTGCAAAAGTAACTCTGTCTGTCTACCTCTTCACGCTTCAACCGCTGGACCAATTGAGATGAAATTTGGCATGGAGATAGTTGGGGTCCCGGGAAAGGACATAGGCTACTTTTTATCCCGCCAAGACGCATAGTTCCCGCGGGAACTATGCGTCTTGGCGGGATAAAAAGCGGCATAAGCTAGTCCTCTATAATTCACACTTCGTCCAATTCGTAGAGCCGTTTCTGAGATAGTTGGAATAGATATTGTAGAGGGGTGTTGATGTTAGCTCAGGTAGATGCTGCAGGCACGGAGATCAGTGGTGGAATCCGAAGACACGAAGACGATGTCTAACTTATTATTATTAAACTATCTAAATCTTGAAGACTGGCCCTATTACTGCCCTAACACTGTCCTAACTATGAAATAATAGATTTTAAGTTGAATTGATATTATATTTTGAGAGATGCGTTCTTTACAATGGCTATAAAAAGACTAAAAATATTAAACAAAAACAATTCTACGCTTAAAATTACCTATTTTTGAAAGAAAATGTGACAACTAACCGATTGTACTCGGCCAGTCTCCAGAATATCCAAAAGTTACCGCGCTTAAGGTGTAAGATTTATGGAGATAGGTACTTTATTCTTTTTTTCTTTGCTTTTGTGTCCTTTCATTTTTTATTGCTGTAATTATTAAGCGGCCACAAACACACACAATTCACATACAAAAGAGCACACTGACGAAATTTGTAAAGTCATTTAAGCACTCTTAAAGCCTCACTTTTAAACAAAAAAGTTATAAATAAAAAGACCGCAGGTAAGGTCTTAAAAAGAAAAGTTCTTACCAATAAAACAATTTGTTTCTTTGACCGAGTTTCTTATTAACGTCAGCTGCATATTACACTGTGAGGCTTCTTTATCCTCATTTTTGTACATTTTCTTCTCGAGAAATAGCTTTGCCTGTATCAGAAACTTTCAGGGAGTTTTTCTGTGAAGGGAAATTAATATTTACATCAAATCATCTCTTTGAGGTTACAGTAAACATTATTTTTTTAGTAAACGTTTTAATTTCATAACTATGTAAACTTTTTGGACTTATTTCAAACTAGCCTTCGTCCCGCGTAGACTTAGAATTTGCGTACCCGATGATACTATACATATATGTAGACAGTTATAGTTATTGTAGAAGTTTGAACTTGGTTTGACCCGTGGAAAACCTGTTCCCGTGGAAATATCGGGATAAAAAGCTTCTGCCCACGACTTCGCCCGCGTGGAATTCGGTTATCGCGTTCCGGCGGGAACTGTGCGTTTTTCCGGGATAAAAAGTAGCCTATGTGCTTTCCCGGGACTCCAACTATCTCCATACCAAATTTCATCCAAATCGGTCCAGCGGTTGAAGCGTGAAGAGGTTACAGACAGACAGAGTTACTTTCGCATTTATAATATTAATATGGATATGGATTCCTGCATACACAGCCATACACGCACCCGCACACACACCCTAACCATACATGGCTATAAGAATAATGTGCAATACCCGTGTATACCTAGTATTTAAGGTCTAGTTTCTAATATTTGCTGCACCCTAACAGGGTCCATGATATAGTACTTAAGTGAAATGTAACATCTTGTAAACACCATGGCATAACAATAAATGAGTATGAGCATGAGTATGAGGATGCAGATGAAATTACCAGTATAGAAATCTTTCAATCTTACTCTTCGAGTCATTCATTCAAAATCTTATGATTACTATTGATAGCTTTCATAATCAACAGTGACCGCTTATCATCAGGTGGACTATGTGCTTGTTTGAGATCAAAAATATCTCGTAAGTTTTCAACCTATGGAATAAAATCATTTATTTTCATCAATTACATGAAATAACTATTTATTTTATAAACAGTATTGATATTTTAAACTATGCGTACCGTTATTTTCTTCGTTAGGCAATAATGGAATCATGTTCAGCCAGCGTGAAGTCGGTTCATTAACATCTCTGTCGGCTGCATGTTAGCAAGAATCACCCATTAAAGTTAATTCACATTGTAGTTAAACACACTATGAACGACATTGATTGATTTCTATTGCTAAATCTGAGTTAATCTGAGTTAAGACTTTATTCTCATCATCATCACCATCATCACCACCACTACCACTATCGTCATCATCATCATCGTCGTCAGCATCATCATCATGATCATCATCATCATTATAGTCATCATCATCATCATCAGAACGTCCACCGTCGGATACATAGACCTTCCCCATGTTTCTCCTCACGGCTCGCTCTTGTGCCTCAGTCGCCGCTCTATCTTGTAGGAGGCCTACCGACAGTTCTTCTTCCGGTACATGTCTGATAATAATTAATAACAGTCTTTACATCACCTACATTAAAGTCCCCGCGACATGTCATTAAAGCATTAACGATCTTCGTGTGTTCTAACATCATCAACATCTTTTCTTTTTTTTTTACTAGGCAGAATCAACACCTTTTTTGTGGACATGCTTACCTATAATAATTATTGACAAAAATATCACCATGTCAGTCGGGAATTTTCAATACATAGTACCTATTGTATGTATTAGGGCTTTACTCAGGTAGTCCATCACATAGTCATGTTCTGCTCTATTCGCAGGCCCTCACCAGATCTTCGCTTCGTATTCTAAGAAGCAGCGATAACACACTTTTCGGTTGGCGGCTCCTATTCCAGAATTTTCTGACCCCACCTTGAAAGTCTCGTTCAAAATATGTGAGTTTCAATTTTGAATTTAATTTTACTTCCTGCCTTCTCTGGCTTAGTTTGAGGAAGTGCCAAAATACTGCTTTATATCCATCAAACATTAAAAAACGCTGTCCCCCGAGCGAAGTAATAAAGCTTCTCGGCCCAGTGCACTGGTTTTCATTTTAAAATCCTTCTAGAAGCTTTTAGAAAGTCTGAAAGCTTTCGATCGGTGCAAGTGCAAATGGCGCAACATTCAAAACAACGGGCTGAATTTTCTTTTTACGACTTCGATGTCGCCAATTTGGTAGTGTTACTTCGAATGATGTTAGTACCATGGATAAGACCATGTTTTTAACTTTTTACGAAACGAATACTGTACTGTATTTCGTACATTCACCATTTATAATTTGACCATATGCTAAGTTGGTTATAGTTATAGTTGATGCATCTTTAAATAATCTTAAAAATTAATTATTTAGGTTGTACATTACACGATATTGGTTTATTATGTACCTACATTACATGATATTGGTACTTTGTGATGAAGAAAATATTTTTGACATTATTTTCATCGCCTTATTGATTAGACGAACATAATATGGACTTCTATTTTAGACCACCGAAAAAACTTGGAACTACTAAGTTTCCGTATGAGATAATTTGCGGTTTTTCCGGTAGGTATGTCAAGTTAAGAACTCCCAGAAGATACTTATCATTAATCAGGACAAACCTCCAGTTCAATCTTAGCGAAAGCTATTTCGGAGCTATAAAATGAAAGGGTCTTACGGGTTCTAGGTATATATTATGGTAAATTTGTCTCCAATAATAGGGTACTTATTATACACCATCGAAGAAAAAATCGGGAAGTACTGATTTATGATAGATTATATAAAAATACTACTAATATCGACTTTTTATCATAAAAATGCATAAATAATTTTATAATATTACATTAATAAAATGTTGTTTTTTAATCTGTCTCAAAACGGTAGATGCCATATTGTTAGCTGCGTTTACATCACTGTTACTGTAAACAAAGCGTTACAAGTAACCGTTTTAAGTTTTGACTTCACTTGTTTGGTTACTATGTACTTATATTTACTATCCTAGTGACGTCACAGACCAAGCAAACATGGCGGCTAGCTTTTTAGCGCGAAAACTGAAAATGAAAATTTTAAAGTACTTTTTAATGTATTTATCCCATTCAGAAAATCGAAATAATCTTGTGATTCAATTCCACATAAGGATCATTTTAAACCACATTTCAAAAAATGGTGTAATACCCTATTTGCAAGCTAATCTCTCAGATCTTGGGTCCTAAGGTAAATAATTTTGTCAGGCACCTGGTATCGCGATGTGTATAATAATAAGATGTCAATTCATGTCACGAAATTCTCATACACCAAATATCAAATACGGTTTCGCAATGTCAGGTGCACTTCCAACTTCCAACCTATAAATGCAAATTCCAAATCCATAATTCTGCAACTGTATGTAGATTTTCTTATTCTATTTTCATTCATTATGGGTGCTAATGCCTGAAAATAAACGCTTTTATTATTATTATTATTATTATCGTCATCAAATTTGTTATGTTGAGCATTTATTTATTTCGGTACAAATTTTTCAACTTTGCCTTCAGAACAGTAACGATCTGAAAACTCGGCGAAATCACTACATAGTATAAAACAAAGTCGCTTTCTCTGTCCCTATATCCCCTATGTATGCTTAAATCTTTAAAACTACGCAACGGATTTTGATGCGGTTTTTTTAATAGATAGAGTGATTCAAGAGGAAGGTTTTAGTATATAATTTAAACACTCAATTCTCGTGGGAACGCTATAACCGAATTCCACGCGGACGCAGTCGCTGGCAAAAGCTAGTGTTTAATATAGTGTTTAAAGGAAAACTCACTTTTATTCAACCGAGCAATGGAATATAAAATATTATCAAACGAGACTTCAGATTATACACTCATGCGATATTTCCCAGCTTCGTATTTGAACATCAGTCCCGTGTAATGCTTAATAGACACATTGGGGCCTGGATGTGTTTATACAGCAGTGAGGAGTGCATACAGGAACTGCAAAATCATGGTTCTGTTGTGGCTTAATTAGTGCCAGCGGTAGGTAATGGAGAGTCGCTTCACAATGAGAACGGCCGTACCACTTGCAAAAAGGGATTCGGTTAGAATATTTCCGTTATAAACATACACACGGTCACGTGACTTCTGCAGACTTAGTATTATTAGTATAGAGTACAGATAAATAAAATAAATTAGTCCACTAGGTTGATCGACAATCGAAAAATTCATGATTTATATAAAAAGAAATGATATAAAATAAATGCAAAACAAAGTTATAATCGATTACTACTACTACTACAGCCTATTTGCGTCCCACTGCTGGGCACAGGCCTCCTCTCATCACGAGAGGGTTTGGGCTATAGTCCCCACGCGGGCCCAGCGCGGATTGGGGACTTCACACACATCTTTGAATTACTTCGCAGATGCGTGCAGGTTTCCTCGCGATGTTTTCCTTCACCGAAAAGCTCGGTGGTAAATTCAAATAGAATTATCAAAAAACCTATTCTAAATTAAAAATATATAAGAGCTTATCTGACTGAATAATTAAAATAAATTAGTTCCTAATAGTCGCAGTTAACAAATATGCCAAATACATTTTCCTATCTAATTTTCGAGTAGAATATACAAGTAGTTCCTCTAATTTGCTGGTAGACGCGTCCGTGCCGCGATCGAGTGATCTGAGGCTTAAAGATTTTTCTTAATAAAGCCTTTTTGCGATATGCCCGAGGTTTTTCAAGATTCTCGAGTCTTCTAGCTTGAGTTGGATGGCGAGATTGGATTGAATAGGTTCATTAAGCACACTTTAAGTGTTAAGACTCAATATTTTTAGTAAATCTCTCTGAATTTTTTGCTGTCACAAATAATAAATTACTGACAATGAAAAGACGTAACTATGAAAGTCTGAGGAGAAAAGCCTAAAGTAAAATAAAATAAGACCTATTTCAAATAATGTTGAATAACTACGTTGAAAGAAAAATAAAACGATGTCGTATGCCAGTAAAGCTTGGATATTTATTTGAAGAGCGCTTTTGAGGTGAGACTGAAAAGATAAATGAAGCCTGTCGGATTTTAAAATGAAAAAGAATGGTATCCCTATAAGGTAATAACTGTCATTCAGAGACAGATTACGTGGAGTTAAATCTCAAAAAAAAGTTAAGTCTTCGACCAGTGTGTGTTGCCAGTGATGACTTATGGTTCCGAGACGTGGGCGCTTACGATGGGTCTCATAAGAAGGCTCAAAGTCACTCAGAGGGCAATGGAAAGGGCTATATGCTCGGGGTTTCTCTGCATGATAGAATCAGAAATGAGGATATCCGCAGCAGAACTGGGATCACCGACATAGCCCGAAGAATTGCGAACCTTAAGTGGCAGTGGGCGGGGCACATTGCTCGCAGGACTGATGGCCGATGGGGCCGGAAAGTTCTCGAGTGGCATCCGCGAACCGGTAGACGAGCTGTCGGTAGGCCTCCAACAAGATGGAGCGACGACCTCGTGAAGGTCGCGGGAAACCGGTGGAAGCAAGTAGCACAGGACCGGTCTGAGTGGCGAGCCTTGGGGGAGGCCTATGTCCAGCAGTGGACGTCTTTCGGCTGAAATGATGATGATGAAATCTCAAAAAGCGGGCGATAAAAAAGGTATTTTGTTTTTTTTTTGTGGTTTTAAATAAATAATGCAGCAATATTCAATTTAATTTTAGTAGTTCAACCTACTGCCTCTTCCGGCTCGCCCATCTAAGTTTACTTATGTGAAAAATTCAATTTGAATTAACCACTGAGCTTTTCGGTGAAGGAAAACATCGTGAGGATCTGCAAAGTAATTCAAAGATGTGTGTCTTGGGGACTTCTCCCCAACCCGCATTGGGCCCGCGTGGGGACTATAGCTCAAACCATCTCGTGATGAGAGGAGGCCTGTGCCCAGCAGTGGGTCGCAAATAGGCTGTAGTAGTAGTAGTAGGTAGTACATTGTCCACTGCTGAGTACCGACCGTTCCAACTTCAATTTGAGAAGTGTGGCTCTAACAGGTAAGCTACTTACGGTTTCTACTGAAATAATGACAGTATAAATAGTTCATGGTAATTTACATTATTCAGTGGTTATTTCCATTTTATATCATGGGTCACAATGATACTGATGATGAGATGATGATGAACTGTCACAATGATAATTAGAAAAAAGTTTCCGGGGAAAATTTAAGGCAGAATTAAATGGGTGCTGTTTTATCTTAGACCGATATCTAGTCTTGTAATAGGATACTTAAAAAAACTTTACTTACCCAATTAGTGTGAAAACGTCTAAAAACCTTTCGTGTAAAGCCAGATTTACATTATGTTAGTGACTTTCGAAAGTAAACGTACCTACATTGCTGGTTTCGATTGAACTCTTAATATTCGTATCATTAGTGAAAAAGCATAAACAATGTACCTACGTCCAAGAAATGTGCATGGTGTAAAAATCAACAGAATCACTTTAAACCGTATATCCTCGGTGTAAAATGAAGTTGTGCAGTATATTTCAAGGATATTTTAACGTTGCATTTCATCGGAAGCAATGTCGTATGAAATTGGATCCCATGCAGGCAACCGTAATGATCTTTTTCCGACTCAAAGTAATACATGTGCTAGGTGGTAGAAAACTAAGAAATGCTCGCCGCTGGAATTGTGTCAAGCAGCGAAAAATTCGTGCGTTTTACAAAATGGTTCTCGTTTTCTTAAGATAGGTTTAGGACAGTAATTTTGTTATGAAATGTTTCAGTATATTATCTCTAATAGACAATACTTACAATCTTTCGCGTTTATAATATAAGTAGGATACCTATTGCTTAGATTAAAAACGGAACTGTACAGCAAAAACTCATTTATAATGGCTACCCGCATTGATAATAAACTACCAAAATTACTTGCTTAAATTTCCAAGGCTTAACTTGTAATGATTATCTAGTAACTAATCCCTTAGTTACTAGATAAGTGTTTCTATACAGCAAAAGAATTTAGCCTTGTAATAAACACTGTCGCCGTTATTGCTTTAATTATTGTAAGTAAACATTAGCATAAGTCATATATCCATTACGACAGAACATGAGACTCGTCGATCAACTGCATGTAATTTACCACCATGTTTTTAAGCAAATAAATATTTTCGATTCTGATCTGATTCAATTTTATTTAAACAAATGGTACCTGGGTTTTATTAAAACAAAATAAATAAAATAACAAAAATATATATTAAATTGAACATCGATTAAATCCGTCGGTTCAAGTATTGAAAAATAATGTTACGTTTTTTTTAATCCATGAATATTGACAAAGAAATATTTTAAACAAAAACCAACTTCAAACTCTGACAGCCTGCAAAATCGGTGTCAAGTTTACTTTAAGATTGTCATCAGCTTTGGATCCTTTCACTTGACACCGATTTTGCAGGCCGTCGGTTTTTTTAAATTATTTTTCTGCGACAGTTTCCATACCTACATGGGTACAATTAAATACAAAATATAATCTAGCCTATTGGGATACGTCAGAGAACGTTTCACTGGATAACCCATTCACCTAATGCCACATCAACTTTTTAAGAACAATGAGATCAAAATAACCAATTTAATCACTGTGTCTAATTAAAAATGAGAACCACGCAGATAAGGTTAAAATTTAAATCACGGGCTAATCAGTTTTAGTCATTTAAGTCACATACGTCAATAAACTAAGCCGCCAGTATTTCAATCAACCGGCAGCTGTCAAAGGCAATTAACCCTGGTACAGTAGAATTGATTAATATGTAAATACCCTTGGACCTCATTTCAACGGAGTAAGGTTAAAAAGTCTGCACATATTGGCGGAACTGACTGTAAGTGCCAAGGTTCCATAAATCTCATGTAAAATAGACACTCTTTGTTGACTCGTGGCACTGAAGTCGATTTAATGGAGGACCCGTTCGTGGGATATTATTTCGGAAGGACCTGGGTGACCGAGCTTTTCTCGGGTCGAAATAGCTAAAACCGAGTTTTCTCAAATATGAAACCTAGCTAGGTCGATTGGTCGCCCCCGTAAACCCCTATATTCCAAATTTCGTCCACATCGTTTCCGAGCAGAGCCATTTCATAGATCGCTTGGATAAATAAATAAACAGAGAAAAATTCAAGACATTAGCTCATTTAAAGTAAGACGACCTGATCTACCGATCTTTGCTTGGGTAAAAATAGCTAAAACCGAGTTTTCTAAAATATTAGACCTAGTTAGATCGATCTGTTGCCCCCGTAAACCCCTGTATACTAAATTTCGTCCAAATCGTTAGAACAGTTTCTGAGATCGCTTGGACAAATAAATAAACAGAGAAATATGCAAGACATTCTAAGCGCGGTTGAAGTATAAGATTAGATGACATATTAGTTCTCAGCAAGGGTTTTGTTTGCTTGAAGTGACATTGGTATAGCTATACCAAATTTAATTGATTGCGTAGCATGTTTTCTCTTTACAATATTAAAGTAAGGAGTTAAAATATCAAAATTAAATTATTTTCTTCACCTAGAATTGTATCAACTAAACACATAATTAATAATTATCAGTCAATGCACTATGATGTCTGTTCAATTTTGCTCTCCATTTTGATTACGTAGAATTTCACACTAAAACAGTACAAAATTATACCTCTAATTAGGACTCTGCTTTACCAGTTTGTCAGTATATAATTTTATTAATAAACGTCATCATTTACATGACTAAGGCATCATCATTTACTACTACTACTACAGCCTATTTGCGTCCCACTGCTGGGCACAGGCTTCCTCTCATCACGAGAGGGTTTGGGCTATAGTCCCCACGCAAGCCCAGTGCGGATTGGGGACTTCACACACATCTTTGAATTGCTTCGCAGATGCGTGCAGGTTTCCACACCGATGTTTTCACATCATTTACATCTCACAACAATGGCCAACTGGCAAGATAAAGGGTAAAAGGCGCGCTGGCCAGAGAAAGCTGTCGTGGCTGCGAAAGATTCGCGAGTAGACCGGGGTTTCCTTGGGGGAGATCCTTCGAATAGCTATTTTTAATTCTTATTTTTAAACTTATTTTTAATTTTAATAAATGGGGCATTGCATGCTTTTATGACTAGCCACAAAGTCTCGGCAAAGGCTCGAGTGGCTGTACATAGAGGTGTGCTAGTGCCGACACTTATGTATGGTAGTGAAAGTTGGGTATGGCAGAAGAAGCACGAAAGTAAAATCAATGCTGTAGAAATGAGAGCATTGCGGAATATTGCAAATGTTAAATTGAGTGATAGGGTAAGGAATAGCGTGATAAGGGAGCGGTGTGGTGTGAAAGAGGATGTAGTGACAAAAATAGAAAAAGGTATGCTATATTGGTTTGGGCATATGGAAAGGATGAATGAGAGAAGACTGACAAAAAGTATTTATATGGCTAGTGTGAATGGAGGTGCTGGAAGAGGAAGACCGAGGCGAATGTTCTTGGATCAAATTCAGGACAATCTGATTAAAGGCCAGGTCAAAAGTACTTTAAACCGACGAGCATGTATGCGGAACGGGATGAAAGTTGAAGAAGCGAGAGAAGTATGCAAGAGTCGTAGCAAATGGAAAGAAGTGGTCTCTGCCTACCCCTATGGGAAAAAGGCGTGATATTATGTATGTATGTATGTATTTTTAAATAGCTTCTGCCCGCGACTTCGCCGCGTGGAATTCGCCGGTTATCGCGTTCCCGCGAGAACTATGCGTTTTTCCGGGGTAAAAAGTAGCCTATGTCCTTTCGCGGGAACCCAACTATCTCCATGCCAAATTTCATTTCAATCGGACAAGCGGTTGAAGCGTGAATAAGTAACAGACAGACAGACAGACAGAGTTACTTTCGCATTTATAATATTAATAGTGATCAGCTATTTCGTGTGAAATGACCGTAAGGCGTGTACAAGAATCTAGCGGCTGACCTTCAGAACTGAAAAGCTCTGCTTATAGATAGATTAACTAAGATCTGTCTCAGTTCACGACATGTTATTAGCACAAAATTCACTCTAAAAACCTACTGAAGTAGTGAGTCCGAATTGAGAGCTTTAAAGGGGTCCTATTGAATTATGTAAGAAGGAAAAGCTCGACACTTTATTCATTTGTTTTATTTCAACTAGATTTTTATGGGTAAAGAGGATCTTGGGATAACTTGAAAGCTTGAACGGATTTCCTTAATCTGGTGACTGCTTTTAATCTCATGCTTTTAAGTTTGAATGAAAGTAGTTTTTTATGATATGAGGTCCTGCTTCATCTTCGGCATTAGAATGAAAAATTACCGATACGACAATGCGAACAGATAACCATCACTGCAATTAACTATACTTTGTAGTACCACTAGCTTCGTCCGCGTAAAATTCGGTTATAACGTTCCCGTGGGAATAGAGCGTTAAACTATAACAAATTATGTACGAAAATCTTTTTCTTGAATCACTATCTATTTAAAAAATCGGTTGTCTACTACTACTACTACTACAGCCTATTTGCGTCCCACTGCTGGGCACAGGCCTCCTCTAATCACGAGAGGGTTTGGGCTATAGTCCCCATGCGGGCCCAGTGCGGATTGGGGACTTCACACACATCTTTGAATTACTTCGCAGATGCATGCAGGTTTCCTCACGATGTTTTCCTTCACCGAAAAGCTCTGTGGTAAATTGGAATAAAAAATCGGTTGTCTATAAAGTCGGTTTATGGACGATAATTTCACGTGATAACAACTTTGGACATACATCGTCATGACGACATACATAGACATACATTGCGTCATGTTTTTCGTGGGCGCAACCGGCGTTCATAAAATCTATAAGACGTTATCACGTCAAAAAACCGCATCAAAATCCGTTGCGTAGTTGTAAAGATCTAAGCATACATAGGGACAGACAGACAGCGAAGTTCGAAGGACTTTGTTTTATTCTATGTAGTGATAAACAGATATCATCACGATCATTTCAGGTTTTTTCATTGGCTGGACAAGTTTGGCCACTCGGATCGGTCTTGTGCCACCCGCAACCACAGAATTAGTGCGACCTTCCCCAGTCGTAGCTCCATGTTATTAGAAGCCTCAGCTTGAGGAGTCCTTTGCCCAGCAGTGGGACAGGGCACTATGGATAAAAAGTTTTAAAAAAGTCGTGAATTTTGGGTCTTAGGGAAGGGTGGGAAAAGGTGATGTCTGAAACATTGGCAAAAGTCAATAATAAATAATTACAGTATTAAAACAAATGGAACAATTGAGATTTTACACCACCCATCGTTTTTTTCTTTTCGTCTTCTCCACTTTCCTAAGGTTGACTGGAAGAGATCTCTATTTATCGATAAGTCCGCCTGCTATATGCCATACTTTTTGTGTAATTACATTACTCTGTCTGTACTGTTCCTTGAACGTGTGGTGTTGAATAAAGTATATTGTATTGTATTCACACTGCACAATGCACATAGGTCGTATATACCTACGTAGGTGACTGAAAAAACCTGAAAGAAACCGAACATTTCATCACTTTACAACTCCTCATTTTCTTTTTATTAAATATTTAATATTATGTAATATCATGACATTACATAATGACAATGCATGTTGTTCGGTGTAAAGTCACGGGAAGCCAGTATACAAATTGTATTATTCGAGGTTCGAGATACCGTAGCCGAAGCCGAAACTCCAAACTATGTTACTGTGACGCAGCAATTTCAAACTTACCACACTATTACGTTATTACGGGGTTAATTTAATAAGCTTGTGGTATAATGATTGTTGTTAATAGATTAATGTTGTGACTTAAGTCACGGCGGCGGCCTTCGTGAGTTTGTTAATGAAGGTTTAGGTCGCCTAACCGGCTCGAAGGACCGAAATGATGGATGCGAGGGACGCTTTACTTTTAAACGTGTTTGGACTGTTGAATTATTTTGTGAATAAGATTTTACAAAATGAAAGCTGAATACTTAAAAATGTATTTATTTTATGCTTAATTTCGTATTAACTTTAAACACCCAACAACAACAATTAACAACAACAATACTCTTTATTTGAACACCATTTAAATAAAACAAAGAAAATACAGAAATAATAAATTTTAACCTGGTCGTCAATTAGGTACTTGGAAAGTTACTCTGTTTTCGTGAAATTATTACCTTTTCTTCCCATCAATGTAATTCTGTCGCAAGTAGCTAAGAAATGGTGGGTTGTCAATGTCTCCGATCGATCGCAAATATAAATAACACGTAAAGGCAAAAAATATCGATTAGGTAACCTCATGGCCGGCCGCAAGCCGCAGCGATCGATCGTAGACATTGTCAACCCACCTTTAGTGCCATCGAACAAAATATAAACTCGTACAGCCAATACCAACGTAAGTAATAGCTGGAAATAGTTTTCAATTGATGTTTCTGAAACATTCGGTGATTCGGTGAAATTTCTGCCACAGAGGCATTCCATCTTAGGCCTCAGTAGGCAACGCATTCAAGGTCTTATGGTTTCTAAATGGGGGATCGTAGGATTTCGGTGCCCATCGGCCGCAGTGACCACTTACCATCAGGTGAGCTGTGCGCTCGTTTGCCTATACCATTGGTATAGCAAAAAAATACACACGGTTGATTAAAATTGTCAGCCTACATTTTCATACCTTCACTAAACTGACCTCCCTTTATAATGGTTTGCCTTTATTTCCCGAACCGATTGATATTCAAGGCTTGTACAAATCGTATTAAAAAGTGTCTGTTTCCACGTCCTTGGCAATAGAGTTAAAACTCGTTATTACGTTTGAAATGGGGGAGCTTTTCATTATGGCATTAGTAGAAAAGCGAGCAAACTAGCCACGTGAGGGTAATTTTAGTGATCTCTGTGGCCCATGAACACAAGGAATCATAAGACCTACATTATCTATCTATCTATCTACTTTCCTTCTTACCTTTTTAACCTGTTAATGGGAAAAAATCAATACTATGTGTTACAGGCATAAGTGGAATTTAGCCTTGGAGGGGCAGGACAAACCTCGAAAACAGTCGTCGAAGCAGACACCACCTCCAGAGCAAGTGCCGGAGTGCTGGTGCATCAACGCAAGCTCTGGAGTTGGTGTCTGCTTCGACGGCTGTTTTCGAGGTTTGTCCTGCCCCTCCAAGATTTAATTCTGCCATTTGTACCACTTGGTATATATTACTACATCCCTAGAGTGATATGTCATCCAGAGATTACAACCATAAGCCGCGAGACATGCTCCCATTCGTTATCTTGTAACGTAAAGGCGATTCCCGAGAAACAGAAATGTGAAGAACCGCGTTAGGTACTTATTTGACAACGAAGGAATCCGTTTGTAAGGTAAACCTTACCTCAATTAAGATCTTAGAAATTGTAAAGATCAAAGGAGTCGTCTTTTGTAAGTAATTTACTTAATCCATACTAATATTATAAATGTGAAAGTGTGTTTGTTTGTTTGTCCTTCCTTCACGTCGCAACGAGTGGGTCGATTTGAATGTGGTATGGAGATAGTTCGAGACCCGAGCAATAACATAGGGTACCTTTTATCCCGATATTTCTACGGGAACGGGTTTTCTACGGGTCAAACCAGTTTTTTTCAATACTTCTATAACTACAACCATCTACCTATATGTATAGTATCATCGGGTATGAGGAGTTCAGAGTCTACGCGGGGGCGGGAGTCCAAAACAGAAGTATACGTTATTCCTTTATTTCGAATGCTAAAGTTTTGTTTCTCTCATAAAGTGCTGGGGACGCTTAGGGTGCATAGGCGTTATCATTAGCTCGTTCCTTGAGTGTTATATGAAAGCGTAGCAATTTTCCGAAACGTCACTTTCATCTCTCGGCGTAATCGATTCAGATTTATTCAGTGCATACTTCATGTAGGTACATTAAGATGTTCATTTATAGGTACTTAATTATAAGTCTGTAGAAGAAGTCGCGTCTGAAACTTGAAAATTAAAATAAACTATCAAGTCGAGGGACTATATAAACGACACTGAACACAAAATATATTTTTTTAGAAAAATTGTCTGTATGTATGTATGTATGTCCGGATTGAACTCGAAAACTACTGGACGGATTGCAACAAAATTTGGTATGGGGGTAGTTCATAACACTATAGGCTACTTTTTACCAACGAATTCCACGCGGACGAAGTCGCGAGCAGAAGCTAGTACAAATATATTGTATCCTTTGGTTAACTTTCTTATATGGTTACCTTTGTAGGGTGTTGAATTGCATTACTTATATTTAAATAAATTTAATTAAATTAGTTCCAAAAACATGCATTGGGTGACATCTTATTGATCTTATTTATCATATTTATGTTATATAACCGTGGTGGCCTAGTGGTTCGACCTACCGCCTCTCATGCAGAGGGTCGGGGGTTCGATTCCGGCTCGCACCTCTAAGTTTACTTATGTGCGAAATTCAATTTGAATTAACCACTGAGCTTTTCGGTGAAGGAAAACATCGTGAGGAAACCTGCACGCATCTGCGTAATTCCAAGATGTGTGTGAAGTCCCCAATCCGCACTGGGACCGCGTGGGGACTATAGCCCAAACCCTCTCGTGATGAGAGGAGGCCTGTGCCCAGCAGTGGGACGTAAGTAGGCTGTATTAGTAATGTTATATCACATTATTATTATTACATTTATTATTATTATTTTACTTTATTGGTTTATAACCAACTGAAGTGTGAGAACATTAAGTTTTATTGTACCATTTGTGCCTGAATAATTAAATGAATAAATTATAGTATTTATGACATTCATTACACCATTACAAACGACATTAGAATAAATCATACAATTAAAAAATAAAATAAGAATAGCTAAGGCTAACTACAATGATATTTAATAAAATTGCAATTTAAATTATGTTAAACACACGTATTGCCCAGATTTCTGTTTCGCTGAAAAATTCCTCCAGACTGTATAGTACAGTCAGCAGCAGAAGTAGATAAGCTGTCCAGGTGTTCAAAATGACCTACACACGCCCTTAACGTCTTAAGAATAACGTCGTGTGTAGGTCATTTTGAACACACTTCTGCTGCTGACTGTACCTAGCATATAACAACAACAAGCTTATTGTTAATTTCATTTATTTAAGTATAAAAATAAACATGAGTTGAATGCACAACATATTAATAATATCCATATTTATTTATATACATCCATACTAATATTATAAATGCGAAAGTAACTCTGTCTGTATGCCTGTCTGTTACGTCTTCAGCCTTCACGCTTCAACCGCTGGACCGATTTGGATGAAATTTGGTATGGAGATAGTTGGAGTCCCGGGAAAGGACATAGGCTACTTTATATCCCGGAGAAACTCATAGTTCCCGCGGGAACGCGATAACCGAATTCCACGCGGGCGAAGTCGCGGGCACAAGCTATTAGATATATAAACTTGATAGTGCGGATTACATCAAAGTGCAATCCAGGGATTAACAATGCATAATAATGTATACATATAGATCGTCTAGTTATGTACGTCCGTTCATGTCTTAGTTAGTTACTTGGTTGCTCTGATGAGCACGTCTGTCTATATCCTATGTGTATATATACCAAGTATTGTACACTAACTTTACTTGATACAGGATGCTTGTTATTGGTTGTACTTAGTATGGTAATACACCCAAGAACAATGACAACGGATACATTCGCCTCGGTCTTCCTCTTCCAACACCTCGTTTCACACTAGCTAATATATGTTATTCAATTGAATAATTAGTCAGAAAATTGGCCACTTAGGGGCCCTTTTACATGTCAGAAATGAATTTATGACCCATTACTTAAGAAGAAGCACCGCAACCAACTCAGCAGGAGAGCCTCTTTTTCAAAATGTACTCTGCCAATGTGACAAAGTGTGTTTATAATGACTCTTGCTTTCGTTGGAGTTGCTAGAAGTTTACATAATTTAAAGAATACAGATCTCAGACTAGCAAAGTCTGCAAAAGCTAGGACATTTGGTATCGAAAAATCCATACATTTTAACTTCTTCCGTCGTCGCATTAAATACATATAATACTGTCGCAAATATCTGCCACTGCAAGGCTAAGCTTGAAAATATTACCTCACGGAAATACGCTGGAAATGTTATTTGACGCACAACTAGAACGCTGATTTATTACACTGCCTACTTGGAGAAAATAGTGATTTATGTCAAGTACAGTCGAGGGCATTAATATGTGTACACGACGTCCTGTTTACGTACGAGTATCGAGTCTGTGGTCTGGCGAGTGACGGTCTCGGTGTTTGTCTTAAAAGGTTCATTTGCTTTTAACCCCACACACAAAAAAGTTTGACCTGTGTATCTGTGGCCTCGTAGCTGCACAAGGTATAGAATGAACCAAATTTTGATGCAACTTTTTTTATAGCTGAGTTGATAAAGAGTTACAAGGTCGTCACTCCATCTTGTTGGAGGCCTACCGACAGCTCGTCTACCGGTTCGCGGACGCCACTTCAGAACTTTCTGGCCCTATCGGCCATCATTCCTGCGAGCAATGTGCCCCGCCCACTGCCACTTAAGGTTCGCAATTCTTCGGGCTATGTCGGTGACCCCAGTTCTACTGCGGATATCCTCATTTCTGATTCTATCACGCAGAGAAACCCCGAGCATAGCCCTCTCCATTGCCCTCTGGGTGACTTTGAGCCTTTCTTGTAAAAGTCGCGGGAACGCGGTGGATGCGAGTGGCACAAAACCGGTCTGAGTGGCGCGCCTATTTAGCAGTGGACGTATATCGGCTGAAATGGTGATGATGATGATAAAGAGTGTTTTTAGCTAAGTATGATTGAAGAAAATTGGTTCAACAATCAACATAGTCCAATAGATTTATTAATTAGGTACTTATTACAATACTATGGCTGCATTTCAAGCAGAAATGTGTGAGGATGCGTAGCGCGAGGGATGTGTTTGTTTGCACCAATAGGAACACTTCGTTTACCTTTCCTCGTTCAGCGCAGCTCCAGTGTAAAACAGAATGTAAATGAAGTGTTTCTATCGGTTAGTAACAAACACATCCCTCGATACGCTCTCTCTCTCTCTGGTGGAAAGTGGAAACACTTCCTACACTTTGCTTTTTGAAGGTATGAAGTTGCATTCCTTAAGGAATTAAAATTATCAATTATAACTACTTTGCTCTTTATTACAACGCGCTCACTATATTACCCTTATTTTAAGTAGCTCCCATTAAGGACTTCCGTTCAAGGGAGATTATCCTTTAAAGGATATGAAAGAGTTGCGATAGTCCGGCGCATTTCCCGCGGCAAGCTTAATTTCCTCGGGGGACGCCAGCGTCGACAGCGAGCATATTTTTCATTTAACTGCTAAGCCAGCATCTTATTTTTACCGCTTTTTACTGGATAGCATGGATAGGAAACTATATAGTTATTAGGTCCTATTATTTCGAGCATAAACTGTCCCACTCCTGATCAAAGTTCCCCCACTGTTTCCATTCATCCCGTTTGAGAGCAAACATGAATTTAGCTCATCTCGCCATCACCGGCGAGATCTGCCTCGTCTCCGGTTGGAGTTGCTTGGCTCCCAACTCTGTGGTAATTTTGGCGTACAACTCTCTCGGAATGCTGCAGATGTGACTAGCCCAATCCCACTTAAGTTTGCCCACTTTCGAGCTACATCCATTGTGAACGTATGGTAACGTATGGTGGTTTTCCGGATACGGTCTATCAATTTCACACCTAATATGCTACGCTCCATGACAAATGCCAAGTTTGAACTTTTCTGAATTTGTCAAAGAGCAAGTTTGAACGCGGTAAGTGAGAACCGGATGTATGCATAGCAGAAGTCCATGAATTTCCGCGTATTATCCGATCTAAACCCCCGCTCTTCAAGATCAAACCACTAGACGCGGTCGCGCATACAGCGCGAATGCGAATGTCGCGGCATTCAGCCGTAGAGGCAATTTGGGAAAAACTGGATATCCATCGAAATTGCAAAACAGATGTTCAGTTTTGGTGCTACTGACTACGAGTTAGAAATGCAAAAGTAATATTTTCACTGACTAAAATCAATTCATTAATCATTCTTCAATGTAAATAAATTAAAGCGAAACTTTAGGCACGGAAACAAGTCTTGTTTGCCTAAACGCCGGTCGCCAAACTCGCAAAGCTGCATGCTACCCCGGCCCAAGCCTTCCTTTACTATTTATAAATGTCCAGATATCCCTGACTAAGTCGGCATACAGTTTTTACAGCTAAAAGAATAGCGGGCTTAGGCGGGATTCCGCTTCACTCGAGCTATTTTGTTAAATAACGTGGAAGGCAAACGTTTTAGTAAATGATTGTGGGAGCCTTGGCCGCCATCTTTCAAGTTCATGCATGGAATTTATCTCCACCCTCCATACATGGAATAGTGACATATCTGAGTTCATGCCGGAATAGTTGTCAATCACAAATAGATATTATGTCGCCGTAAAATTGAAATATCTGTTAGTTTGTTGTTTATAAAGTTAACTAAGTATGTTAAGTAGGTTATGTAATATTTTTAGGTTACTTTAAAATCTAACGAAATGTTCAGTCTGTGGTGCGAACGCCGTTCAAAATCTAGAGGATAAATAAAAAGGACTATTTCACCCAAAAAGGACCAACAGACCCTTTTCGAGCAAGTGAGATGTAAAAAACCGGCCAAGTGGGGTGTCGGGCCACGCGCAAAGTATAGGGTTCCGAAGTTGAGGATGCCCACAGTACCTTTCTAAGACTTATTAGCATCTAGCTAGCCTGTGGTATGACGTGCCCGCCCGACGCCCCTGCCGCTCGAGAAAAATCATTGGTGTTTTAATCATTTCATACGTTGGTCGACTAAGACTCGTAAGTTTGTACAGCCTACTTAGCTGTGATAGTTCAACTACGTTATATATGCCATAACCGTGATTTTTTTCAGCCATCCAAATACCACCATTTAGCTGGCAGGGGGGGGGGGGGGACACGTGACTCTAACAAAAAATAGCACTTTAAAGCTTAATATTTCACAAACGCATCACTTAATCGAAAAATGGTTCTTACAAACCTACAATATTTTTTGAAGACCTCTTCAACGATATGCGCACCATGGGGTACGTAAGAAAAAAATACATCCCCACTTTACGAGTAGGGGAGGTACCCTATAAAAAAAAAAATCAAAATTTTATTGTACCACTTTGTCAGCGTAACTAATATGTATATTCATGCCAAATTATAGCTTTCTAGAACTAAGCATCTCCGAGCAATAGTGCGGACAGACGGACGGACGGACGGACGGACGGACGGACATGGCGAAACTATAAGGGTTCCTTGTGGACTTCGGAACTCTAAAAAGGGAAGCGTTGTGGTGATGCATGAAAACCTCGTGCCCTTGCAGAAGCACCAAAAAATTATGTTGTAGTTGGTATGCAACGTTACATCTTCTATAATCGATTTTTGTCTCTCAAAATAGCTATAAGTTGTCAATAAAAGCTGTGTGAGAGCACACAAATATGGTCCAAAAAATTGAATGGAAAAACACAGAGAATTGATTGCAATTTAAACGAACTGTGAACTCAATTTATTAAAATTGGATCGGATATTTTTAACGCATTAAAAACAAAGCCAATTTAAATTGTAAGTCCATAATTCATTAATACTTGTTCATGTATTCATGAATCGAAAAATAAATAATTAAACTTTGAAGCCGTGGGGCTCTGATTTTATAACTAAAACAAAAGGATTCCACTCTGCATTTGTAATCAGCGTGCTTCAAATTGAAATGTGAAATGAATTTAAAAGTTTCTAGACCTTGTAAAGTTCAAAATGCTGATTCCTGTAAATTGTTGATTGTGATGATTGTATGACAGCAAGAGAGAGTTATACATAAGTATATTTTACATTTACAAATGAAGAATTGTTTGTCGCGTGTTCTCAATTTCAGTGAAACTAAAATAATTTGTATTACAATTTGACACCCATTTTTTTGTAGGCATCGCGTTGTTGAAGAGACAATTTTATATATAACCCAACGTGTCGGAAAGAAATGATTAACAAATTCTGAAGTAGGATTCAATATACGGAAAGGGGTGAAATATACAAAGATTTCTTTTTATATGTCCGCTATAAGGCAGTGAAAGAAATTCCTGAAAAACAAACGTCTACTTCCCGTGTGGCCTCTATGATTATGTACTATTAATGCACTGTGTCAAGAACGGTTGAAAAAGAACATTTACGGCCCATGGTAAAATGTTCGTTATTTAAAGCAACATCAAACAAATATAAAAGAAAAAAAGCGATGTTACAAGTAAACTCCATTTGACGGGGAAGTACCTGTGGTTTTTAATGAATTCAAAGTGGCATTTGCCAGTAACACAATAAAGTCTAATTTGGGTTTATGTAGCCTCCATAAACATGAATTTGTCCTTGGCAAACTATGTCAAGTCAGACCACGAACAACAGTCAAAGTATAAACAGTAGATGTAGCAAATTAATATAGTTGGTGCAACTTTAATAGCATCTACATCCCAAGTTAACATTCCAACATCCCAAGTTAACAATGGTAGATAGCTACGCAGTAATCTTTGATTACTTTAACACTTAACCCCCAACAGTGCAAGCACTGTCGTATGGCGGCAGTTTAGCGGCGGATGATGATGATGAACACGGGGGTTGCTATGCTGACTGACCCTGCAACATATCATATTGATCCTACCACCGACAAACCGCGTCATAGACAATATCTGCCTATTGCGACGGAATTAACATTTCCACGCTGTTTTTTTAACAACTGTGGTAATTGGCAGACGGTGCAACGTTGTAGGTAATACACAGAGGGACATCCTTGTTAATTGGTGCATTCAAATATCTAGTCCGCCCAGAGTACAAGGATAATACATTTGTCTGACAGTTTCGATGAAAGATGTCCTGTGCGTGAGCTAATAATGGTACCTATACAGAGTTTTTGGACATGGTACATAGACAACAAAAAAGTTATTAGATTTTTTTCGGTTAAAAATGGGCTATGCGATGGGGTACAGGACAGTGATTTTTTGCCTTTATGGAGTTTACGCCAATGGTACGCCCACGGTGACTTTTTATAGCGATGCCTGCCGCGCTACTCATAACGCTGTAGATTTTTACATCAAAGAGTAAAGAAAAAAAGGATAGCGATACGAGTAGCGCGGCAACATCGCTACTAAAAGTCGCCGTGGGCAATAGTAGTACAATACAATACAAATACACTCTATTGAACACCAAAAAACAATTACACAAGTAAATACAATAAACAAAGAAAATAAATAATCTGGGGATGATGTAAGTAAATTCTATTTTTTGCTTAATTTAAATGTATCCATAGTAAGTATAGTTTGGTTAATTATGAATTTTATTTCTCCCATTCTCTTTAAAGGTTATTTTAGGGAGCGCTGATTGCAAAGCACCTGCTCGTTTACCCACCTATCATACAAGAAAAATGACACTATTATGAATATGATAGAATAAAAACTACAAATGGGGTCTTATAATCTTGATTGTGTTAAACTCACAGGTTAAACTTGATTGACATAACGTTCGCTGCCTTAGTTACTTCCATTTTCGTATTTAACATCTCTTTCTACTCAAATAAAAAGCTATTTGCATTTTATTTCCCCTATTCCCTTTAAAGGTTATTCCATCGGAGCTTCAGATATTTTAGGGAGCGCTGATTGCAAAGCGCCTGCTCGTTTACCCACCTATCATACAAGAAAAATGACACTATTATGAATATGATGGAACAAAAACTACAAAGGGGGTCTTATAATCTTGAATGTGTTAAACTCACAGGTTAAACTTGTTTGACATAATGTTCGCTGCCTTAGTTACTTCCATTTTCGTATTTAACATCTCTTTCTACTCAAATAAAGAGCTATTTGCATTTTATTTCCCCTATTCCCTTTAAAGGTTATTCTATCGGAGCTTCAGATATTTTAGGGAGCGCTGATTGCAAAGCGCCTGCTCGTTTACCCACCTATCATACAAGAAAAATGACAATATTATGAATATGATGGAACAAAAACTACAATGAGGGTCTTATAATCTTGAATGTGTTAAACTCACAGGTTAAACTTGTTTGACATAACGTTCGCTGCTAGTTATATCGATTTTCGTATTTAACATCTCTTTCTACTCAAATAAAAAGCTATTTGCTTTATAGGCGATTGATAGCTGTTTAAACGTTCATAGAATGTAGTACTTATCCTATCCTTCGGTATTCTCCAGCGTTGAGTAAAGTTTTAGGAAAAATAAAATAAAATATTTCATATTAAAACAAAACTGGGGCCGGCGCAGTGAGACTCCTCAGCTCGTCGTGCTGTAAAAGATGTAAATTATAAGAAAGCGCGGTTCGGGTTTAAAATAAAGAAGAAAATGTGTTAAGATTTTTAATGTATTTTTTTTCGCTCATTTTGTTCCTTTTCCGTAGGCATTTCGGGAGATCCTCTCTTAGTGCGGAGTGTAAGGGAGCCAAGAACCTACATGGCAAATTTTACAATTACTTTGGCTGTGCCTTTATCGATCAGTTGTGGGTAACATGCAATTATAAAAAGTCATTTTGGGAATTGTATAATTTCTTTTTAATGCAAAAGAAACTAAGAAGTAAGTTTCAACTTTTGATTAGGTAATATAAGGATGTATTTAAGACATTGATCTATTATAAGAAAGGATTCACGATCAGCCGGAGAAAAATGGCCCCGTCAAAACGGGTGCCCGAACAGCTCGGGCACCCGTTTGGCCTTCGTTATAAAGAGGCGTTATTAGCATATTGGAACGTATTTTTAAATGTCAGTTTGCTCCATATATTTTGACATATTCTGTTAGGCACTGTTTGTCCATATGTTATTACTTATTATAGGTCAATGATTTTAGATGATGTAATGGTTACAAATAAGGGTAGGTTCGAAATGCATACTTCGGTTATGGCCGGTCTGAATACTCTGAATGTATAGCGTCTATCGAAGACTACCGTGCATCTCTCCCCTTTTCTTCTAACATAATGGACGATAAATAACTAGAATGCCAACTGTTATCCGCACCATCTTGATGTCTCCGTTCTTCAACTATACGCGGCCGCTTTTGCGCGTACGTGCAAGAACTGGATCGATCTTCCTGCTGTGGTTTCTCTCCTGCGAGATACGATTTGGTTTCCTGTTAGTGGCAAGTGGACCTACTATGAATCAAGAGGTCGACAACGTACTTGCGGTTCCACTTCAATACCACACAGGCAGCTATATTACCTACTTAACCTAAGGAAGCCCGAATGCTTATTTGTCGTCACTAGGCATAAAAAAGCGGCCAAGTGCGAGTCGGTCTCGCCCATGAAGGGTTCCGTGCAGCAAGTAACATAATATTATTATAAAAGTTCTTGTAGTTCGTTGTAACTTTGATCGATGTTTTAATAATAGTGTAAGGTAAATTGCGGTTTACGATTTATGACGTATTAAAAAAAAACTACTTACTAGATCTCGTTTAAACCAATTTTCGGTGGAAGTTTGCATGGTAATGTACATCATATTTTTTTTAGTTTTTTCATTCTCTTATTTTAGAAGTTACAAGGGGAACACTCATTTTACCACTTTAGAAGTGTCTCTCGCGCAAACTATTCAGTTTAGAAAAAAAAAATATTAGTAACCTCAATATCATTTTTGAAGACCTATACATACACTACATGTATCGATAAAATCGAGTTTCAGTTATAAGTATACTTATGGGGAACCCCCAAAATTTATTGTTTTTTTTTTTCTATTTTTGTGTAAAAATCTTAATGCGGATCACAGAATACAACTGCTTACCAAAATTTAACAGTATAGTTCTTATAATTTCGGAAAAAAGTGGCAGTGACATACGGACGGGCAGACACGACGAATCCATAAGGGTTCCGTTTTTTGCCATTTGGCTACGGAACCCTAAAAACAAAGCCGACCCGCGTGTCTTTAATGAAGAAAATGTCAAAACTCCCATGCTCTACACCACAGCGCTAATCAGTGCACTATTCAAGAAATTAGTATGCACCACAGACCCATTTGGGAGCCAGCGTTCGAGGCAGATGCTACAGTTTACTTCTTAATATAACCCGTTTTAAAATCTTGCATTGTACTTGGCCAGTGTTGAACCTTATCTGCGCTTTAAAATGCAGGTAGAAGATATCTTGTTTAAGTAAAACAGAAGCGAAATTGGAATGCTCAGACGGTGAGCAGACTAATTTAGTTAGCAATAAATACAATACAGTAAAGATAGAAATAATCTTTTAGAACATACCTACTTATGATATCGCTACATAAGATACAGAAGAAAATGGAAGAAAGGAGCATTTTGTTACTAAATGTGTGTTAACTTAAGTTTGATATCATAACAAAAGGAAGCCCTTAAAAGAAGAATTTATAGTCAACTAGCTTCTGCCCGCAACTTCGCCCGCTTATCGCGTTCCTCCGGAAACCATGCGTTTTTCCGGGATAAAAAGTAGCCTTTGTCCTTTCCCGGGACTCCATCTATCTCTATACCAAAATTTATCCAAATCGGTCCCGCGGATGAAGCGTGAAGAGGTAACAGACAGACAGGTAGACAGATAGTTACTTTCGCATTGATTGAGCGCGATAACCGAATTCCACGCGGGCGAAGTCACGGGAAAAAGCTATAGTATCCTATATATTACCACCATAGAGACTTATTGTTAAACCGTTTTTCCTCTTACTTGTATTACCCGATCCTCAAACTTACCAGTTGTTTATGTTTTAATAATTCACAGTGAAATCACAATTCCACGATCCAATAGCGTGAAAAGTTAATTAACGGCATTTAAACGGAACGCCGACACCGCGAAAAGCCTAAGCCCGCCACTGTTAAATTCGTTTCCGGCTGTGACTTTTATTCGCCAGTTTAGACCGGATTATTCCGGTTCGGTCTGGATTGCCGCGGATTTCATACTCGCCGCGCCGTGTTACTCTATATTTTAAAATAAGGTGTCGTGATACATTTGATTTTAAGGTCAACATGACATTCGAGGAAAGTCATTAAACATGATAATTGGATACATATGTTGTCAAGCTAAAAGAAACCTTATTAACACATAATAATTATTTACAAAAAGAGGGGTGAATATTAGTTTGACGTGTGTGTGTAGTCGTGTGTGTGTATGCATTTGTGTGTCCGTCTGTTAGTCATTCTGATGTCGTAGGCTTAGCACGACACAACTTAGAAGGCGCGTGGCGAATTTTTTTTAAAGGTTATGAGCGTATTAATAACCTTTTTACACAAGTGAATAAAAAGATAATAATTTTCAAACTTAAATAAATAATAAGTAGCTTTAATGCAGTAGATTATTTGGCATACTTTCTCCAATTCATGAAAGTTAAGAACGCAGAAAAAGGTCAAGTTGCCACAGCGACAGAAAACCGAAATGAGAATTCGGGGAATTCAGACTTTTAGTACCGTAAAGCTTTTCATACATTCTCAACTTTTTAATTATAACCACAATACGTGGGTGTTTGGGAAAATACGTACTAATTATCACGAATGTGAAGATATGTGTTTGTCCTTCCTGCACTTTAAAACGGCTGCATCTATTTGTATGAGATATTGAGGTCGTATTGAGTTTTATCCCGATATTTCCACGGGATTAGGTTTTCTAAGAATAAAACCATTCTTATAATATGTTTACTTCTACAACTATAAAGTCTATAATATATAAAGTAACATCAGGTACACAAATCCAAGTCTACGCGAAGGAAATCGTGGTTGGGACGAAATAGCTGTAGTATATGAGAAACGCTTAAACAGCAAAAAGTGGCAGACGCTGTTTGAATTGTAAGCAGTAACATAACATAACAAACTATTAGTTGTGAGTCTTAGGGAGTTCTTATTCCAGCTGAGTCAGGGATACAGGCACTTATATTGAGTACGTGGTGGGTTAGGAATGTTACCATTGAGAACATGTGTTACGTGAACGAGGTTTCAGGTCAGTTTTATCATGAGATTGATTCCTCGCGTCGTGATCGAAATACGTGACCTAAATATGTACCTAAATTGTGTTCAAGACCAAGACATCTAGTGCCCTCTCTTTATTTAAAACTAGCTTTTCCCCGCAACTTCGTATGCGCAGCGCAGAAATATTAAAATGAAAAATCCCGTTTTTTTCCGTTCCCGTGTGAATTTCGGGAAATCCTCTCTTAGTGCTCCCCTACGATCCCTAAGGAACCTGCATGCCAAATTTCAGCTCTTTACGACCAGTAGTTTTGGCTCTGCGTTGATCGATCAGTCAGTCAGTCAGTCAGTCAGTCAGTCAGTTTATTGTTTTATATATATATATTAGCAAATCTTCTGTTAACTTGAAAGTTAGTATCAATCTATACGCAGTAGTCAACTTTTTAAGAAGAAGAAGAAGAAAAATATTTATTCACTACGCATATTGAAGACACATACATAAGATACATAATAGACACAATAGAGATTACAGGAAGTTAAACGAAAGAAACAGTACAACAAAAAAAATATCTTATTAAATTTAACACAGACGATATACAGGTTGATGTATTATTTACAGCGACGAAAAATAGCTTCTTATAGTTAGGCCAAAGAAAACAAAACCCCACAATCGACGTTCTGTGCTGGTTCGTGTAACGATTGAATCGAAAAGGTTCCGTTTCTACTTTCTGCCATTAGAAATGTACCTTTACAATCAGAACAGTAGTTCGCGGGAGATTTAGTAGGGTCCGCACGGAACCGGCAGTTTGTCTCCCGGACAGGGGTCCATGCGGTTAGAATTAACTTGTCACAACTCGAGAACAATATAATTCGGATGTAATCGAAGCACTAGTGATAAATTGAATTTATTTCTTCATCTTTAACGTTAATTTGTTCGCTGAAAGTTTTGTCTCGTTTTAAAAATGTACTGTGTAGGTAACTGCTGTAGTTTAATGGCTAGGAGTTAGTTGTCAATTTACTACTATCTATAGACAATATAAGTTGAATAGGTAAATAATGTTCAAGTTACATTTTATCACAAACAGCGATATAAATAATTATCAAATAAAGTTTTTTTTTCGCGTTGTTCAGTTATGCTCTCTATTACAAAATAGAGATTAAAGGCATTTGAAGAGTTTTAAGTTCTTTGCAGTATGATTTTCTTCAATAACTGAAGTGAAATCTCATTTCCTTAGGATAGGTACCTATTTATTTTAAAGAAATATATTTTACGAACGAGTTTTTTTTTATCATTTTCAAACGTCTTCCACGAGGTATTGAAACACAAACGAAGAATGACCACGACCCATTGTTTTTGTATTGCATAGAAAGTCGTAAGTAGACCAAATACACTACTGGTTGACTCCCTAGACCATGTTGGCCACAAAAACATTGTTACAACGTCGGAATTTCATTTTGAAGAACAAATTGTTATTGCGTAGCATCAAAATTTAAAGCCATACTTTTAAACATGTGGCAGCCAGTATTTACCGCTCTTAGGAATCCGCGTAAAGTGTCCTACAATTCCACTACAGCGCCATCCGTATGCAGCCCAGCCGGTTCTGAAAATGCTGCAGCGGCTTACATTGGCTCCCATCCAAGAGGATAGCCCACACGGCAATTTTGTCCAGATTAATTGTTACTACTTTTGCCAAATGCACTCTTGAGTCTAGATTTATGAAACGAATTTTGAATCTAGCATTCTGTGTCATATTTGTCTTTAGGACGTGTCATATGTTGTGGTGGCTTTTATTTCATCTCTAGTATTAACGTTTGTCATGGAATTTGGCTGAATACAATTGAGCAAAATGGTAAGAACTCCAATGTGTTTAGACGATTCGAATCATCAATTATAAATTTAAAATGGCAAAAAATTTGTTTCTCGGATTGACCTAGATACATTTTTGGCCCCGTAAAATCCTATATTGCAAACTAGCTTCTGCTCGCGACTTCGTACGCGTGGTAATATAAAATTGCCGAGTAGTCAGAAGTTTCGGAGATTAACTCTAACAAACAGACAGACAGAAAAGATTTCTAAAAATCGCTGTTTTGTGGTCTACCATACATCTTTAGACCCCCCGTTCCTTTTTTTGAACTTTTCTTTCTATGTACAGACACGCTGGGTTCTGCTCTTTTATTATAGTATAGATATAGATAGATTATAGTATAGATTTAGTATCGTCAGAGTCGTTTCTAAGATACTTGATATAACTATACAGGGTTACTTGCAATATGCTGACAACCTCACAGGGGTATATTCCTCACATCAGAAACAACAGCTCTACGTTTTCGATATTCTTTTGTAACAATAGCACTCCACGCGATATCATAATATATCAACCCCAGGCCAGACCTTAAGTTGTCCCTCGAGATAAAAGGTCCACTTCTAGACATTTGCTAAGATTGATTATCTTGACCTACAGTATTACTTCGAGTTCCTAATGAGCGTCATTTGTTCATGAAATCAAGTTTAATTCATTTTCTAATCTAAATCTATCGCCATTCAACGTGATAACGCGGCCAGTGTGATGGATACCTTCGCTCCAGGGACAACTCGAGGGGGCCTTTTTGATTATACTACTACAACAACCTATTTACGGCCCACTGCTGGGCACAGGCCTCCTCTCATCACGAGAAGGTTGAGCTATAGTCCCCGCGGGCCCAGTGCGGATTGGGGACTTCACACACATCCTTGAATTACTTCGCAGATGCATGCAGGTTTCCTCACGATGTTTTCCTTCACCGAAAAGCAGTGGTAAATTCAAATTGAATTTCGCACATAAATAATTTCAGAGGTGCGAGCCGGATTTGAACCCGCGACCCTCTGCATGAGAGGCGGTACGTCAAACCACTAGGCCACCACGGCTTTTTGATTAGGCTTAAGCTAATATTAAGTTTTTTTTTTGTTTTTTTTTTTTTACTATTGTATTTTTGTTGTTATATTTGATATAAATAAAAGTAGTAAACAAATCGGATTACATCTAAATCTAAAATCTAAAAAAAACATGCATAGAAACGATAGCTGTAGGTAAAAAATATCTTCACAACGTTTTGCTTGATCTTGTCTTTGGCGCAGCTAACTTCTGAAACATGCATTCAAATTCAACCACTCATTTGACCGGCAAGAACGGAGTGTAAATAAGGGTCAGGGATCCGCCGCAGGATTATAAATCAGTCTGGGTGCTCAGCTGAAGGCGGTATTCGGAGTACGGAAAAAACATTCGATACTAATCTAAATATATAAAACTCAAAGGTGACTGACTGACTGACTGACTGACTGACTGATATAGTGATCTATCAACGCACAGCCCAAACCACTGGACGGATCGGGCTGAAATTTGGCATGCAGGTAGATGTTATGACGTAGGCATCCGCTAAGAAAGGATTTTGCAAAATTCCCACGGGAACGGCAAAAAAAGGGATTTTTACATTTTAATGTTTAGGCGCGTTGGAAGTCGAGGGAAACATCGTAGAGATCTGAAATTTGGCATGCAGGTTCCTTGGGGAGCGTAGGAGAGCACTAAGGAAGGACTTCCCGAAATTCCCACGGGAACGGGAAAAAATGGTTTTTTTACATTTTAAGGCGCGTACGAAGTCGCGGGGATCATCGTAGAGAGCTGAAATTTGGCATGCAGGTTCCTTGGGGAGCGTAGGGGAGCACTAAGAAAGGACTTCCCGAAATTCCTACGGGAACGGGAAAAAATGGGTTTATTACATTTTAAGGCGCGTACGTAGTCGCGGGGATCATCGTAGAGTGATGAAATTTGGCATGCAGGTTCCTTGGGGAGTGCAGGGGAGCACTATGAAAGGATTTCCCGATATTTCCACGGGAACGGGAAAATGGGATTTTTACATTTTAATGTTTAGGCGCGTACGAAGTCGCGGGAAACAGCTATCTATCTATCTAAATATATTAAAGAAGAAACTGACTGACTGACTGACTGACTGACTGACTGATTGATTGACGGACTGACTGACATATCAACGCAGAGCTGAAACTACTGGTCGTAGAAAGCTGAAATTTGGCATACAGGTTCTTTGGGGAGCGTAGGGGAGCACTAAGACAGGACTTCCCGAAATTCCCACGGGAACGGGAAAAAATGTTTTTTTTACATTTTAAGGCGCGTACGTAGTCGCGGGGATCATCGTAGAGAGCTGAAATTTGGCATGCAGGTTACTTGGGGAGCGTAGGGGAGCACTAAGAAGGGACTTCCCGAAATTCCTACGGGAACGGGAAAAAATGGGTTTATTACATTTTAAGGCGCGTACACAGTCGCGGGGATCATCGTAGAGAGATGAAATTTGGCATGCAGGTTCCTTGGGGAGCGTAGGGGAGCACTAAGAAAGGATTTCCCGATATTCCCACGGGAACGGGAAAAATGGGATTTTTACATTTTAATGTGTACGCGAAGTCGCGGGAAACAGCTATCTATCTATCTAAATATATAAAAGAAGAAACTGACTGACTGACTGACTGACATATCAACGCAGAGCCGAAACTACTGGTCATAGAGAGCTGAAATTTGGCATGCAGGTTCCTTGGGGAGCGTAGGGGAGCACTAAGAAAGGATTTCCCGAAATACCCACGGGAACGGGAACGGGAAAAAAAGGGATTTTTACATTTTAATGTTTAGGCGCGTACGAAGTCGCGGGGATCATCGTAGAGAGATGAAATTTGGCATGCAGGTTCCTTGGGGAACGTAGGGGAGCACTATGAAAGGATTTCCCGATATTCCCACGGAAACGGGAAAAATGGGATTTTTACATTATAATGTTGAGGCGCGTACGAAGTCGCGGGAAACTGCTATTATATATCTATCTAAATATATAAAAGAAGAAACTGACTGACTAACTGACATATCAACGCAGAGCCGAAAATACTGGTCGTAGAGAGCTGAAATTTGGCATACAGGTTCCTCGGGGAGCGTAGGGGAGCACTAAGAAAGGATTTCCCGCAATTCTCACGGGAACGGGAAAAAAGGGATTTTTACATTTAAATTTTTAGGCGCGTACGAAGTCGCGGGAAACATCGTAAGGATCTGAAATTTGGCATGCTGGTTCCGTGGGGATTGTAGGGGAGCACTAAGAAAGGACTTCCCGAAATTCCCACAGGAACGGGAAAAAATGCGATTTTTACATTTTAATGTTTAGGTCGCGGGGATCACCGTAGAGAGCTGAAGTTTGGCATGCAGGTTCCTTGGGGAGCGTAGGGGAGCACTAAGAAAGGATTTTCTGATATTCCAAACACTTTCAAGAAACACGTTATGCAGATTACCTACTGTTAGAATACCTGCCTATTGTCCAGTAAAAAGGAAATGATTGATGAGTTCACTAAAACATTCTTTAAACCAGTCTGCTATTAGCCTATTACCTAAATAATGAATTTTGGCACTAAACTATTTATTCATAAGAGATTAATGAATCAGAGAAAAAAAATGAAAAATCTATACCTACATATAATAAACTAGCTTCTGCCCGCGACTTCGTCCGCGTGGAATTTGTTAATAGCCTTCCCGCGAGAACTATGCATTTTCTCGGGATAAAAAGTAGCCTATATGTTGACCAGTGTTATAAACTACCCCCATACCAAATTTTGTTTCAATCCGTCCAGTAGTTTTCGAGCTAATCCGGACATACATACATACATACAGTATTTTTTTCTAAAAATCGTTATTTTGTGTTCAGTATCGTTCATATAGTCCCTTTTACTTGACAGTTTCTTTTAATTTTCAATTTCAGCCGCGACTTCTACAGAATTATTATTTATTATATGTAGGTATAGATTTTTCATTTTTTTTCTCTGATTCATTAATCCTCTTATGAATAAATAGTTTAGTGCCAAAATTCATTATTTAGGTAATAGGCTAATAGCAGACTGGTTTAAAGAATGTTTTAGTGAACTCATCAATCATTTCCTTTTTACTGGACAATAGGCAGGTATTCTAACAGTAGGTAATCTGCATAACGTGTTTCTTGAAAGTGTTTGGAATATCAGAAAATCCTTTCTTAGT